>OX454418.1:87832322-88432322 GCA_949715475.1 Microchrysa polita | reverse complement strand
CAAATTTCGGCTGCGCCTGAAATTAGCCTGGGTCTCGTTATGGTATATCTTATAGAGGATTCACACTATCGATAGGATTTACTAAAATTACTAAATTAATCCAGTCCAAACACATCTTCTAGATGGAATTGTATGTAACCAAATTAAAAATATATTGCAGCATTGAAATGGCACTACAATATGAATTAATCGAAAACGCAATCCATAGGTTCTAGCAAATCGTGTGCATAGACTGAATCTCGTATTACGAAATAGAAACAATTAATCTAAAATGTCTGATGCACTATATACTCACCGATATGAAGACCTCTTCGGCTTGTTGTAGAATGGCCACACGTGACCATCCAAATTTTTTCATAAGCTTAATCCTTGTTGGATTATGTACGGTGGCGGAAGGGTGTGTACGAAAAAGTGTTGGAAAACGGCTACGATCCGATAGTGCTGGACTGGATGCACCGTAGCATAGCTGAAAAGATGGAAACCATGTGTATATTATTTGCATATATTTTATACCTCTATGTGGTTAATTTACAAAAAGTTAAGTGAAAATTTCAAATTGGAAGTTTTAATTAAATTTATATATGATACGGAAGTTTTTAACGTTGGATGAACACTAAACATATGGTTACTATTGTGTATAGCTCTATATACACAGTATAGTAAGTAGAGACTATCATTTCATAGAGTCAGCAAAAATTTACTGGAATTTATCGTAGGTACTATTTTAAAATATTCGTTGAATGTAGGGAATCCTATAGAACTTATAATGCAATTGTACAATACTATTTCTATAGAAAGCATTTAAAGTAGACAAACTCATTTACGTTAATGAAAAAAAATTCGTCACTGTTGACGCCTATGGACCTGACTCGTTTTTAATGTAAAGGACATAGACCTAAATTGATCGACTGATAGGTGTTTAACTGAATAGGTCATTGGGATATTTTCTTCGAGCAAGAACGTCAACTGCTAGAAATTGTAACAATATGGTGATATCCCATTTTTGTCAGCGTCAACAAAAACCAAGACTTATCCTAATCTGAATCTGATTTTTGAAAAAATATCCTAAAATTAGGGATAATGAAGCAAACATGATATTGCTATAAAATCTACATAAAATGTTAAAGTTATAAAGTCAGGGGAATATCTTTATAATATGTTTTATTATCAACAGGATCTATGTATATTCAACTGACAGGATAATATTTTATATAATTTATTTTTATATGACTTCAATGAATGCCATATGGTTTACATATTAAACTCTAACACTTCCCCTCGATGTCTAGTTATTTCTTCTAATCCACATTTTTCATTTGAAGTAAATATAGACATTGATTATGTTTCGGTGAAGGAAGTCCTTTGGTTAAAATATCCGCAGTCATATTGTCTGTACTAACATGACTAATTCGTATTATACCATCTTCCAACGCATTTCTTACAAAATGATGGCGTATGTCAATATGTTTTGTTCGAGAGTGATATATGGGATTTTGAGCAAGCTTTTGTGCTCCCATATTGTCGTTGAACACTTCCACGTCGGTTAAATCGTTTAGTCCCAGTTCTGTAACAAATTTCTTCAAATATATGCCTTCCTTTGTAGCTTCTGTGAGAGCCATATATTCAGTTTCTGTCGAAGATAACGCTACATTGGTTGCTTCTTTGATTCCCATGATATAGGGCCTCAACTTAACGTAAAAACATATCCGCTATAAGAACGTCTATCCACAGTGCAGCTTCCCCAGTCCGCGTCAACAAAACCACATATTGATTTCGTGTTTGATTTGAACGATAATCCAAGATTCATTGTACCTTTCTGGTAACGAAGTACGCGCTTAGCTGCAATCCAGTGGGATATTCCATAACAATTGTTATATTGTCCTAGCATGCTTACAGCATGGGTAATATCCGGTCTTGTCGAAACTGCCAAATATGATAATGCTCCTACAAGTTGTCGATACGGTAAATTGTTCTATTCTGAGGTTGAATCTGTTTGTTTTTCTAATTTTGAACCATTTGCGATAGGAGTACTAACTGGGTTTGAATCTGTCATTCCGTACCAATCAAGCAGATCACGTATATATCCTTTTTGATGCATTGTTATTTCTTTCTTGCTTTGATTAAATTCGACTCCCAAACAATGATTGATTCTTCCAAGGTCCTTTACTTCGAATTCACTTGATAATGTGTCTTGAAGTTTTTCTATTTTTGTTTCGCTTTTAGATGCGAAAATTATATCATCGACATACTAATGTCAATTCATTGCCTCGTGATTGAAATAAACGCAGGGGGCGGAATTCATTTGTTGGAGATTCATTTTTGATAATACTTCATTAAGCTTTATATTCCACGAAGACCATACAGTGCCTTTTTTAATAGACAGACCTTATTTCCGGATCTTATATTTTCAAGCATTATCTTCGTCTTCCGATAGATATCACTAGATTTTCGTTCTTCTTTAATATTTGTTTCTCAGCCTTCTTCAATCAAATCCGGGGTTTCCATGTAAATTTCTTCATCAACTGTTCCATTCAGATAAGCTGTCGTTATATCAATCTGATGGATGTTCATTCTGTATCGCGCTGCGAGAGCCATAACAAGCCGAATAGAACTCATTCGAGCTACTGGAGCGAAAGTTTCGTTAAAATCTACACCAGGCCGTTGAGTGTAACCTTTCGCTACTATCCGTGCTTTTCTTCTTTTGATGGTTCCATCAGGATTATATTTATTTTGAAGTACGACTCTACTTCCGACGATTTCCTTGAGGTCGACTACCATTTCCCAAGTATCATTTTTTATTATTGATCTCAATTCTGATCCAATTGCTTGATACCATTCCATGGCATCTTTTCCGGAAACAGCCTCTCTAACTGATGTTTCAGCAGTGTATACAAATTCTGGGTTATTTGTCGCATACTCGTGGAGTCGTGGTAATCTTTTCTCGGGCGCCCTTTTCTACCAGTCATAATTCTCTTGGGCCTCCCTCTACCTCTGCGTATTTCACCTGATTTCTCAAGGACACTAAATGGAAAATTACGGCTTTAGAAAGATACAGATACGGGAAACACAAAAATTTTTAAGTTGAGTCCAATTTTCTCCTTTAAGAGTCCTTGGAACAAGTAACAAATGCCGGATATTGAATGTACTTGACATCCTCTTTCATATGACACCCCACATGCCCACGTGCGACTAAGGTGTGCAATTAGTGTCCTTTTATGAGCTTTTTCAGAGCTTTCCGATCAACTTTTTTCTTAGCAAATTTAATTGTAGAATCTTCAGCTATTATAGATTCTGGAAAGTGATAAAAGTAGTGACAACTTGAATTATTCTCGTAGGTATGGCTTTGGAAAGATACACGGGAAACGCGAAAATTTTCCATTTAAGCTCGATTTATTCCGTTGAGGGTCCTTGAAACAGAAAAAACACCGGATATGTAATGTACTCGACGTCCCCTTTCATATGATACCCCGCATGGCCACCTCCGGTCAAGGATTAAAGAGTATCCTTTTTTGTCCTTTTTGGGACCTTTCCGATCAAAATTTTTTTTAGCAAAATCAGTGGTAGATTCCTGGGAGCCCAATGATTCAAAAACAACAAAATTTAGCCTTACTCTCTTTTTTTCTATTTGAAATGCTAATATGGCTGCACTATTGAAGATGGCTGTGCCTCTTCCCCTGGCTGAATATTTTCTTCTTCCATATTTTCAGTTGTTGATTGATTATTATCTTCATTTGGAAATATTTCTTCGTTACTCGAACTTAGTTCTATTTCAATTTCTCTTCTTGTTTCATTTTCCTTTCTTGTGTCATTTTCGTGAACTGGTTTTTGACATTTTAGAAATTTGACATTTCTGGTTATTTCAATTTTGTTTTTGTCAGAATTCCATACCCGATATCCTTTCGATTCATTCGAGTATCCCAGAAATATGCATTCTCTAGACCAGTGGTTCTTAACCTTATGCATATGAGGGACCACTTGATCAAACTCGTTAGTTGTTGCGGACCACCAAATTGCAATTGTTATAAGAACGATTCAAAACATGAAATCTTGTACCGAACTACCTTTGGAACACAACTTATTGCTGTTTTGTCAGTAGATGTTTTCGATTAGAAAAATGTGGAAATAACGCCAAATGGATATTGCTGCTTTTAAGACCATCATCCAGAAAAAGCTGACTGACAGAGATCGTCTTGCAAAGGATTCTGGGTGTGATTTTGCTAAGTCTGAACGAATTTCAAAACTCTCATTAATTTGCGTAAAGGGTGTTGCCCAATATTTCGGTTTGTTTCATCCAGAGATGGCTCATAATATTGAAATCCAGTTTTGTTTATCAGATTATAAAGCCCTTCCTTACAGTTCTTACTGGAAGAACAACAATTTTTACATAAGCTCCTATAAATATGGCATTGCTGGTTTATGTTGTATCAACAGAAACCTGTCGGAACCCTATTTAGAAGTACCACCGAAGATCAATAATAGCTTAATTATCTTAATTCAGCAATGTAAATTGGCATTATGGTCTGGCCGGAAAAGAATATTCATGACCTTAAATACCTACAATTATGACAACCCTCAAGTCTCTAAAGACACGTAGCTACTCCACATAAAGTGAACATTCATATCAAGCTTTCGGCCGTCCTCGATGATTGCACATCGCAATCATTTTGCGTTCGTCACCTAAAAAAGATGCATTTAAAACAAATTTCGACGATATTTCATTTCATCGTAACGGTCAAAATCTCAATGAAAACAGTCTGTCCTGTTCAGTCAAAATGGACTCCCATCCGCTTTCAACCTTCAAGTGTCTATTAGAAAGTTAAGATTGAGCTGCGTGAAATTCGAGAATTGTCGTATCGGATTATGAGGGAACCACATCAAAGGCTTCGCGGACCACCTAGGGTCGCCTCAGGGACCACCAGTGGTCCGCGGACCACCGGTTAAGAACCGTTGCTCTAGACCCTGAATCGAGTTTTCCTCTTGTTGGGTCGTTATTATACGCATATCCAATTGATCAAAATGTTTGAAAGTAACTTACATTAGGAATTTGGCCAGTCCATTTTTCATAAGGTGTTCTTCCATCCAGCTTGCTTGAAGGACATCGATTGCGTATATAATTTGCTGTTGACATTGCTTCAGCCCAAAAAGACTTCGGTAGCTGTGAATCTGCTAGTAAACATCTCGTTACTTCAGTAAGAGTACGATTCTTTCTTTCAGCTACTCCGTTTTGCTCTGGATTATGAGGAACTGTTAATCTTCTTTCGATTCCATTTTCACGTAAATACTTATCGAATTTATGTATCATTGACATATTCTTTGCCGTTATCAGTTTGCAAATATTTAATTTTTCTTCCAGTTGTTTTCTCGGCACTTGCTTTATAAAGGCTTTAAAAGTTTCAAAAACTTCATATTTTGTTCTAATGAACTTGACTTTGAACCATCTTGAGTATATGAAAGTGCATTGTTTTTGGTCGCAGCCACCGCTCTCCACGCAACTTACGTGGCGCACCCCGCTGCCGACCAGATTACCCAAAGAGTGGGTTACTCGATATAAAACTAATTTTTTGTTGGAATAAGTGTATCCCCCTTACGGGGGATATCAAAAATGGTGATTCCACGGTTTCGACCAACAGTGCATGGTGTGGTACATCTCATCAGATGCCGTCGCTTTGTACCACACCATGCACTGCCGGGGGCGGCATAACCGGGAATGATTCCGTCGATGTTGATCTGCACTTATATACTCGTGAAAATCAGTCATGTTCGCGAATCATATATAAGCGTGAGACAGCCACTTGCTATCCACTGACTCGCCACTCACCCAACTAGTTTTGGCTGAGAGCCAATGCATATCAATATGAAAGTGCATTGTTTTTGGTCGCAGCCACCGCTCTCCACGTAAGTTTCTTTCATATTGATATGCATTGGCTCTCAGCCAAAACTAGTTGGGTGAGTGGCGAGTCAGTGGATAGCAAGTGGCTGTCTCACGCTTATATATGATTCGCGAACATGACTGATTTTCACGAGTATATAAGTGCAGATCAACATCGACGGAATCATTCCCGGTTATGCCGCCCCCGGCAGTGCATGGTGTGGTACAAAGCGACGGCATCTGATGAGATGTACCACACCATGCACTGTTGGTCGAAACCGTGGAATCACCATTTTTGATATCCCCCGTAAGGGGGATACACTTAAAATTAGTTTCATCTTGAGTAATCATCAATGAATGTTACTGCATATCTTGCTTTCCCGTTTGATTCAATACGCATAGGACCACATACATCACTATGAATTATTTCTAATAATTGTGATTCACGTTTAGATTTCTTCGGGAATGGATTTCTCGTCATTTTTTCTGATAAACATACTTCACAGTCCATTTTTTCGTTTACTTTTTTTCAAAACTTAATCCACGAACTGCTTTATTACGATAGGATTCTTCTAAACTTCTCATATTTAAGTGACCCATTCGTCGATGCCAAACTTCAGATGAATTTGAAAAATTTTCATTTACTGTTTTACATTCATATTCTTCTTTTTCTTTAATATAATACAATTCTCCAATTTTGGCTTGTAAGATTGACTTTCCATTTTTATCCATGATATTAGCAGTATTTCTTGTAAACGTTACGACATATCCTTTATCAGTTATTTTTCCGACTGATAGTAAATTCGTGCGTAAATCAGGAACATATAGAACATTTTTGAGACTCACATTCTTTTGCTGATCTTCTAATGACACTTTTATTTTTACAGTTCCTTTGGCACTAATCGTCGTAGATGTATTACTTGCAAGATTCAATTTTGCATTTGAAACATCTGTTAAGTTTTCAAATTTGTCTTTATCTTTACAAAAGTGTGTGGAACATCCACTGTCCAAACACCATGCTTCATTAACTTTTTCAGCTTTCAACGCAGAAATATATAATGACACGTCGTCAGCATTTTTTGCAAACTATTTAAAAAGCAATTTAAAAAATAAAACGCTTTTTGTCTAGATTCCATAACGGTATATGTATATCATTTTGGTTTCACTATTCCTAATTTTATAGTCAAAATATTTATTGCAAAACCCGAATCCATTGGCAAGTTTAATTAAATACATAATTGTAACACTTAAAATGCAGAGGTTGGCAATTGAATTTACAGATCTCTAGGAGACTATAGTGTTGAAAATATCTAGTGAGAAATTCCCAGACCGCTTGTCTTTAAAAAAAACATTCTGAATTAAAGTAGGAATCACGAAACAAATGCGAGACCGTTTTTTATAGACAAAATGCGCAAACTTTTAAAATTACTTTCCGCAAAGCTCTGGACCAATTTTCGAAGAAAGTCACAATATCGTCAGAATCAAAACTGTTATTTTGGGTTGAGCTGCAATTGGTAAATTTGGTAGATAATGTCTCTCGTCACACTGATCAATAATACAGGGTGTCTCACGACATGGGTCATACGATAGTGGATGATAGTACAGCTCATTTAGGAAGAATTTATTAATTTTTATCTCTATCTTTAACCGTTATAAAATTTTAGCATTTTGTGTAAATAGTGTCAAAAAACTCGACTTGCCGAGCAAAATCACTATTTACCACACTCCCAAATATTTAATCCGAGATTTGACTTCACTTTCTGAAACTGCACAGAATTCTACATAAAATAACTCTTTCCCAATTAAATAATTTAAAAAGCTTCCCAGATACTACCATTTAAACTTAAAAAAATTCGAAAATAGGCTTTTCATTGAAAATTCAAATTGTAAAATTGTACGGTACTTTGAACTGACAAATCTACAAAGTTGACAAAAGTTGCCTCATTATGTAAACTGCCGAACGACATATAAAAATTAGGTCCTTAGGATTTGGAAAATTGCAAATCATACGTTTTGAAGAGAAAAAAATGTGGTCCTAAGAGAAAACCAAAGTAAACGTTTCCACAATTTTTATACGAGTTTTATTTAGTAATCAAGATTTTTTTCGACTAACGGCAACTGTCAAATACCATTTTTTCGTGCTTATAAGGCACGCTCTGGTACAAACTTTTGTATATACGGTAGAGCGTTGATTATTCGACCGTCGATTATCCGAACATTCGATTAACCCAACCGGGGAATCAGCTTTTTTCATATGAAATGCACGAATCAACTGAAAAAAATCAAGTGTCTGAAGGAACCAACCTCTCATCAATAGCACTCAATTGCTTCGAATTTCTTATTTCTCTTCAGTACTAGCAATTTGGCACATTTCCAGGTTGTCGCTTGTATAAACTTTTAGGCAATCCACCAATTTTTCTATAGAAACTCGATTCACCGAAACTTCGGTTTTCCGAACCACCCCTTGTCGACATTAGTTCGGATAATCGACGCTCTATTGTACATTCAACATACTACAATTAACTGTTATAATGACGTTCTAATAGATACATTTTCTTTTTCTATTTTAGATAGAATTTAGAAGTGAAAAAATGTGAATTTTAGATTTAGATTTTTGGTTCACTTTGTATGGGGGTACCCTTAGTTTTGATCGGATGGTAATAAATTGTGGTGGGGTGGGGAGCATAATGGGGCTTAGACTAGGCAGCCCACCAAATTTTATCTGTCTCAATTTGAAGAGAAATTACAGGCATGCCTTTTTGAAAAATTTTAAAAGGAGTGAGAGGTGTGTCAATAGTCGGAGCACTCTAATTTTTGGTACAAATTAATTTTGTTAGCAATATATGCACAAGATCCTTATGATTCTAGGTCTATTCTATCAAAAGCTATAGTGCGAAATGTAAAACTCACAAAATTTAAATTCAATATAAATAATACTTTTGGGTCTAGGGTATAATTTTCTGAGAAAACGTCTAGAATGTTTTCCAGATACATATTTGCAAAAAACTGAATTTATATTCATTTGCTACCCCGCCCCATAACATGACGCGCAAATTAGTGTAACTTTTTATTGCGCGTATAGTGGGCACTGTTTTCAATAATTTGGTATCAAAACATCACACTTTTTTTATGTTTCGGTTTCGCCCTTTTTTGGACTAATTGTACTATACTAATATTCGCATAAATACAACTATACTAAATTCCTATTCACGCATGTGGAAGAAATTGGGACGATATGATGAACGTCCGTTCCGTGCTCAGTATATATGTAGTAACTTCAAACGGATTGAAATCTCGACACTCACTTCTGAGGACGACAACAGCGATAGCATCGTTTGTTGTAGACACTTCACTAAATTACATACACATAGAAGCCCACACATACCCAAATATGACCAAGTAAAACTTCCGAAACTGCTGATGAAACTCCTACATGTAGTTTCTAACTAGCTGTATAGCTGCGCTTATGCAAACAATTGGTCAGCTCAGCAATTACATATAGTAAACGCAGCATCATACCGTCGGCCGCACTCAACTGGAAACGACTGTACATTAGCCAAACAACCTTTCTCGGAAGAATTTCTATTGAATTCTCTGCAAGGCGAATCCTGGTGATTTCCTGTTCCGTGTATAAGGCTTTTGTCGACTATGAAAGGTTTCTGTTTTCAGAACTTTTAATTGACGTAGGTGAACTTTTAAACGAAAAATAAGGAAATGAAGTTGATCTGTCAAACATTAAATATTGGAATATGTATCGGTTTATATTAAATTGGGAATATTATCCGCAGAAGACGAAAATTAGTTAATGCCAGTGGTGGATTTACACATTTACCGCTAGTAGTCTGTTGACATTTTGCCGCCCCTATCAAGCTCTACGAGAATATTGCTGAAGGGACATTACCAGAATCAAGGGTCAAGGCGTTTAGCTTTTTTATCGTTTCCCACCCAATCAAGTTGTGCAAAAATGTGCGGAACACTATTGTTCTTTTTGAGTCGAGAATTAATACTCCAGGACGAACTTCTTTGATTAACCTTCATTTATTCTCAAATTTTTCCTTTACACTTTAATAGATTAGTGCTTTCCACTTCGTGGGTCCTGAGTATTCTTCTATTTTTATGTGATAGATAAGTATAAAGAAAAAGCGGTCCAATAATTCCTTGGTTGGAGCGTCGGTTTGAAGGGTAGGTTCTTATTCTTCATAGTGTCCCGCTTTTAATGCACAATTGAGCAATACTCAGGGCGGGACTTAGCCTCTATGGCGCCTGTGGGCCGACGACATATCTCCGCCCTCCGTCACTGTAAGCTAAGACAATTTCATGATTTTTAAATTATTTCAAAAAGAGTTAAAATTCCAATTTACAACTTGGCGAAATGCAAGGACGCGTTGATGTTATTTAGCAAAAGTTTTGCTTACTGATTTTAATTATTTTAAATGATTTTTGGCTTCGTTGGTATTGTATATTTTTCTCCGCAGAAAAAATTACAAATTCAACAATTTAAACGTCAAAATTTTTAAAATTTATTGTAAACCTTTTCACAAGATGGATACACACATATTAATTACTTAAAAGCTTGATAGTCAATATAGCATATAATATCAAGAGGACCCCTCCCGAAACCAATTCCTGGTTACATCCCAGCCAATTTCAAGTGGGGAAAACTAAAGTAGTAACAGAAAACGCGAAAATATGAACTTGCTTTTACTAGGGTTGCCTATTCTAATTGATCAACTAACCCAGAAACTAGTTTAGAACGAATGCTAATTTTTGCCAATGTTCTTTGTAAAAATTGTTTATGAAGGCATTTCCCGTTATACAAAAATTGAAAACTGTTTCAGACTTTGTATGAAATCTTTAAATTTGGATTGAAGCATAATATCTGGATCCAAACAAAGATTATGTATAGGTATACCTCCGAACAATTTTTAATTTTTCAAATGATCAATACAATAGGGATATCAAAACAGAGAGTGTGTGGAGAGATAAGTTGCTTGCTTAGATTAGGCCGGCTCGGATCCCGCATATAAAGAGTCTGTCCCTCTTTAAAAATTCCGAAATTGCACCGCAAAACATCCAAAGTGTCTCTCATTTTCAGAAAATTGACATGGTTTGCGCTTGCAATTTTTTTTTTGCATTTGGTCATCTTTGAACGGCTGTAACTTTTGAACGCGGACAGCTATGGAATATTCAGCAAAAAGTGCACTAAAATACGCCCTTCAACGCATTTTTTGGAAAATCGAACTATGATTCTTGCTCCCTTCTTTCTACGAATTATTTGTCCTTTGGCTTTGGGTCTCATGAAAAATTGAAACCGTTTGTGCTTGGGCCTCCTTTGCAAAATTTGTTATCCTAAGGTCGCATCTTAGAAGGTAACTTTTGAAATACGACTCTGACATTTCTAGCAAAATGTGCGCCATAATATGCTCTACATCAGCATCCTGATCCTTTCTATCCATTTTTTTTTTGTGGGAAATCGATCCCGTTTGCACTTGGTCCTCCTTTGCGATTTGTTTGCCCTTGTGAAGTGACTGTATCTTTTTAAGAACAGCTAGGACCTTCTGAAATAGGAAATAGTAAAGTACTCGTATATTAAAAACATGTCCAGCATTTAATGTAGATTCTGGAGTTTGATTGCTTCACCCAAAACATACTCGCATATGGTAGATTCCTACCCTTGTTTAATTGGAGCAGAATTTTGCGTGAAGTGTGTGAAGTCTAGTTCATACGATAACTGAAATTTTTATATGAATGAGTATTATTTACATTACAATGTAAGTGTGCGACTGGGCACCCTCGAATACTCGAATACGCCTAGGTAACTATAGAAAAAGATTAGGAAAAGAGCGTTAAAATGTTGTCTAATTATGACTGCTCCTTGAGTTTCCCAAAATTAATCATTCACAGAATTTTAAGCCAACGGAAATTTTTGTATAACGGAAAAATTGCCGCCCTTAAAAATCTGCCGCCCCGGGCACTTGCCCAGGTTGCCCATATGGGAAATCCGTGCCTGGAAATACTGATAGAATCGATTATGTTTTTTTTTATTAAAAAAAGATGTCAGATAAATAAAAATAAAGGAAAAAATTGAATTTCAGTCTGTAAGAAATTGACTAAAAACGGATTTTCGCAGATTCGTTTTCAATAATAAAACGTTCCTAGTGTTTGAAGCTCTGACTTAACGGTGACAAACACACTTCAAACACTGCTCCCAAAACGTATCTCATGAAAAGGATAAATTCTATATCTGGCGTTATAATTCGTATTTGGAATTCAGTTTTCCACGGTATGAAATGTTTACAATGTGTTAAACTCAAAAAAATATTTGCTCCAAATTTGCCGCCCCCGTAAAATCTGCCGCCCTAGGCTCCAGCCTACTCAGCCTACTGGTAAATCCGCCACTGGTTAATGCCTCTGTTAAATACAGCACACGAGAAGCTGACGGTTTTAAAACGTCGGAAAAGAAAGACATTCAGCACAGTATTGTATTTTAGAAAATTCCTCTATGATTTGTTGCCAAAAAATCCCTAAACCTTGAGTCGCACACATACGTCGAGTACATGGAATTTAATGGATTTTCGTTCTGTCGAAATTTAAATACATACCCCCGGGAATGGGCTTATGTATTTCGTATGAGCATTCTAGATTTTTTACAACTTTTTGAAAACCATCAGGTTCCCGTGTTCCACCCTGTCGGATGGTGTAGTTTGAAATAAAATGCATATTTTAAGTTAAGTTAAGTTATTTTTATTATTTTTTCTCCAAAAACACATTCTTTAATTATAATAATTAGTTTCGAATGTTAAAAATGATAATATGTAATTAGCAAAAATAAATATGTACATTGTGGGGCAAAAAAAAATAAATAAAAAAAGAACAAATTAGTAACAAAAATAAATATAAAACAAAATAATAGAATAGAAATAACAATAATATACAAATACATAATAATTTAAAAATTACGAAGAAAACAGCAAAATCAGTAATAAATGAAAAAAAAATAAAAATACGAAAAAAGTAATGAAGCAAAAAAGATGAAGCAATTGAAGACAAGAATGTAGACATAAGACAAAAAAACGAATATTCTACATAATGTAAATTAAAAACTAAAATTAAGCCTCTTTTTTTTAATTTAAACCAAAATATTATATAGAACCGAACAAATTTCTGTGTTGTCATGATTAATTAGCCAGAGTTTTATTTCTGTGAGAAACCTAGAAAAAATACGGATTTTTCTAATAGCAAGTGGTAGATTGTTGAACAATCTTGGAGCAGAACATGTAAAAAATTTCGAAAAACAAGCTCTTCGACAACGGGGGATGTTAACTAGGAATGTATTATTCAGTCGTAGGTTATAAGTGTTTGAGTCCCGAGTATGAAGGTAGCCGCAGCGAATGAAAAACAGTTTCAAAATCTTAAAGCAATATAAGTGAATTAACGGAAGAATGTTTAAATCCTTAAAAAGAGGGTAGCTACTGTGCATTATATTTTTACTGCAAATTATTCTTATATATATAAACATATATAAACAAATCAAAAGCAACACTTACCACTATCAAATTCCACATTTTAGCAGCTTCGGCAACTGTCGTGCAGACAGTGCTGCAGCCGGCCAGAAGCATTAACTTCTGCGGCCTATTATAAAGTAAATTATACATAACACTCGCACCCAATCCAGGCTCGCACTGAAATAAAAAAAAAACATCAATAAGTATAAAAGTCAGATCGTATGAATGAATTATTTTAGTAATATGTCAACGTTAATTTACATATGTAGTTGTTTTTTATACTGTCTATGTTTCGAAAGATGGCTGATATTAGGCGTACTTAGACAGACAGACAGTACCCCTTGAAGGCCTAGGTGTGGTTCACACAATCTGGGGCGCGGACGGCGGACCCCATTTTGGATAACAATTACCAAATACATATTAGGACGTTAGCTTCGATCAATTGATTTTCGTGTCGAAGCTAGGAATACATCATTTCATTATACATAGTAAGGGAATACAAAATGCATGTCAACGAGCGAAGGTATAAAATACAAATTTTCTCCAATCACACTACAATGAAAAACGCTTTTCAGTTTGCAAAAAAATCCACAAATATAATACGCAATAATTACACAGTTAATTTTCAGCTACAATTGTTTTTTTGGTGTAACTATGACAGCAACCGAACGTAGGAAATGGTTGCCATCCCTTACGTCCTGACAACAACATCAACATAAAGATGATATTTGGTGCATTTATCCTGCCTTTTCCACAAAAACAAATATATAAGCACTTTCCATTATCGTTGTGTTAGTTAAACAAGTGGAAAATACAAAGGTGGTCTAAGCATACATACTCTAACTCTTATCGCTTACCTTATCTTTATTGTATGTTTGAACCACAGAATTTACTCAATGGATCTCCTATAGAAACCCCATTCCCAAAAGTAGATGTTTATACATAATTTATATTTTTTTTTTATAGTCTAATCTTAACCCAACCTATACTAGTACAGTATTTAAAGACACAAAACGGTCGTTTACTTAAAAAAATACGTAATGGCTAAAATTTGCTGGAGATGTTAGGGGACATGTCTTTTATTTAAAACTGAGTTTTCGTATTCGCGGGGGTGGGGGAAGTTGAAGTATATTGCCGACTTATAGGCGAATTTTGCCTTTTTCGTAAATATCATTCTTACTGTGACTCTACAGATAGATAGATAGATAGATAGATGTTTTATTTAAATAATTTTCGTTAATACAATCATAATTCATTAAAAATAAAAACGTGAAGGGCGTGGCATATAGCCGTCTGCCAGATTTAGTTGACTTTTCCAAAATTATTTTCAGTTTTTTTTTAAATTTCATTAACATTTTGTTATATTATTTATTATATTATTATATCATTTTTATAATATGTTTATAGGTATTAAATAAAAAGTTTTACTACATTTTCAAAATTTCATAATTAAGCGATTTTGTTTATGTTTTTTCGGGTGTGTTTATTTATATTCTGCGTTTAATTTATTTGTGGTTTAGTGGGAGAGCTGAGTGATGAAGTTCACACAACTCCAGATTCTGCGTGTTCATCTACTCAGCCCCCCTGCCACATGTTTATATATTTAATTATAAGCTCTCGTTGATAATCCGCTGTCGGTATCCCAGAGCGACTTTGCAGAATCCGTATAAGCCGTCCCAATCCAGACCATTTAGTAGTGCGTTGATTTCCAAACTATTCAGCGTGTCTTTTCCGTAGAAGGATCGCCTTATTTCCCTGAGCACGGGACAAATGCCTATAAAGTGTCGTGTGTCTTCCCTTGTTTGTAAATTGCATAAAGAGCATAATATAGGTAAGTCTGGTCTATGAGGGATGTAGTTTAAAGGCAGCAGTTCGCCTCTGGCCCTAAATATCAACGATATCTTACACAGAGAGAAATGATTAGTCGATTACAAGAAAAACATTTGTTAATAGTATCGAAAGTCTTCATTAATTTCCGGTCATAGGTGTATTTTTGTTGAAACTGCAAAACGATTTTGTTTGTTTACGCAAAATATCTTTTGAAAAATTATATAAAAATTGTTTTGACATGAACAAAAAGTTTAAATGAAATTGATTGATTCAATTTGAGATTTCAACAAATTTTGTACTAAATATTTGGTTACGGTAAGGAGTTTCCATTGGTGATATTAACTAAAACTTTGTATCAATAACCCAAATCGGCTTTAATTGAAGTTTTTGTTAATTTGACCAAAATTTTGGTTGTCATTATCAAATTTCATTTGGCCATAATGTATAATTCTTTGATTAATTATACAAAACTGTTTTGTGGTTTTATATAAAACCTTTTCGTAGTACCAATCAAACATTTAATTAATGAATTTTATAAATTCATGTTAATCAAAATTTCTCCTAATATTGCTAATAGTGTTCTTTCTAATCAATAATTTCAATATATCCTCTATTGAAATTTGGGATTAATAAGAACGCTTTTAGCAAAGTTAGGAGAAAATTTGATTAATACGAATATATAAGTTTTTTTTAATTAAATTTGAAACTCATGCGGGCACCACATTTCAGCCTGGAAAAAATCCTTATAAGTCACCTTTCACGTCAAGCATTGAATGTGCTAATAAAAGCCACCACTATTTCCACATAATCCTGTTTATTAAAATTTAAATTTTCTTTTTAAAATTAGAAAATTATGAAAATATAATAATCACACAAATGATGCTTCAATGTAACACCTAGTTTAGTTTTATACAATAACATAGCTTTCCAATGTAGAGGGTAGTGAAGTCAAGCCTCCATCGCCGCCATCGAAAAATGTATAAGCCTTGCCAAGTTTAGTTTTTCTATAAGAATTAACAAACAAATAAGAATTTTATATGAAAAAACTATGTTAGTTTGATTTGAGTGTGAAATGTTTTAAGTTATATTATAATTGCAAAAAAAATAGTATATAAATACTGGACTTACATTTCAAACATCAGAAATCTATGAAGATTGAAGATGAAATTTATTACTGCCTGCGTCAATACAGCGTTTAGCTATTTCCAAAATCCTAGCGTTGTGCATTTTTCCCGTCCAATAGTCAAATATAGTTGGCTGCTTTGTTTAAATTGTGTCGGCAAATGTATCTTGTAAAACCGAATGAACAAAAATATTGAATTATCTTATAACACAAGAAAAAATTAGATTTACCTTTTGGAAACGCAACTCGAATAATTAGGCCCGAAATATTATCTGCAGCGCTAAGGTTTATTATAATAATCTATATTCTGCCAGAATCTTACACTTTCTCACAAAATAAATCTTTATTAATTTTTACCGTAGTTATTGAAAATAAATACTTTTTCCACATTTTTAGCACACAGTCAATTTTTTACAACACTCGGGATACAAATATGTCCGGACAGAAGAGCTACTAAAATGAAAATCTTTGATAGTTCCAAATAAATAAATAGCTAGATTGTACAAAGATTTTTTTGCTTTATCCAACCTATAAGAACTGTACCGTTAGACATGGTAAAAATTTCGCATTTCCAACAAAAGATCTAGTTCAGAACATTCTTGTCATCATTGCATATGTTGGATAACAAAAGGTTTTGTTAATATTGCAAAACAGTATGTTATATTGTAAAATGATTTAGCAACATTTGTTTGTTGATTTTCCCCTGGCCAAAAGATTTGTTATGTTCATCAAATGTTATAGTGTTCATTGTCTTCATCATTTGTAGATTTCAGTGCAGCTAAAGTTTTTGTTATTTTAGCCAAACAATCGTGTTATTTAATAGTGCTAGTTTATTTGCAAATTTAAAAAAAGAATTGCCTTAAATTAACAAAACCGGCATCAAACAAACGTAATTTGTTGGTATTGCAAATCTATTTCTCTCTGTGTATTTACAGAAAATCCATTTTGAAAATATGCATTTTCCTTCAAGTCATGTATCAGTTGAATATATGTTTCCCGGTGTTGTGATGACCTCGCTTGCTCCGCAACCGTTTCACGTTCGAAAAGTTCCAAATCGCTAAGAAGTTTTCGCAAGTTTTGATTAGTACCGCCTGTAGCGTTCCAGTTAAAATGCAATCCTGTCTTATTTGCGATAAACGTTAAATTTCCATGGTATATAGTGTTCGATTGATTTGCATGCAAACATTTTGACGAGCAGTTACAGCAAATAAACCAAAGATTAGCCAGTAAGAACATTAGACAGGCGTACAAACTTATAAATAATGTTAAGAACGGATATCAACTCAGGACAAGCCTATGTAAGGACAAGGATGGGAACATCATCAGCGACATCGAAAGCGTCAACAAACGATGGGCCTCGCATTTTGAAGAGCTCCTCAATGTACCATCAACATCCCCCGCGGAGCCAGCTCTTGAGCAGTTAGCCGAACCAGGCCCTCCCGTTCTACCCCCAACAGTAGAGGAGGTGAGTCTTGCCATACAGTCGCTTCAAAATAATAAAGCGCCCGGCGCTGACGAGATCCCAGCAGAACTGCTGAAGCATGGTGGAACGTGCCTGACCAATGCTATACATGTGCTACTGCTGAAAATATGGAACGACGAGGAAATCCCCGAAGATTGGCGCAAAAGCATAATCTGCCCAATCCACAAAAAGGGTGACAAGCTGAAGTGTGAGAATTACAGGGGCATATCATTAGTTTGTACGGCCTATAAGATATTATCTAAAATTCTTGAAAAGAGAATTAATCCGTACGCAGAACGAATCATTGGCGAGTATCAAGGCGGCTTCAGACCTGGTCGCTCAACGACCGATCAGCTTTTCACAGTGAAGCTACTACTCCAAAAGTGCTGGGAATATAACATCGACGTATACCAAATCTTTGTCGACTTCAAGCAGGCATACGACAGTATCGATCGAAGTGTACTGTACAACATTATGCTGAATTTTGGTATACCGGCAAAGTTAGTGCGACTCACAAGGATGACGATGACTAATACCGTCTCGCAGGTCAGAGTGCAGAATCGACTCACTGACCTATTTGAAACTCGTACTGGACTCAAGCAGGGCGACGGGCTGGCGCCGACGCTCTTCAACCTTGCTTTGGAGTATGTAATCCGAGCCATGAATATGGACAGCAGCGGAACGCTACTCATCAAGTCGACTCAATTAGTAGCGTACGACGACGATATCAACATCATGTCTCGAAGGTTGGGTGATGCAGAAAGCCTTCTGCATAACCTCAATAACGCCGCAAAGGAAGTTGGACTACATATCAACGAAAGCAAAACAAAGGCCATGATGCAATCGAAAACAAGGACGCCAGCAAATTCAAGCATCACAGTGGGGGACCTTAATATCGAGTATGTAGACAACTTCAACTATCTGGGTTGTAACTTATCAAAGGACGCCAACGAAACCGACGAAATTAAGCGACGGATACAACTAGCAAATAAGACATATTTCTCGGTCCTCCCTATAATTAATTCGAAACTTGCGCACAGGAACACGAAGCTCCGCGTGTACAAAACGATCATCCGACCCGTGCTATGTTATGGCTGCGAAACATGGACCCTCACCCAAGCCTCCGAAATTTTGCTAGACCGATTCGAACGAAAGGTCCTTCGGCGAATTTTCGGGGCCGTTCGCGAGCGAGACCAATGGCGTATCCGGTACAACCATGAGTTGTATCAATTGTACGATGAGCTGGAAGTATCGAAAATCGTGAAGCTTCAACGTTTGCAATGGGCGGGGCATGTACAACGGATGGACGATAATCGCATGCCAAAGAAAGTGATGAACGCACAACGAATTGACGGAGCGAGGTTGCGTGGACGACCGAGAGCTCGCTGGGAGAACTCCGTAGGTGAAGACGCCCACCAGCTGCTGGGCTTCCGAAACTGGAGGACGAGGTCACGTAACCGCGACAATTGGAGGTCAACGATTCAGGCGGCCAAGGCCCGACGTCGGGCTATCGTGCCACATTGATGATGATGATGTTATTTTTTTGGGAAGTCTGGCGTAATTCATTGATGTGGTCTTAATCAAGTAGTTGAGATGCATGTTGAGTGTCTCTAGGAACAGCGGATTAAGCCCAGTGACCCTACAGTAAAGTGATGTATAGAAGTTTTGTTTCTAATCAATGAAACATGAAGTTATAAACCAGTTACTTAGCTGTATATATGTCGGAACGAATGGAATCAGACCATGGGGTCATAGGGCTGCCCCTGAAAATTAGGTTCTTCTAAGAAAAACTTTTTTCTTTATGTACCAATATTAACCAAACTTCACCCAAGTATGTTCCTGGTTAAGCCTCAAAAAATATCTAGGAACGGATGAAATCGGCACACTACGTTATAGGGCTGTCACACAAACCAACCTCTGGAAATTAGGTTCTTCTAAGAAAAACTTTTTTGTTTATGAACCAATCTTAACCACCCTTCCCCCAAATGTGTTTTTTAGTAAAGCTTCAAAACATATCTAGAAACGGATGAAATCAGAATACTAGGTTATAGGGCTGTCATACAAATTAACCCCTGATAATTAGGTTCTTCTACGAAAAACTTTGTTCTTTATGAACCAATCTTAACCAAACCTCAGCCAAATGTGTTCTTAGTAAATCCTCAAAACATATCTAGGAATGGATGCAATCGGAACATTACGTCATAGGGCTGTCATACAAACCTCCTAAAATATAATTTCGGACTTTTTTCAAAAAAAAAACACATTTTTTAAAGTGCTGTATCTTGGGATCCTTTGCACCTACAAAGCTGGGGTTACACTCAAATTAAAGATTAGGCGATTAAAGATTTTCTTAGCTTTAAAAGTGCAGTGGACAACTTACTTGTAGGAAGCACCTTTTAGACATTACAAACAAAAATATGAAAAAAGTCCGAAAACTTTGAGGTTTTTTGAGGGTTACGGGGTTAGCACAGGTTTTTCGAAGTTGCAAACTTGATGGTACACTTCTGGTATCTATCCTATCCTAACAATATCCCAAAACAACAGAGCCGAGCAGTTTTTTGCGACCTAAAATCGTTAAATGACTGGCCACGAAAAAAATATAGTAAAAAACTGATTTTAAGAATTTTATTTCTTTTCTGAAGTACTACCCGTAAACTATGCTTTAGGTAGATTTCTTAGTTACAGTCATTACAGTACTTTGTTCGGAGTTAGATAGCTCAACTAGTCAAAATTGTTGTTTACAGGTACAATTTCTCGGTCAAGTCCATAACCACATTAAGTTCGAAATTGTGGAACATAAAATTCGTAAAGGGAACGTCCAATGCGTAACTATGGGTAAGGACAACCGCATGTATGTATAGACTTCTTACCATCATCGCACCTGAATAATTTTATATTTTGATTAAAATTTAACCATTTTATTCATTTTTGAATCTGAGCCCTCCAAATTTTATTTTATTTTCCATAATTACGAAATTGATGTTCCATTGTTGATGTTTCGCAATTACAAATTTAACCCTTCTGTCGGCACCTACTACAATATGCATATTCTATACCCAATAGGTCTGGCTGGACCTACTGAGAAAAATTTTTTATTTTTTAGAAAAGGTGAAATTTTTATCGGTAGAATCATTCAATCAATTCCTTACTGCCATTTTCAAACAATAAAAGTATTAAAATCATTTTTGTAGATACACTAGCAACGTTTTTAAGTGCACATAATTTGAGGTGGTATTGTTATAAACATGTTTTTCCCGTATTTTCAAATCTTTTTGCTTCTCTATTTTCATGGCATATATCTAGTAGAAAGTTTGTTCGCATTTTTCAATATCAATATCTTTGGGCAAATATTTGGCGATTTGTCAGTGGATTTTACCTCGATATCAGTCTGCAGATTTAGGGAAGTAGGTGGAAAGAAATAGGGAATTTTCAAGCACGAAAATCATTTTATTCAAAATTTTTCGTAAATTTCTTGATCAAATCTATTTAGAAAGACGTTCGTAAGTCTCTCATACTTAGTCCTAACTATTACAAAGGAAAAAACGGGTTTGAATTTCCTTGAGTCAAATCTCAGTTGATTAGGTGATGTTATAAAATGTGATGAAATTAAGCATACTTATTTCCCGAGCTTCACGGCTTTTCAAAGAAAAATCTCAGAAATTTTTATCGTTTATAGTACAAATTGAATTTTAATGACATTCTTACATCATAAATAGGAGAATTTTAAGAGAATTTCATATTTGCACCTTTTACCTCAAGAGAAGAATGGGAGGAAAAACTGTAGGTCTGGCCAGACCTATTGGGTATCAAAAAGCACTATAAATTGAAAATCATCAAAAACATACTCAAAACTTCAACCGATTTTTTAAAATTTTTGCAAAATGATTCTAAACATATTATTCTAGGATATCATGAAATATGAAGTCGCTGCGATTTCATCTTCTATACTTTTATGACCAAAATATAATGCCAAAGGTCTGGCCAGACCTTTGTGCCGACAGAAGGGTTAATGGTCCAAGGATACGAAATCGATGTTCCAAAATTATGAGCTTGGCTGGGAAATGGTATAGATTTTTGATAAATTTGTTGCTACACACTCAACAACAAAATGTAATGCATCTACGAAAATGTGTAGGTTATATGAATCATGCTAAAAGGTTTTCACCCTTGTACTTAATCTAGCATGATTACGTTATCAGTGGTAAAGAATTGACACTTTGAAAAAAATGGAAAAATGTTCCGGCACCCCCATGCTCCAAGACTTGCTAAGCAAAGAATTTTATTTAAGAAACTGGCTTCTATTTTGCAAATTATTCAGCATATTGGTGGTTAGTAAATTGCATGCTGAGACTAGGTATGTACTAACGTCGTCAGTTTACCTGAAACCTATCACCATAAACTTATTGAAAAAAGGCAAGTCTCCGCGGCAAATTTTCCTGGTGGACATAGTAGGTACTTAAGCTCTTTACACACTATAGAAGATTTTGCATAATCTTGAGATTTTATAAAATCTAGGCGAAAATCTTGTAGATTTTCCATACACTTTCATAGATTTTAAACGAAGATTATAACCAAAATCTCGGAGATAATCTACACAAAATCATGGTGAAGTGTGATGAGCTTCGCATTTGACAATTCTACAGTAGAGGTCATCTCAGCCATTTTCGCTTGGCACATGGTGTTGTACACAAAAGTGTGATGTTTTCACCTATTGACGAACATAAAACATTGAATAATTCCTATAAGATAGAATCTGCTTCTTGTTTTAACAAATTAGTATAAATAACAGTTTCAGTCGTGCATGAAATTGTCGGAGTTTGCAATTTAGACGGATTGTACTGTACTGTCAAGTCGTGGAAAAAGATTACGACCATATTGTGAACAGCATACGAGATTACATAATCTACGTAGATTTTGCGGCTATATGTGTAAAGGGCTTTACCCTACTACACGACAATAAGTGTATGTAGAAATAATTTCACGGTGATTAATCAAATCAAAATCATTAAATAATGTTAGCCGGAAAAACGGCCGAAGAAAATCAATTCCGGCTTAAAATCCGGCCAGCCGGAATTATAAATTTCTTCCGACTAAACAGCACGGCTTCCGGCTAAATTTGGCCGGAAAACGGCTAAATTCGCAACACTGTGCATGCCATAATTTTCTGACCATTTGCGCTCCTTTGCCACTGGTTTGAAATTTTACTTTAATTGGAAATTATGATAGTTTATATAGTTACGATATTTTAATATGTATGTGTTTTGAGTTGCATAACTAACTACAAAACCCTATGCACTATTCGTATAGAAAATACTGTTAATACTGTTAAGGTACCGGTGAATAGATTATTGGATTGGGAAGAAAACCTCTACTATTGTACTGTAGGGCCAACAATTTGAATGATATTAAGCAAAAAACGCAAATTTAACCTATAAGTAGGTAATTTACTATAACAACCCCCTCCCATAAATACGAAAACTCAGATATATATTTAGGACGTATATCTTAACATCTCCACCAAATTTCAGTCATTGCGTGTTTTACTTAAGCCAAATATTCTCATTATTAGTGCTATTTTGCCCTTTAACCGGTCATTATAACGGAACTATTTGGCCTACGATATTGGCTTGGGTACCGTTGAGTAGACAATTTGATTAGCAACAAAACTTTTATACAATAATACCAGTAAGAATGATATTAAGGAAAAACTGCAAAATTCCCCTATAAGTATGCAAATTACTATAACTTCCCCCACTCCCACAAATACGAAAACTCAGATTTAGACTTAGGGCACATTGCTTAACATCTTCACCAAATTTCAGCCATTACGTAGTTTTTTTTTAAGTAAAATATACCTGATTACTGTACTATATTCAATGAAGGCGTTGCGGTGTCTCCGGTATATAATAATGTCCTTTCTCCGTGTGCTTTTCGACCGGAAAGCGATCACTATGGTTCTATGCTGCCCCTATGGAAATTTTGTGGATAAGTTCATTTAGAATGCCTATTTTAAATTATGTTTACGTAAGGACGAACGTAACTCCAAATTTCTCGCATTTTCAAAGCGTTTTTGTTTGACTTCGATAAATTTCAATTGACTGCCTCTCACGTACAATCACTCAAAAGCTATAACAAAATACGTAAGTTATGTACATCCACAATAATTACGTAGCGCAATTCAATCCGTGCGTCCTGTTTGCTTCTAACATCCGTTTGATCCATTTCAAAATTCATCATTCATTGCAACAATTGTACAAAGCAGTATTGCAGCAGATTGTGCATACATAGTGTGTAATCATTGGATATTTTGTACATATTCATTGTCGATGAAAATACAGGTTGGCTTGTGTTACGTGTAGCTTATTTGGTACATGCTTATTGCATGAATGCTACAAATTAGGAAAACGTAGCAGCTACTGTAGTTTCATAGTCAGGATTCCACTGAAACTACAGGATGGCCCATTTAAACTAGTGTAAATCATGCATAACTTTTTTATTTTTTAATTCTTTTTTTTTTATTTGGTAAGAATGGGAGATATATTTACACTACTTTCTATATAGGTACGCATTGAGGAAGTGTTGATTTAGGTAGGGTTTATAAAAGAGTTTATTTTCGAACCATTTTATTCACAAAAAGTACGTATGCGGACAGGTAAAATGGAATTTCGCTAACGATTCATTAACTCAATGTTTAAAAGGTAATTACTGCCAAAATTATCATTATTAGACAATTTATTTATAAAATTGAGTCGTCAAAATTGCGTCAGGTAATGACACCATAATAACAAAAAACTAATGAATGGTAATGAATGCTTGTCTCGTTGCTCAAATTTATCACTTTTTGTAAAATTACATAAAATAAAATGGAAAGGATCCATATGCTTTAGAAATGATAAAAAGCAACATGGAAAGATATACGGTTGAGCAACGAGGTCAAATAATATAAATTTACACGCGGAATAATAATTCGATTGTCGAGACACAGCGCAAGTATCGACGAATGCTCCATGTAAGAGTTGCTCCCTCGAGATCAATGATTCGCAGAATTGTTCGCCGTTTTCGATAACAAGGAACCGTTAATAGCCCTCGACGAGCCCGGAGACGAAGTGCGAGAACGGACGAAATCATTGAGCGGGAAGAAGCCAGCGTCGAATCAGATGCAACAACATCAACCCGAAGAAGGTAGTTTCAATTGGGGATATCGTGAGATGCTCAACAATGATATTCGTCGTTTTATTCACAACCGACCAGATATGTGGTTTCATAGCAAGATGAAGCGCCTTTCCATAGCGCTGCAGCCACAATGGAGATTTTAACGGAAGTTTTCGGCGAAAGAGTCACCTCCAGAGGATCTGCAATTAATTGGCCGGCTAGGTCTCCAGACTTAACTCATCTTCTACAATGATAAACCAAGGATAATTCAGGAATTGAAGCAAAATATTATATCGGAGATCCGAGGTTTGCAGCCAGAAATATTGCGATAGGTAATGGAACATACTGTAGAACGATCCCGTCCTTGCGAAGCGGCGCGGGGCACTCATCTAAAGGATATAATTTTTCGAATATAGTGTAAACATATCTCCCAAAAAAATCGGTTCAGAAATAAAAAACTTATTCATGGATTACACTGTAGTTCACTTTAAATGGGCCACCCTGTACATATATGTATATGTAAACATGGTGCCTACGCGGTTCCAGTAGGATCATAATAATTAATCCTGAAAGTCTGAGGCTGGCAAGGTTATAAGCGAAATACGAGTAATTGTCATATTATTGTGAAATATGAGTATAGGCAGCAGCATTAGCTTAAGGATAAGGCATGACATACATACAGGGTGCTTTTATGAGAATGAAAGAAATCAATTTTTGTGTACGAAGTAAGTTGAACTTCTGTCGTCAAAACTTTCTACAAATTAAAGGCCTGGATATACCTCGGGCGGAATGAGAATGAAATTTTTGTCCGCTGCGATTTTCTCAATGAAAATGCATACTTACTGTCGTGGAATATATGGCAAATGCTGGGGAATTCCATAAGCTACAATCCAAAAATGGTTCCATATTTTATGTATTATTTTTCGATTCCCCGGTCATTAGATATTTTCCACGGTGAAATGAGCAGGCAAACGAAAAATAATACATAAAATGGCCGAGAAAAATGTTGGAACCATTTTCGAATTGTATATTATGGAATTCATCATCATTTCCGACAAGTTCCACGACAGTAAGCATGCATTTTCATTGAGAAAATCGCAGCGGACAAAAATTTCATTTTCATTCCGCCCGAGGTCTATCGTGCGCTTACGGAATAAACACTTCTAGTCTAGGATCATGCTCTGTGGCCGTGATCGTTCGGCCGCCACTCTGTGAAATACACACTCATAGAGAAACGAGTTTCCAAACTCGGCACGACTCGTCGCAAGTGTATGTATTATTCAGAAGAAGAAATATTCTTATCATAGAATAATAAGCTAACAATGCGACTAGGAAGTGGTATGGCTGACAACCGTATCACACTTCGCATTCAGTTGTCTTTGTAACGCTGATGACTACACACGGTAGTCATCAACGCACCATGGTCCACTAGGAGTTACGGTAAACAAGAGAGAGTCTAGCTAGGATCAATTAACGTTACGGCAGTACACGCGTGGGACACTCATTGAGTTTCTATTTTCTCGCTCTTCTTCTTGAATTCGGTGATAAATAGTTAAATAGGCCATGCAGATAGCATTTATAAATTTCAATTTTATTCTCTAAAATGTTAAAAAAAATATGTAGCTAAAAGAGAAAATTTAAATGCAAGTTATGTTAATACTTCCTGGTTAAAAAATCGAACGTAAGGGCCACCACTTATATTTTGAGCACAAGACATTTTAGAAACGTTACGCCACTGTTGAAAGCCATCGATACTGTGAACGGAATACCCCTAACGGTTTAACTTGCGGCACATCCTTTTCTTAAAGATGCCCACAATTCGTGAAAAATTTAAGCTACCGCGTCAACTCGTTCGTTTGATTTCATTTAAAACCAAAAATTGATGCGTTTACGCGAAGAAACAGCCTAGTTTGTAAGAAGAACGTGTGAAATTATAACCTCTAAATAACGGTAAATCCGCGAAAGCCCTGGCGCAGCGGTCAAGTGGCCGTGATACAGTAAAACCTGTGTATGTTGACAACCACCGGTTCCCGCTTAAGATGGTCAACATAGACAGGTGGCCAACTTATGAAGAGGTACAACAAAATACGATTAAAATATCAGCTGGTATTGAATATATGGATGAGAAATATTTGACATCTCTGGGTTACTTGATTTTTAGGGTGTATAGCGAATCATACAAAATTGTTCGTTTGGTTTCTTTCATTGGAAATGTACCTATATCCCGTACAGTTTAGGGTAAGTGCATAATGTACTTGCAAATAGGGATGTCAAATACCGGACGGTTAGTCCGAAAATCGGTTAACTGGTTTATTTTCGGTTTTTCTTCCTCCGGTTTTAACCCGGACAGTTGTTTGTTCATCCGGTTAAAACCGAAAAAAAATTATTTCAAATTCATACAATTATTCATATTTTCTGGACTTTTCAGTCAGCAATTCTATTATTTTTCCCCTATAAAAAATTGCGTTTTCAAATTTCAGCCCTTAAACATATTTTCGAACACTCTCCTTATGACGATACTCGTAGGGGGTGCCAGAGAAACTTACTTATTTGAAGGGTCAATAAAACCAAAAGTAGGTACTTGATAGTTATTGTTTTAATTCTTTCTATTTGAGAATACAATATTCCAAGTTTTTTCATACATTCATGAAAATGACATCGGTTAAATGGCGACCCCCTTTGTGCATACACTGATTAAGTCGATTTTTGAAGTTCGTCTCCACTCTTTGCAGCATATCAATCTGCGAATCAAAGGTTTTAGGTGAGCTATGGTCTGTGATCGATCGACATAGGCCAGGCATTTCAAATAACCACATAAAAAAATCGCATGGAGCAAATCTCGAGAGCGTGCCGGTCATGGGAATTCGCCTCTCTGAGGGATAAGGTGGTCGAGGAACAAATTTATTCAGCCTCGTGAAGTGTTGGCTATGGCTCCATCTTTGACTGAAGCCATACGTCCCTAACGTTCGTTTAAAAAATTCGCTGTATTTTGTTAGGCCGTGCGCAGACTAAAGGCGTATTGGAGCGTAGCGTAACGTAAAACCTGTCGCTCAATACAACCGCACATATGTATGACGAATCCATGAATTCAACATGGATTTAGTTGGATCAATATCCCAATCCGCCATGGGCTGAAATCAATTTTAATACAATGAAATCCGTTAATTGCCGTGTAAGTGCAGCCTTATACATTATACATACACAACAACCGAGTTGCAGTTTCTATCTGTGAATTCTCAGAGAACTTCTTCGACGGAAATTCCTAAGTGGTCATGTTAGAAGGGTACGTTTACTTGAAGCGTTCTGCTATTGGGCGGTCAAGTTACAAGTTAGGCAGGTGGCCAAGTTATGAGGGTGAAATTCTATGGGAGACGTAATGATCCAGTCAAAATCGTCCAACTTGTAGAAGTGGTCAAGTTGACAGGTTTCACTGTATATCGCAAATACTCTTTCTGAGGAATCTAATTTCGTATGTGCATTAAGGACATTTCTGCGTGCTTTATTTCAATTTGATGTTTTATCACTCGAAAAAAAACACCCTGTACAATGTTCAATATTTTATAATGATAAAAGATAGATAAATAAAAAAGATAGGTAAAAACTAAAAACTAACGGGAGATACCCATACAAGGTGACCCATCAGGAGGTTGTTCTGCGTACTACTCATTTTATAAACTGTAGAACAAAGTTTTCTTGGATCACTTTGTATGGGAGGTACCCTTTATTTTTATCCGAATGAGCTGATTTTTGGTAGATGGGGTGACTAAGACCTCCAATCGCAACAAACCAAAATTTAGCACTCTGCTCCAATTTTGGAGGGAGTTATGGATATGCCGTTTTGACAAATTTAAATAGGGGGATAATGGGGGTCCTTGACCGGAGCGACTCAATATTTACCTTAATATAATCTTGAACTTATTGTGAATACTTGTACAAAATTTTACGGCTGAACTGGCATTCTTTCAAAAGTTATGGAGCTTTTAAAAAAAGTCTAAAATGAAATTGTTTCAATTGTTTTCTTAGTCTATTCAATTAAACTCTGTGTTATACAATATCAAAGCAAAAATAATTTTATGTAGTTTTGTTCGTTCTCATACCAATTTTCTGTATCTTTTGTCGTTTTTTAATAATCGCAAAAAAAAAACCAAAAAAGACCCCCTTCTCCCTTTTTCTAAGGTGGCCGACCAGCAATCGGTTGGGGCTTTTTATCCCATAATTTGGGGACCAACCTTAACCATAATCCAAAAAAAATTCTGATGTAGAATTTTTGCCGTTCAATGGCCATATTTTGGTTTAATTTTTGCAGACTATGCCGTGTAAAGAGAAGTTGAATGTTGAAGCTGTCCAACTTCTGTTTACACGTGCCAACTTGTTTGAATGCTCTTTCAACTTCAAACTTGTTGGCCAACTACAGTTTACACGCAAGAAAAGTCTAAGGCTCGCCATAGACAGTGCAATTAATTGAACAATCAAAGCGCATTCTGTGGAGAAGCTCATTTTTTAGGTTCCACTTCCGAATTCGACAGAGAAAATGAGCTTTCTCCACAGAAAATGTACTTTCTCCACATAAATAAGCTTTGATTGTGCAATTAATCGCACTTTCTATGGCGAGCCTAAGTTGTATAACACGTTGAATAATGCGAACGGCCTTTTGTGCTACGCGTTATCATATACATCAGCAAATGGTTAATTAAAGATAATACCTCAATTGAAATATCCCCGTCTGATCTGAGAAGAGACTTATGGTGTCTGGTTATACGAGGCGTGCCTTTTATATTTCGGGATTAGAGAATCATCGAAAATCGCTTTATTGTTTTTCAAAATATTCCCAGATCTGCTACACTAGTTGTCCCATTCCGAAATATAAAAGGCACCCTATGTACTAAATTAATTAATTAAATTTACTATAATTCAAACACCGTGGCAGGCATGGGCGCAAAATCCCGGGGACTTCCCCGATTCAATTCAATATTATGACTCAAGTCATCACTTAAATAGTAACGCTTTAATTGACAAGGGTTTTTAACATTAGTTTTCAGATCAACAACAAAATTAAACTTTTTTTGTCACAATTAACATGTAGAACTTGATAAGAGCAAGTTCAACTAGCTCACATCATCGCAAGAAACGGTATCCTTTTCCCACCTTTCTACCACTTTCAATATTATCATAAATGTCCCTTAAGTACTTCTTCATGACATCATTCACAACATTTAGGCGGTATGTTGAGGTGCGATAAGGAAAAGCAAAACAAGTCAGGGAGCATACGACAGACGTTGAGTTTTTCACTACAGCCGACGACACAACATAGCATCATCATCATATTCACTCATCACAACATCCTTCAGAAACATACTCATATTCATATTCTCTCAGTTTTATCGTTCGGTCGCACGTTTAGCAAAAATACAGACACCTAAGCCGACTCATAAGGGAAATATGAGCCTATCGGCTCTTAAGATCGTCGAAATCCTGCACGAAAAGTATAGCATGCGTCACATACTGTCAGACGTTTCGTCTTTTAGGGCTGATTACTATCTTCTCACACATACTTCTTGATATAAGGTTATACTATACCATCCTTGTGTTGCCAAAAAATATTAGGTACATGTACCTATGTACGTATATCCGCATTTAATTACCTTCAGGATTTTGAAGGAAACTTAGGTGTGAACACTGTCAAACGAAACAATGAAGCTCATAGACGATGCGAGCAGAACGAGCAGAATTAAGAGAGTTGATATTAAATATTTCGCTATTAGGTTAGTCATTAGGTGATTTCAGATTGCATAATGTGGTGGAAAGTTTTTTTTTATTTGTTTCTTATGTTTTTTTGGGGTGCTGAGCACGAATTCGGAGCTTCCAACCAGAATTTCGATTGCGAAACAGGCTCAAAATCGCAATTGTTGTCGGGAAATTCAGAAAGGCTAAGTATTCATTATACCAAGAAGTATTTATGATATTTTGCAAAATTTGTTTCATGGGTATTTGCTAATATTTATTTCCAAAAATTGCCTATCATTTGCTTTCTTTAGTCCCCTGTGATAGTTATTCAAAAAAGGAATCCATATCAACAGAAAGTTGCTCTTACATTTTATTAACCTAGACTGGATAATGCATTAACGCCGTTACGAGTTTTTTTTTCGCACATCATCCTTTCGTGGTGCCCCTTAAATCACAAGCCAAAAAAGCCAGTACGAGTTCGCATGTATTGAGCATTCAAATATCGACCATAATAGAATACACGGTCCGTAACTCTATTATGTATTAGAGATATCAAAAAAGTAACTACCCGTTACATAAGTGGTCGTTACTAATCAATATCAGAAGTAACGACTACCGAATACAAAAAGTAGTCGTCACATATGTACCGAACAACAAACAAACAAAGCAATCTCGTATGTATGTACTCAGGCACAAACACAAGAATCGAGCATACCAGTCTGATATCTAATCATGACGGTTATCGCTAACATCCCTGTGAGCTACGCGGGGTAGATGCCCCCTTAGAGAATGTTGTTGCGAGTCCAGTAATACCTTGATCGTGTCGATCGGCTCAAGGAGTCCAAAGATATCGACGGATTTCGGAAGTAGTACGAAGCTGATTGTGAAATTGTTGCGTGCCAATATGCACTTTGACAGTTATCTCTGCCCCCCCTGTGCACTGACCGAAAAATAGGATCCGTCAACTCGTTAGACAAATGTGGTGAGTCTAGCGCAAGGAGATAGATATGGAGTAGCCATAATGATGAAACTGCATGTAAAAACAACAACACAACATGGGACGAAAAATCTTGTCCATGGGCTCTCTCGTTCAGCGGTTTACGGTTCTATTACGTCAAATGCAACTAGTTTTGCCGCACACATCGACAAAATCGACTAGTTCAGCCACTCATATCAATACATACAACGACAAAGTCATCCGGTTTTGCTAGTTCTGTAGCCCGTGCCAATTCTATATTGTCAAAGTCGGTAAAGGCGGTAAACGATCCACGCCGCGAATCTCGTTTGATTTAATTGGATTGCGCGAAATAGTTACGCTATTCACTATAATATTACGTTGCTCGGGTAATTTGTGATTGTTAGGCGCTGTTTTGTATCATAAAAGGCAAACGTAGTGTGTTATCGACGGTTTGTTTATGATTCAGTTATCAGTACTGATGTTTTCCTCTCCCATTAAACAAGCAAACTTGTCATATGACATCTCCTTCTTTCATTCTCCTGGTCTAGCGACACATCGACCGTGTCACTCTCCCAAAGGATTGCAGAGATATCGACTGATTTCTGCAAGAATATGAAATCGATCTTAAAATTGCTGTGGCCAACATCTCGATTAACAAGAGCATACGTTTTGTGAATTAATGTACTTTAACGGTTATCTCTGACAATCCTGTGAGCTGCGCGGGGAAACTCTCGCTTAGAGAATTTTGTTGCGAGTCCAGCGACACCTTGATGGTGTCGATCAGCTCAAGGATTCCAAAGATATCGACGGAAGTATGTAGTACGAAGCTGATTGTGAAATTGTTGTGTGCCAATATCTAGCTTGACAGTTATTTCTGCCCCCCCTGTGCAATGACCAAAAAAGAGGATCAATACTATGTCGGCGACGAACCGTGAATAGGAGAACTATCGCATTCGAGTAGGTTGTCGTTGTAGTCGTTGTAGTTTTTTTATGTGTTACTTTAAAAGCAACGATTACTAAGTAACGATTACAAAGTAGCGATTACTCGAAACAAATTTAACGAATATAACCGGTTACTGAAATGTAACTAAAGTTGAAATCACTGTTATGGATGTCCTGTCTTCACTAAAAGTTTGTCAGACTAGCCGTACTCTTTTTCAGATACATATCCTTACAACAACAAAATACGAAAAGGATGACTGCAATACAAAATTATATCGTATTGCAAGAAATAATTGTCACTATACGGCAGGAATAAGTTATGAATTTATCTTGAAATGCAATTTCCAAAAATACAATTCCGTGAATTTTCAATAAATCTGTCCGACGTATACAATCCCAATTGGCTAACTATCATGACTTGAATAAATTATGGAAATCAATATTCTGAAGTATAGATGCAATTATTTTCATTCTATTTTCGTAAAGGTTGCAAGTCAAAATGCATTTACGTCACACTCTCTATAATTAGTTTTTCCCAAAATAAATATAATATGTATACGAATGTAACTGAATATTTAACTTTAGATTTTCATTCGAATCTGGATTGGGAAAAAATCGAATTATGTGGTACAAAAAAGGATGTATAGTTTGTTAGAACTCTTAAGGCACATATTGATAAACGTACCTGAATGATTTTATGACTTAAAAGTTCTTAGAAATGAGAAAAGAGAGGTTTCTTAGTACATTTATAGTTTTATGTTATATTTCGGGGCTACTTGCTCCGTTCTTCAGAATTCTGTTTCAAAAAATGTTTTCTGTTTTTTAAGCAGCTGTCTTTTCAGCTGCTTACCTATACACTATACAGGAAAATTTTCGTTCAAATGCTAACCCGAACTCACACTCAATTCAAATCAAAACCATCGTTACTGACAGCCCGGAACTAGAATTTATTTATGTGTTAGTTGGCCTCTCGGCACATTGCCTCTCATCCTAACTAATGCAAAATAATAGCCATAACGAACAATTGCCGCTATATTGTCGCTAATGCAAGCATTGTCACTAATACATACACAATGTACTCTTCTCAACTGCACTCTAGGCACTCATGCAAAATTGTATGTCACAAGAGTCCAAATAGCGCATAAACAAATTCTAGCTCCGGGCTCTGAGTTACGGTGGTTTTGATTCAAATCCATATAGATTATAGAAACCCATTCAGTTTTAATGAGCTTTTCGAAATATCATCTAAATGTATGCAATTTCAATCACCTCTTGTTATTTCTCCAAATAAAGGAATGGTAGTTCCCAATCTTTTTCAGTTTATGCCATCGTTTTGGGGTCCACAGATTATGGCGTCCCCGCCTTACAGTATCCCGACATAACTAAATCCCGACATAACTAATCCCGTCATTTAAAAATCTCGCCCAATAAAAACCCAGGCTTTCTTCAATCTCGCTAGTGGATAGTAAAATAATGCCGTCAAAAGACCGCCAAAAATTATTTTCATTGTTAATAACATATAACATAAGTAGTTATGTTATGTGATTCCTATAGCAGAAATTCGTCGGAATATTTGTTCTTTTCTTCGATCAAGATAGGTTGTATACGATATCCCGCCCATCATATTCCCGTCTTTCAAAATCCCAACGTTCATAATTCCGCCATTTTAATATCCCGCCAGTTAAAAATCCCACTCAATTAAAATCCCGTCTAATCAAAATCCCACCAAACCCACGGGCCAAGTGACTTAATTTGGAAACCGGTTTGCCTGGTCTTTCGGTAGTCAAGACTTGAATGACACTGTATCAATTGGTGTTAAATTATAATCTTGATTGAAGAAATAAACAAATATTCCGACGGAAATTATCGCTGGGATCACAACAGGGTTACGATATCCCGCCCATCATATTCCCGTTTTTTAAAATCCCGACATTTAATATCCAGCCATCTCAAAATCCCGCCAATCCAAAATCCCGCCATTTCAATAACCCGCTTATTCAAAATCCTGCTTTCCAATATCCCGCTTTTCAATATCCCGTCACAAAAATCGCGCGCGATTTTTGAAAGAATACTTACCTTTTGTGACGGGATATTGAAAAGCTTACTACATCATATTGGCCGGGTTTCTGATAGCTCTTATTCAGTACCTGTCGGCTGATTAGTCTTATCGCGTAGAGAAGACACACACCATATTTAGAAAGCTTTTCCATTGTATTGAATGGAATTTTTGTTTATTTTGCATAGCTACGCCATATTTTGCTTGTTTAAGCCATCATCTTAGATTGAGAAAATCATTGCGCACTTTCATCCAACAGCGTAAATAAGCAAAAGATAACATAACTATGCAAAATTAAAAAAAAATCAATTCAATATAATGGAGAAGCTTTTTGAATATTGTGTGTGTCTTCTCTGGGCGATAAGACTAACCATTCTATAAGATCTACGAGAGAATGGGCCATTTGCCGTTAAAATATTGATACTGCTATACAGATTGGAAAGTGAAAGCTAGTTAGTATTCTCTTATCAGTGAGGCGGTGAGATTCAATTTCAATTCAAGGTTCCCGCCTAAGTTCTGGAGTATTGCTGACGCAGTTGCAGCAAATTGTCCAAGAACTCAAAATAATGTTGAGGCTTGGCACAGACGATTAAACTTTAACACAAGGAAAAGCCATATCGGTCTGTGCTGATGGAATTACTAGATAAAGAATTGCTCCTAGCTAAAAACCGAGGGGAGCAGTACCGATCCGAAGGTCGCATCCAAAAGCAAACTAACGTCTTAAGACGTAGACAGCAGTTACTTTCAACTAAAGAGGACTATGAAAAAACGGATTTCTTGAGAAACTTGGCGCCTAAACTAATGTAAATAATTGATAAGTCAAACGCATATCTATGTTTTGTTAACAATAAAAAAATTTGGCGGTATTTTGGTGGGATTTTTTTATTATTTAATAGCGGGATTTTGAAATGGCAGGATTTTGGAATGGCGGGAATTTGAGGTGGCGGGATTTTGAAATGGGAGGATTTTGGAATGGCAGGATTTTGATATGGCGGGATTTTGTAATGTCGGGATAATGTAAAGCGTGGTTTTTTGGAAAAAGCGGGATTATGGACGGGCGGGACTTTGTTTTTCGGGATTATGTAGGTATCCCATCATAACATAACTATTAATTTTTTGTTGGAAAACCAGCATAATCCCGAAAAACAAAACCCCGCCTGTTCATAATCCCGCTTTTTACAAAAAATTCCGTTTTACATTATCCCTACATAACAAAATCCCGCAGCTTAAAAATCCCGCCATTATAATATCCCGCCATTGCAAAATCCCGCTACATCAAAATCCCGCCCACTAAAAACCCCGCTAGTGGATAGTGAAAAAAATCCCGTGAAAATACCGCCACAAATTATTTTAAATGTTTAAAAAAAAAACAATGATATGTTATTCGATTCCCAGTAGTTAATGCGATACTTTCTCGTAGTATAAATTACATAAAAATATTTGCTTACTTCTTCGACCAAGATGATAATTACACAGGGGATATACAGGGGATACTTAAGTCCCGATTACGGAAAGACCAGACCACCTTTTTTCAAATTAATTCACCTGGTCCGGGGGTCTCCGATAATTAAGTATTCCTATGCGAGGAGCAGGCGCGCACAGAGGGTGGGGCAAAAGGGGCAATTTGCCCCGGGCCCCGCGTTGGAGAGGGCCCCGCAGGGACAGTGGTCTCGTAGTACGCATACGTCTGCAAAATTATTACACGAATTGATGTTAGATAAATTTTATTTAAATCTCTATTTATTTTGTTTTGCGTTATTCAAAGCATTTCTAGGACCTTATAGGATTTCCTTTCACCTACTTTTTTTCAATTAAAATTGCTAAATCTAAAATTGGCACTGATCTTGATATCTTTTAGATGTTGAGATCAACAACACACTCTGCCGAAATTTATCTAATTAATCGGTATTCTCTTAAAATCTGAGTGTCCTCGAACTATGTGTGTTTTATAGAGAAAGTGTTAACCAAGAAACTGAAAACGATGGATCCCCTTTAAATGACTATTTCTTATTTAGTTTCCATAAACTTAAATTTATTCAAGTCTCTCTCTGATTGTTGTTAACTCATTGTAGTCTTATTTGTAACTATGCTCTCGAACTAGCAGAATTTCTCAACGTTTTCTACTGGTTTGGTTTTAGACTTTTGTTCTCCTATGGATCAGTGCACACTGGGTCTTAGTAACGTTTATGAAGAGACAAGAATTTCGATTTTTGCAATGCCATCAGCAGTGACGGAACAACTTGACTCTGGGCCCTCTCGCCAACTCTTTGAGTGGGCCCCCTACACTGAGAAAAAAAGTAGAGTGAAATCAATCGAAAACACTCTTGAAGGTCGATCCACACTTTTCAGTTATCAGTCACAGTCACTTTCCATACAAGTTAATTGATTGACTGACAATCTGTCAATTTGTATGAGAAATTACTGTGACTGCGACTGATGACTAAAAAGTGTGGATCGATCTTAAACCAAGTATTTTGAAGCATGATTTTGACGTTACAGTTTTATTACTAAAATTAAGAACATCGTACTTAAAATAACTTTGCTAAGAGCTACTTTGACTTTTTGCATTCTTACATTGAGAATAGCGTTCTTGTTGTAACGTTTATTAAATTAATGATTTCATCAATTGTTTTTTTTTTATAAAAATGCTCACGCAGCGCATCATTGACCGCCTACAATGAGATTCGATCCCGCGAACCTATGATTCGAAGACGAGCGCCCTATCTATCTACCCTAATGCCGCTCTCTCAGGTGCTCTCTCAGGTACCAGCATCCTGTAGTAGGAACAACATTTATAGAGTTTCCAGAGTTCTTTTTCTCAAAGGGGCCACTTTTATTTATATGCCCCGGGCCCCGTAAATCCTCTGTGCGCGCCTGGCGAGGAGCCCATAATTTTAACGGCAAATATGGTGGCGCTTTTTAATATCCCGTCATAAAAGGTGAGTTTCTTTCATAAATTGCGCGCGCGATTTTACCTTCTATGACGGGATATTAAAAAGCGGTATATTGAAAAGTGGTATTTTGAATTGCGGGCTATTGAAATGGCGGGATATTAAGTTGGCGGGATTTTGATTAGACTAGGTATTTCAAGTAAGCGGGATTTTAAACTGGCGGGATAATGAATGTCGGGATTCTTGAAAACGGGAATATGATGGGCGGGATATCGTACCCAACCCTTTTTTGTTAACCATGAAAATAATTTTTGACGGGATTATTTCACTAACAATTAGCGGGATTTAAAAACAGCAGAGTATTTAGAGGGCGGGATTTTGTAATGACGAAATTTTAAATTGGCGATATTTTTAAGTGGCAGGATTTAGTGTTGTCGGGATAATGTAAAGCGGGATTTTTTGTAAAAAGCTGGATTTTTTCCAGGATTCTGATGATAATTTAGGCCTTCCAGAACAAGACTGTCATACAGGGGATACTTAAGTCTCGACTAGCGAGAGACGAGACAACTCATTTTTCAAATTATGTAAATCACCTGGTCTCGGCTTCCCGAAACTTAAATATTCCCACGTGGGAAGATTTATATTGCCTCATTTTAATTTTGTTTTTAATAAACTAGAAAACTAGAAATTAAAAATTTTTTGTCATCAGTTTGTCGGAAACGATTTTTGCCTTTAAAATGTCGATGATTTTCTCTGTGATGATTGATTCACGCTTCGCTAAGTACGTGGGGTCTTCTGGAAGAGGGATATTTTTTATTTATTTCTTTTGAAGGGTTTCGCCCATCCACGCGAACTTGTAGGACATCTAAGCCACATCAATTTTGCTCAGGAATATGCTTGAAAAAAATCCCAAATATTTTAAGAAAAAAAAAAGTTATGATAATCTAAAGTACAATTTTGCGGGAACGGCAACGTGGGGTCTTCAAAGACCTCATGATTATTAAGACCTCAATTGTCTTGAATCCGGGAATCGAAACTCGGAACCATACTCTCTTTATTTACAGCCCATTCAGACTGTGGGGATGCGATGCGATGCGATAAGAAGCGATAAGCAAGGAAAAAAATTTCTTAGTATTTAGATAGGAGCCAGCACGAACCTGCCTGTACCATTCAGACTGCTTGCGATGCGACGTCGCACAGTGCGTCGTTCCATAGGCAAAAATAAAAAAATTGACTATTTTTCCCCGGAATCAAAGTTAGCCAATATCAAAGAGAACATGTTGGAGTATCCGAATATGTAAAAAAAAAATTTTTATTTTTTCGTTTTTTTAATAATTTTATGGACTAAAGTTGAAAAATATAAAAAGTTCAAAAAAATAGGTTGTACTTTAACTTCGATTTCCGATCTTTTCGCAAGTTTTTGGCAACCATAATAATATTTTTTAGAATAAGTATGTTCCGCTAAAACTCTTCAGATAATTTTTTTTTCTTAAAATCTTTTAATTGAATAAAAAATGTAAAAAAATCATTAAAATATGAAAAAAAAACTTTAAATTGAGATTAAAAAAAAACGTCACAAAACGTTTTGGGTGGTTGATATTTTCCGAAAGATACAAGTGTCTACTTTAATTTAAACTAGTATTGGTTTGCCTTTTTTTGCCTTTTTTTACGCAATTGGCATTTTTACTGAACTAGTTCCTTGAAAAATGGCAACTGGGCTATTTCTAAAGTCACTAAAAGTGATAATTTTACAATAATATTAAGCTTTTACACACTTTTGCGATAGAGGAGATAATAAGTTTCAAGCACGAACAAAAAAAATATTATAAATTATTTTAATTAATTAATTAAATCAAAAATTCAATTAATTCAAAAATACCTAAAAAATATAAATATAAATACATAATGCATATGGTTTTCTATGGAATTTGATTTCTAAAGTCCAGTGTAAACCATATCATGTAAAAAATATTTATAATAATATAATAATAAATTGTTATTAGTTGAAAAAATCGTTAAAAATCTATAAAATACGAACAAACTTTCAAAGTGAGATTTAAAAAATACGCATCGAAAGATTTAGAGTAGCTACAATTATTTTTGTTTTTTTAATGTAATTTGTATTTTTATTCAGCCAAATTTATTGAAATTTTTCGATAATTTTAAGGGTACGGGCTAGTGGTCAAAGCATCAATAAAGAAAAAATTGGGGACCTTCTAGGTCACACCAAAGGGTTATATTTAGAATTATACCCGTGTTCAATAGTTTGCTCAAGATTCTAGTGCACGGAGTTGAGGTAATTGATTCTTTCCATTTGCCAATTGGAAATTTATCTGAGGATGCCTAGGAGGCACTGCATAAGTAAGTTACAAGGAATCGATTGTCTCACACTTGTAAGTTTTCCAGAACCAGTTCCAATAAGGATTTAATGCTAATGCTCCTCTTCACCTCGGACCCTTTTCTAGCGTCCCTGCGGACTCCGAAAATTAAGAAACAACATCATATAGACGCAGAAGTCAATTCATATATAATCCAATTAGATTATACTTCCCATTGTCAATTTTGATGTAAGTTTGCTGGATTTGGAAAGCAACGATGAGTCAGAATAAATTATAAGCATGTATTTTGTTAATATAATTGTTATTCTATAAAATAAAAAAAAATAAAAAACGAAAAAAAATGTTTTATCGAAACACAACTTCGGAGGATGCGTATCACTGAATTATTTAATTTTTTGAACCACTATATCTCCAAATCGCAAAACTCCGTTTCTTTGAAATTTATATATTTTAAATAGTGACACTTGAGCAATGTCAGAGTGACAAAATATTAAGTTTAAATTTGGGTTCTTGAAAGATATTAGGCATTTTATAAAGCCCCCAAAAATGGGTAAAATTCATAGATTTCTCTCTTAAATATCTCAGAGCTCAGTTGTTCCCGGATAATAATTTTTTTACCAACTAATGTTTATTCTTTGCTTTAAATAATAGCCAAGTTTCAAGAAAATTGTTTAAACGGTTACCAAGTTACGATTTTTTATATTATAGCCTATCTTTATACCATTTATCTTCCTCACATTTTTATCAATATCTCGAAAATCCATCATTTATTCATCTTGAATTTTATACAGAATTGAGAACCTAATTAGCTAAACACATCCACCAAATTTCATAAAAATCGGTCAACGCGTTCTCAAGATATTGATTTTTGACCACCCACTCCATACATTCGACGCACTGTGCGTCGGGTTGTACGATGGAGAACTTTTCCATGTCGAATCATCGTGCTTTCAGCACGTGCTGCAAGGTGCCTTGTCGCCGATAGGAGCGACATGGAGGATAGGATTTGTGTTTGGATCGGTTTCCTAGTGGCATGGTGTATAGAGAGGCTGGTTTCGTGCTGTTTGATGCTGATAGGGAGATATCGACATGACAGGCATGCTTTGTGCAGATCGGGTTGCATTACCATTGGGAATATTTATATATCAAGAGACGCGAGAGCGTATCGCCCGCCAAAGGAAAAAAAAACGAAAGCGAACAAGTCTATGATTACCGGAGACAACTTGCTTTTTTGTTTGACAGGGCTACAGCCTTCCAGGCCACATCCCCCAAAAAAATTTTTTTACCAAAATATTCCACATATCCTGTTCTAGTGCCTTTCCAAAAAAAATCTTCGATCGGTACAATAACGGGTAAGATATATGCAATAAACGGTGAAATTTTCACCCCCACAGACTTAAGCGAGTAACCCAATTTCAGACTGGAGTCTACAGTTGCAGAAAGACTTGCTTCTACTGTCTCTTCCCGTGATTGGATTTTTATGAAATTTGGAATGAATGATCCTCTGGCGGTCCTTCTAAAGAATCAATGTCTTGCATTTAGATAAGTGGATGGAATAACGGTAAAATAATAGGTCAAGTTAACAAAAGATTTCCAACAATTGCGTCTTTCGGCTCATCGAATTGACAATTTTTTAAAACACACTGCGACATTGGGACACGGGGACATTGGGACATTAGGATATTGGGACACTGGGAGACTAGGATCTTGGGGCAGTGGGATATTAGGAAATTGGGACATTAGGGTCTTGGGACATTAAGACATTGAGGAAACTGGAACGTGGGGACATCGGGATATTGGGCCTTGGGACATTGGTACATAGGGACATTGGGCCACTGGGATATCGGGCTATTGGGACATTGGGACATGGGGATATTGGGTCATTTGGACATTGGGGCACTGCGATATTAGGACATTGGAGCATTGGAATATTGGGATATTAGAATATTGGGACATAGGGATATTGGGACATTAAGACATTGAGACATTGGGACATTGTGACGCTGGGACATTTGGATACTCAGACATTAGGTGAACTGGGGAAATTGGGACATGGGGACATTGGGACAGTGGTACATTCGGATATTTGGCTATTGGAACCTTGGGACACCTGATATACTGCGACATTGGGACACTGACCACTGGGACATTGGGACATCGGGATATTGGGATATTGGGACATTAGGATATTTGGACATTTGTAAATTGAGACACTGGTACATTAGGACATTGGGCCATTAGGATATTATCACATTAGGATACTAGGACATTTGGGACATTGGGAACTGGGATATTAGGAAATTGGGACAGTAGGACAATTGGACATTGCGATATTAGGACATTAAGTGGGAGACTGGGACACTGGGAGACTGGGACATTGGGATATTGCGATACTGGGACATTGGGACACTAGATTAGTGAGACATTCCGACATTAGGCCAGATATTTGCACATTCGGACATTGGGAAATTGGAGCACTGGGACATCAGGATCCCAAAACAAAAAAATTAGGTGGCTATTTAAGTATGCAAAAATATATGATATCTGACCAAAAACAACAAAGTTGTAAAAGTTACCCCGCCAAAGAAAAATTCATCTGCCGCAAAAATAATACATATCACTCCAATCCACCGCTCATATGTAATTTTGTTTTAGGTGTAAATGCTGGAGAAGTTTAAATGTACAGGACTACTTCTTAAGGTAATTTGGTGGGAGCATTAACATTTTACTCAGTGCCACTTTGACGGCTCCCACCAAATTACTTTAGGAAGTTGTCCTGTACATTTAAACTTCTCCAGCATTTACACCTAAAACAAAATTACATATGAGCGGCGGATTGGAGTGATATGTATTCTTTTTGCGGCAGATGAATTTTCCTTTGGCGGGGTAGCTTTTACAACTTTGTTGTTTTTGGTCAGATACATACATACGTGTCGTGTTGTATAGTGTTATAGATTTGTAGATATCAAATGAAGGGATATCCGTATGAAGGTGATGTAATAATGGATTGGTCTACTAACAATTCTTTGTGGAAATTTACAGTGCTGTCCAACCCAGATCGTAGCGTAGCCGTACCCCCAAAAAAGGGCGGTATTCGGATTTGACAATGAATTATTGAAGGTAGCGGTAGAAAGGTCAGTTGTGGGAACCTACGGTGATGAGAAAACCGGGGTATCATTTTGGGGCGGGCAACCCCGAAATTTTTTTTCTTGTTTTTCGAATTTGGAATTAGCCACCCAAATTTACCCTAGTGTTTCTGCCACGCCGATTGGAGGAGTATTTCCCTGAGAAAACAGGGGTACAATTTTGGGGGTGTGCAACCCCAAAAAAATTTTCTTGTTTTTGACCTCAAATTCGGAATCAGCGACCTAAATTTACCTTAGTGTTTCTGCCACGCCGATTGGAGGAGTATTTCCCCGAGAAAACAGGGGTACCATTTTGAGGGCGGGCAACCCCACTTCTTTTTTTCTTGTTTTTGACCTCAAATTCGGAATCAGCGACCCAAATTTACCTTAGTGTTTCTGCCACGCAGATTGGACGAGTATTTCCCCGAGAAAACTGGGGTACAATTTTGAGCGCGGGCAACCCAAAAAAATTTTCCTGTTGACCTCAAATTCGGAATCAGCGACCCAAATTTACCTTAGTGCTTCTGCCACGCCGATTGGACGTGTATTTCCCCGAGAAACGGCGATGGCATTTTTTGGCCGGCAGGCTCATAAGAGTGCGCGTACGCTAGAAACTGGGTTTCACTGCACTGCATGTTTCCAAAAATAACCTATTTCACCCATTCATACATATTTGAACAACAATTAACACCAAATCCACATGCCGCCCGAAAATTGTTTTGAAGCGCGTAAGCTAACACTGCAAATTTCCAGAATGGTTACCCTTTCAGTCATTCATCATTAAATTACCTACCTACAATTTATCTACAACACTACATAGACATACCGACAAGAACGTATGTATATAGAAAATAGAAATGGTACTACATTACATTATTACCTACGACAATCCATTCATTAATACCCACAATTATCTACAACACTACACTGAAATCATAGCCATATCAGCAGCAAATCGTACGAGCCAACGCCGCATGAAAGCCCCTTGAAAAAACCGGTTTTCTTGCCATAGAAAGAAATCGCGTCGGCTCGCAACAAATCGCATCGCCCGGCCCGACATCGCAATGAGTGTGCACAAAAACAAGTTTATAGGCTCTGCTATTTTACACTTCAGAAATTTGTTTTAAAAGATATCGTCACTACTCTAGGAACGAAGTTTTCCATGAGTCCAATGCAGAGGGACAAAAAAGTAAAAACGTTGATCGCTGCAATCGCTTGAAATATGTACAGCCACCATATGTACAATAAATTTTGTGATTAATTTTATCAAACATGTTCAAGAACATAACAAATTATTTATAAATGTGTGTTTTGAAGGATATGCAAGTTCTATGAACTTTGGGGTCTGAAAAGGTGAAGGTGAAAAGGCCCAAGGGTGTTAAATTCAAAAGAGATGAAGACTAGAGACTTTTTAAGAACGCGGAATGGAAGGTTTTCTTGCAGATCCATTTAGCGTCTTTTCGCAAATAGTATCCCTATTTTTGGAGGAGTTTACTAGAGGTAATTACCACGATTGAAAAAAGTGCCCACTAATAAAAAGGGTTGCCACCGATTGTTGTTGCATTTTTGTCCAGCAGAATAGAGAACAAAAGGAAGGGTATGCCGTAAACTAAAGCATGGACGCCTGGCTAATGCAATTTTTTTATAACTATGCAAAAGGAGTAAAAGTCGCAGCAGTTATAGAATAATTTAAAAAAATAATAATAAAGTCTTTTTTGTATCAGTAGTATTCCTGGGGTCTTTTGGTGACTACACAGACTAAACTAATAAATCGCAAAAAGATGGAATAAGTATAAGTTAGTATTGATTTTTGGTATTATTTACAACAAATCAATCAAACCAAATCAATTCAACTGTTTGAACGATTGTCAATTGGACGGGTAATGTTGCCTAAAAACACAGTCTGATAAAAATAGCTGATTTAAATTGAGATGCATTATTTCAAATTCAATATTTTCATCACGAAAATTTTAATTAGTTTTGAAAATATTTCGGGAGGGGTCCAACCCCATGGACCCCTCCCCTGGCTACGTCCCGGAACTCCACCCTCAAAAGAAGGAAATTCTCTGAAAAAGTGTTTCCTTCGTCGATCTATCTTACCCAAATCTGACATGAGTGTACTTCTATCGAGGTCCCAAAGCATTTATATAATACACAGAGTCAGGCGCTGGGTCTGCCATAGAAACCCCACCCCAATAGAAGGGCCACGGCCGAAATTAGCCTCGTTCTCATTTCTCGCAAGTCTCTCTAGAACAGGTTGGGAGTCGCACAAATTTATTCACTCATTAGAATTTAATAAGAAAAAGTCGACTTCAAAAAAGATAAAAAAAAATTTTTCACTTCACTTTTCAAGAGTAGAACGAAGCATAAGCGCGATCAAATGTAATCAAATTGGAAAGCAATAACTCACTTCACATGAGTACACGGGTAAAAACCAAAAGCATACATAAACATATACCTGGTATGATATATGATTCAGGATGTACCTAGCCATGTACAGTATAATATTACCAGGATTTATTAAACTAGGAAATGATGTGAAGAACTAACGAAGTATGTATGTACAACATCTAAGCAAAGAAATTCTCTTGAATACGGTTCGGTTAATGGAAATTTCTACTAATGGAAATGGATCGACCTGCGAACATCATAATTGAAAAGGGATCTTTATGTGGATAAAGTAACTTGCTCTATCGATTGCATCTCAGCATAACATCGAAAATTCACTCAGTGGATTTTATACTGATTTTGATTACTATGGCTCCTATGGTACTAAAGCTATCCTGTACACATGCTCGTTATTGACTAAATTAGGTTACAATTTTTTAAGGAGCAAAATAATTAATGTATGTATATCTACGTAAATAAAAAATTAAGTTGAAAAGAAACAAATATCTAATTGAATTACATAATGTAACCAGTAAAGGAGGATGGTCAAAACGGTCGTTTGATGAACAGCAATGAAACGTATGTAAAATGAAAGCTTGGGACGAGTAGATTAACATTTGTTCTAGCAATATTTAGCTAAACATTGGGAGATCGGAGATATGGGCTATTTAAGTTTTGACAAAAAATGAAAAATCTTACTGCACTAAAATCACATTTACCGTAAAAATATGTAACTCAGAGACTTAAAGTAAATTTTCTAATATACTTAACAGTTTTCACTATCATTGATGGAAAAAATGATTAAAAAATATTAAGTCGTTTTGAAATTATACACGTTCAAAGTCAAAAGTTGCGAATTTCAAATGTTGTTTTTGTTACTTTTATCTAATTCTTTCTATATTGCGAAATCATTACATAATATATATATTATAAAATGAAATCTTTGTTTTGTAGTGAACAAATACGCTTCACATATATTTAGTCTATTTTTAAAAATTAAGAAGTTAATTGGGCTTAAACGACGGAAAGTCTCGCAAAAAAATACACAATTTTACCAAAATATATCATAACGTTGAACGTGTATGTCGTATAAATCGGACTATCAATGGAAACGGATGAGTAAAAAGTTAAAGGAGTACAACTTAGGTTGTAAATAAAATGACGTTTTTATTCTCGATCGTGGATTTAGGGATAGTTTTGGTATTTTAGAAGCATATGGTTATGAAGCTAATGTACCTCCTACAAAGGAAAGGGGAGAAAGCCAATTAACCACGGAACAGGCGAATAGATCAAGACTTATAATCATATGCCGGTGGGTAGTAGAAGTTATGAACGAAAAGATAAAGCAATCTTATAAGCTGTTTCGTCAAACCAACTTTAATAGATCTCTTCCCCACATGTTTGACGACTTTAAAATAGGAGCTAGTCTCTTAAACACCTTTTACAAGGATCATCGTTTGGCTCCTGAAATAATTAATATAATTAATGAAAACATTAATAAGCCGAATCAATCCGTCTTTATAAATATGTAGAGATGAATAATTTAAATAGGCATCGAAGTAATTTCGTGGGTATGGAAGCAAACCTCTCATTTTTAGAATACTTTCTTCGATCAACAGAGGATTGTTTGATTTTGCACGCTTTAGGCACATATCATATAAAGTTAGCTAGGTCGTATGTTGCAGAGTATTTGCGGGAGGGGATTTACTATGTTGAAATGTGTAGGCATGATACACCTGAGGGTTTAAGCGAATGCAACATTACGTAGACTAATGTATGGTTTTACGGATTCGACTACATTCGCGGCATGTGAGAGAACAAATTTATTATGTCTATATTTTAATTGACAGAGAACAGCATGGTACACATTCCATTATAGAGCATTACTGCAACTGTCTTACTGGCAGGCGAACAGTGGGAAGCTGCGCCCATATTCTGCCAGTTTTATGTAGGATTAGGCAGATTTGAAGAATTCAATCCTCCAGAGCAGCATTTACTAGATGCAATAATCGATGGCCAATATTAATTAGCCTTTTGTTACCTAATTTTAATGTTTGTTTTGTTTAAGTGTAATAAACAATGTATGTTTTTCCCATATGTGTGACTAATTTGACGAGGGGATGAGAAAAAAATGCGTTTGGGTTTTTATATACTCACATAACAACCCATAACATTAATGAATGCATTTTAAGGAATGGACTTTGTATGGAGGGGGGTCTTAATATTTGTGTTGGCGAGCTCCCACGAAAAGGACATAGCGAGAATGCAATAAGAAGGCAATTTCCAAGAAATCAGCTCAATTGGAGCTTTTTTCGCAGATTTAGAAGTTAAAACTGAATATAGGGGAAAACGGTTTTTGTATCAAAAGTACCCTTTGTTTTACAGGAATCGTCCTGATTTTTTTTACAGTTGTATAGTACTATAGTAGGGAATAATTTGACCAGTTAAGACAATTCAACTGCTATCCGGACGAAAGTTATAAAAAAAAATTAAAAAAATTGTAGGGGAGGTAGAGGAAATATTGGTCGCATTGTATTCATACTTTACAAAAAGTAAGATACTCTAGTAAAAACCATTTGTACAAAATTTCAAGTCTCTAGCTTCATTCTTTCAAAAGTTATAGATCGGCAAATTTGCCCCAAAGGACGAACAGAAGTCGTCCTTTCTCAGGAACCCCAGTGTTTACGGGCCTAAAATTTATATATAAGTTACCGTCTAATATAGCCCTTTCATTTGACACCAGTATCATTGCTGTTCACTCAACGACCAACTTTCATACAAAAGTGCCCATCCTCCTTTATTATTAATTACATCAAAAACAAAAATTGTATAATGAAATAATATTGACGTCTAAAACGAATTAGCATTTTCATTGATTCCAAAATTTGATTTATGTTTTAATTTCGAGAAAAAAAAAAGGCAACTCAAAATATAGAAAATTCATACATATAAATTTATCTACGAGTGTGTAGTGCTTTCGTAGCATGAATTGAAGACAAAGTTATGTCATCATAAATATTAAACAGAGTGCTTTCAAATCCTCAATTTTTATCTCATTTATATTTCCAACTCAAGACTAAAGTCTGATTGAATTCTACTTTGGAATTTTTCTATTTCGCTATTTATTCTGCAAACATCGTCAAAAAACGGAGACCTTTTCGAAATTGAATTTCAACTGTTAAACGTCACCGAAAAGTGTCCGCTCTAAGATATTCCCATAAAAGAGAGAAAATTAAATATCTCACGTATAGAGACTGTCAGGATTTTAGAGAGCGGAATTTATGTTGGCACACGAACAAAAAAAAGCTATTAAAGTTAAAATTTGGCCAAGCTGAGCATACACATAGGACATCAAAGAAAACAACGAAAAGGACAATGGGAACCGGCAAATACTATTTTATTTTTATGATTATTGTTTCGAGCTATAGTGTTTCCGGTATAAGAATGATAGAAATAAAAATGAAAGAACTTTCTTTTTATTTGATTTTCTATTTGGGTTTTGACTTACGCGGAATATTTAAGTGTTCGCAGGAAAACTGTAAAATTGGAATAGGAAATATTTTATTTTGATTGGTTTTCAGTTGGAAAGAAAGTCAAGCATACCAGCTAGACATTTGGAATATGATGATGGTCCAGAGTTGCACAACAGAGCGGCGACCCGTTGTCTTTTTTACATAGAATCTGCCGCGGGAAGAGTATTTTGTTGATACTCCGGAAGTCGATCCATATATCTTCTATATATAAAAGAAAGTCGTGTTAGTTACACCATTTATAACTCGAGAACGGCTGAACCGATTTCCATGATTTTAGGTTTGTTGGATTAGGCTCTGGCCAGAATAGCATAATAATTATTAAAACATGCGAAAAATTCACAATGAGCTAACATTCACAATGGGTTTTTGATGGTATCAGTGGCTTTCAAAAAAAAAAATCTCCACAGGATTGGTGTTTACTCCAATTGCAGGAACAACTGTCGATGCATATGAGAAATTCACAATGAGCGGAGGTTTGAAGACAAACATACCTTTTCCTATATTTCTTGAGCGAATTTCGGATTTTTAGTAAGTTTACTAAAGCAACATGGTCTACGCGAGATTCCAGTCCAAACAGCAGCATATGTATTTTCAGAAAATTCACAATGGGTAACAATTCACAATTATTATTTTTGCATAGTTTTGTCTTTATTTTTCGATCGTTTAGCGAACAGAGTTCCAACCGAATAGCGGAGTAATTATTGAAACATGAAAATACTCACAATTACCAAATTATAAAAACAGTTCCTTTTTGTACAGTTCATTAATGACTTACTGGATTTGAGTAAATTGACTCCACCGGATTGGCCAACACCCATACTATACTCTTGAAACATGCAAAAAATTCACAATTATAAAAACAAATCCTTTTTAAATACTTTTGTCGATATATCCTGATTCCTGAACAAACTGTAAGATTAAAGCAAATTCACAATAAACAGAATTCTAAAAACAGCCCGTTTTCACATAATGTAGCCTTTATTCTCTGAACAGATAAGCGGATTTCGGTAAATTTGTAACGCCCAATCTGTCTCTACTCCCAACAACAGAATGAAAAAGTTCACAATGGAAAAATGTTCAAGACAGCTGCCTTTCAAGTTACACCACCATATTGGAGCGTACACCAAATAGTTGAATAGCTACGTAAATTTGCAACAAAAATGTTAAATGAGCCGAAAACAACAGCTATTGGAATATGCATCTAATTCACATTGCTAATCTGTACCATTTTTTTAAAGCTTTCCCCGTGGTTTTTCTAGCTTTGAAAACCGAAAAACCACTGAAACATGCTGAATCTCCTAAACCGAAACGGACGAGAAAAATGCTTAAAGCAGTTCTTTATCCACTTTGAACGGATTAGGAGATTTCAAGAAATTTGATTCACCGTATCTGGAGATTTAGATGCTTCGAAAAAATTGGAAAGACTGGTACTGGAAAAAGGGTATGTTGCTACCTATACTACCTAACACCTATCCATTGAAACGTAGTAGAAATTACGACTACTAACCAAACTTGGGAAAACAATTCCTTCTCATACCTTAGTATGCTTCTAAACAGATATGTGGATTTCAGTAAGAAAAGTCTCATCGGATATATCTACACACCGAACAGACTCCTCATCCTAAATTGTTGAAAAGTAAAGGGCAGATCATTTTCTTTCATACACTCCACTCCGCCTTTTTCTGTGCTTAGTGACCTTGATCCTCAATGGCATAATTCATTTGCGCCTACTTTTGTCAATATCTCTTGAACGGATTTACGTGGCTTGGTAAATTGAACCCCTTAATGGTTTTCGCTTAGAATACCTAGCTGAAAACCTACCTGTTGTTTGTTCTCATACCCGTCAACCTCCGAGGCAGAAATTTGATAGTACCTGCAGCATTTCGGCGACATCTCTTGAGCCCAATAGCGAATTGTTAATTGATTTTCGCCACATTATTGGCATATAACGGTAATAGCTAAATAACCATTGAAACATGTGGAAAATTTACTAGAAGTGCAGTTTAGTGAATAGTGAATTCGAGGATTCCAGTGAATTGGCTTCATCTTATTGCTCTTTCTGAATGCAGAATATGCAGAAAGACCGAAGTTTTGGGGGCGATTCCTTCTCACATTATTTTGCATATTTCACCTGAATAGATAAGAGAAAATCGGTTAATTCCTCTCTACACCCCTCCTACCTAATTGAACAACCACGTCGAATACCTGGCAAAAAGTCTGCAGAATTTGCCAGTACATAAATTATTTTGTCAGTATCTCATGAACGGATTTTCCGATTTCAGTAATTCCAATTTCAGCAGCAGGATAGCTTATGAAATATTTGAAAAATTTGGAATTCACAGTACAGTTATCTATATATTAATGCATTTCATTCCCTCCTTCTTCGTCGGATTACATTTCAGGATGATGAATGAATGATCATTTTGTTCTGTTTTTCCTTATCGCAACGACAAATTTCTTCTTGGAGCACAATAGTAGAACAAATCTTCCCAAACCTGACAAATTGGCCAGGAGCCTACTATTGAAGTAGCTCTCTGCTTCAATAGTAGGCTTCTGATGAATTTTCAGGTTTGTGAAGAACAGAATAATATATTTGAGTAAATTTTAACATGCAACTGAAAAACTCCCACCTGGTAATAACAGATTTTCTTTCACAATATACATTTATTGCCACTATGGTTTATTTTCACGATAAAAGAATTGTTACTACCGAATCAGCAAAAATAGACAGGAGAAAAACACTAAAAAAGTCTTTTTTATGCTTTTTACAAACAAATTAGATGACCTCAGTAGTGACACCATCCAAAGGTGGGGCGATTCGAAATTCGCCTGGCCACATGATCGAAATACACCCTGAATAGCAAAACATTCACAATGAGTGCAGTTTCGTAAATTTGCCCCACCAGATTGATCTCCAACTTTAGCTGAACGAACTATCGAATTTCAACATGCAGAAAATTCATAGTGAGCAAAATTATGACGAAATCTCTTTCTGACATTCTTTTGCCTATATTTCTACTGAACGGATTAGCCGATTTCGAAAAATTCCACCTTATATCTCTCCCAGCTAATTTATAAGCAGAACTTCTGCCAACAAATTTACAAATTTGCCAATACAAAATTATTTTTCTAGCTTTATTCTATACGTATCTCTGGAATGAATTTTCCAATTTCTGTGATTCCTTTTCTTAAATTGATAGCCAAAGCCAGCCCAAATAGCAGCATGGCTTATGAAACATCTGGACAATTATGAAGCCAGTAATTTGTCCATAAGTTTGATTATACTTCTTGATCGGATAACCGTATTTCAGAAATTTATACTTATTTCACGGTCCATCGCTAATATTCCTGGAACGGATTTCAGAAACACCTCTCAATCGCTTACAACCCGAATAATCCAATAGCACTTGATATCTTGGAAATTGTATCCCTGAACGAATTAGCGGATCTCATTAATTCCGTCCCCTTCAGCGCGAGAGCCCCCTATCCTTACTAAAATATCTGCAAAATTGCCCAAGAAAAGAAAAGTGACAATGTCAAAATGATTTTCCTCCTCCTTTTCGCGGATTAGCGGATTTTTCAGTATTCCCTAAACAAACATCTGAATAAGTTATATCCTCACAGGAGACACATCTGGAAAATCGATCAAGAAAAATTAGCAATACCTTGCTGTTGCTCATTTTCTGACGCTTTTGTCTGTATCTCCTCAACACATTCGCGGAGTTCAGTAATTTTGTCGCACCCACAGGCAACTGAAAAACTCCAACCTGCAGTAACTGAATTGCTTCTGCCATATATATTGCCACTAAATGACTTATTTCCACGATAGAAGAATTGCTATTACCGAATCAGAAAAAATAGGCAGGAGAAAAAAACTAAGAGAGTCTGCTTATTTCCTCACTTTCTTATGCTTTTGAACACCCAAACAAATTTGAGTACCTCAGTAGTTTTGTACCCGCCAATCGATAACATCTAAAGATGGGGCGATGCAAAGTTCGCCGGGCCAGCTCAATAAAGAAATTATAAATGCAGTTCAATCTTCACTTTTTTCTATATCATTTCTTGAAGGGATTACCCTATTTGAATGTAATAAAAACAATTTGCCAATTTCCATTTCCACGCCGTTTAAGACACTGCCAGGAATAGCACAAAACCAATATTGCAGAAACTCGGAAAAATTTTCAGGAGAAAAATTACGAGGACATATTTTTGGATCGTGGTAGTTTTCCGTCACCTACAAATTGGTACATTTAGAAGTTGGAGCGATACGAAGTTCGCCGGGCCAGCTTGTATTTATATAAAATTCATCCACAATTTATGAGCGAAAAAAATTGAAACTACCAGTTTTCTCTGTAATTCGTTTGGAAATAAGAGCTGAACATTATTCAGTGACCAAACTGTAGTAGTTTAGGTACATTTCACTGAAAGTATAAATTGAATAGCTTTTAGCTTCCACATAGGTAAAATGGCGGACGTCATTATGTACACCACAGACCATTATGTATCCTGTGTAATCCTGTGCATGATTTTTATAGATATGTAGTCCGTAGTCCTTTTCGAAGAACTGAATGCGCAAAATGTAGGTATGTACTCCATCAGCATAAGCTAAACCTTAATCTTAACTATACGCGAAAATTTTCGAAGGATCAAATTTCTAGTCATTTTTACTTTCAGCAAACATTTCACGGAATTGAGTGCGCATCAACCATATGTTCGGAAAACTAAAGATTTACCATACACTCCCTATCGCTTTCCTCGTCTTTCTTGCACGTTAGGCGCACATCATCATAAAGCTACGCTACCGACCTTTTTGCCAAACCGTTCAACCCTCGCCGATTCCCAGAATAATCCCTTAATAGCTTATCTTAATGGCTTACAAGACTTGAATATGAAATGAACAGTTGCGGGTGTAGTAGACCACTACCTACCATACTATGTATGCAGAGCTGATTTTCGGTCTAACATGAATCAAGGAGGCAAGCAAGCTTTATACATCTATCCATGCATTATCCAGTAAAGTCAACCACAAATACAATGTATATAGCCAGCCGGACGTCGGTAAAGGTGGAAAATCAATCGCTTTGAGTATTGAAATCGAATCAATGAATGCACCATGTCGATTCTGTACCGTCTTGAATATTTTAAAATGTCGTAAACATTAAAGTAAATTGAATCCACAAAGTCAGAGAGTCAGAGTAAGCCAATTCTATAAGATTGGAGAGGATTATGGCACTTGGTATAATTAAGGTACATACTGTATTACGGATAATAAGAAATACGGGAGAACACGTTCAACACCCACGACATGTTGATGGCCAATATCTTCGCGCAGGAAGTATCACTTCAGCATCTTGATGCCATAAAGGGCATATAAGTTTTCCTTACCAACAATTTAGTAGTACGTGTAGTGTAGGTTATGTATACAATAGGCTATCTTCTCTTACCGGATATTTGCTGCCCTTTATGGCATCAAGATGCGGAAGTGATACTTTCCGCGCGAAGATATTGGCCATCAACATGTCGTGGGTGTTACGGAAGCATTCCCACCACCTTTACAATAAACAAACATGACGGTAACCAGAGCATCGACCAGTATTAAATTTATTCCTCTGCATTTCACAATCTGTCACCTAATTCTGACGAATGTCTGAGTCGAACTTTTGAAATAACCATTTTTTGTTTAGAACGGATTAAAGAGCTCTTTACTTCGGACAGTACCAGCAGACACGGTTGAAAAATAGCATACCGAAAAAAATCCCACTTTCTTTCACGGGTTTTACCTATCTGTTACCTATGACTGGAACGGTGTGTAGTCTTGCTGAGACAAGGCCGCTAACGTACTTACCGACTCTCTACATAATCATTCCAACCGTAATTAGTCGCAGGATCTACTACCACTTAAAAGCAAACAAAGCAAACAACATCCTTGCTGCCAAGTTGGATTAAGGGGATTAAAAAAGCAAGTCAGAACCGACTCTGTTGTAGTGCTTCATCACTTACGGCAAATAATTTGTCAAAATTTGGGTGATAGACATTTAGTTAATCAAAACTCTTCGTTATCTCATTGTTACCGTTTTTGCCATCAAGCACAGTTTGTTCGATCTGACGCCCCTCATGTACTTAGACGACATCAAATTATACTAGGGAAACAACGACCACCTAAAAAGTTTAGTTACCCGCAGGCATCTACAGGCAATCAAAAGACTGGCTGGCTCATGTTTAAAAAATGCATTCCCAATGTGGTTCACCAATTCTACAAAGAACGAATTTACATGCCCGAGGCCAACGGGGGCAGAGGTCTAATTTACATCCACTGGATGTAGGCGAAGCATCTGCCAAATATGTTCCAGTCTAGGAACTCGTATATTCAACCTCAGGGTCGAGGTTGAGAAAGCTGTTTTCAGCCACCTTTTTTTAAATACCTACTCTTATCTGCTTGCTATTATAGTAACCCATCCAGTAATGCAGAGCACAGGAAGAGATCCTGGTTACTTTTATGAAGTTTCGGTCAGAAAGTATCGCTAAATTTTCCTGTATTATACCGTAGAAATAGTAATGTTCCACTGTTTCCAAAACATGAATATTCTTATGCAAAGCCTTTTTAGTAAATCAACCCAATTGGAAAAATTTGAAACGCTTCGACCAAAATCAGCTTTCCAGCACTTCTGGAAAAGCAGTTCAGTAGAAACTGAAAATGAAATTGGAGATAGAAGCTCTCTAGTGTAGCGCTCCAGAATGCCTACTAGAGTAAGCCGACCAGACGAACAACATTTTGGCCTATCGTACAGCATTAGTAAATGTACAGCAAAATGTACAGCATTCCCAATGTCACACAATGCAACGTAAATCCCTACCTTAGCCATGGGCGTAGCCAGGATTTCGGTCAGGGGGGGGGGGCAAGCACAAAATTTTTTTAACATCATGATTTTCTTAGGAGTTTAAATTTCCGGTCGCAGAAATATTGTTAGCAAATTTTAGAGTAGCCTGGCTTGTGGTTGGATTGGTGTACAGGGTCGTGGATTCCAGACTCACAGTGACCGAATTCATTTTATGAACTATGATGTCGCTCAGATTGTAATCATAAACAAGTATCCATTTATGGGGATAAATAACATTTGCTGGGCGTCCTGTTGATCTCAACACCTTAACAAAACAGCAGTTTAGATCTTGGAAATTGGATGTCACTCACACATCTGCGGCCCTAGTGGACCGCCACGCATGTTTTTTCTTTTTTTTTTCTAATTTTTTAGTCAAATTTTTAAAATGGAGATGATAACATTCAACTGGCCTCCAATATCTGCCTTTTAGAGCGTAGTTTGTCTATTTGCAGTGCATTTTTTGCATCTTGGACTGATTATTACACTTGCGAAATCAGTTTGTTTCGTCTGTCACTTTCATCTTAGCAAACTAGCATCGTCAGAATATTTATAAATCCTTTATTGATTGAAATATTAAGATTTCCTATAAATTTGTATTAACAATGGCTAAATTTTATTGCTGGTATGATTCAGCTAGAAAATAAATTTTGATTTAATAACTTGAAAGACCCGCTCTGTGGCTCACTTGGTTGAGTCGCACTCTACGATGCTAGTAATCTAGAGGTCCGGAGATCGAATCTCGGCGTGGTCCAACATTTTCGTACATGTGAATGGAAATATATAGTGCTTACAACATTAGGTATATACACACCGAAATGATATGCCATGTAAAGCCGGCCCCACACCGACCGGAGTGTGGCACACACCGCACAAAAGATCGGTCCAAGAATGACACCTTGGAGTCGCCCAACCACACTGCTGCACTGCTGCTGCACGATTTATCGTATCAATCTTTTGTGCGGTGTTTGCCACACTCCGGTCGGTGTGGGGCCGGCTTAACGTTGACTCGAAATTGCCTATAAACGGCTAAATTAACGCAACATGGCCTCACTGCCATATATGGGACTGAGAAGAAAAAGAAGAACTTGAAAGACACCGAAATATGAACCCGTTCTTTATATGGTCCTTAACCCTGGAAGGTCATGCTTATTTTTAGTACGGAAAGGTCATGCTTCGTCGATTCGACGACGCTCTACTTTGACGCTTCATACAAATCACCCTTTCTCAAAATATTTATAAAATCTGACAGATTTTCAATCGTTAGTTTATTTAGAATGAAAAAACATCGATTTTGGAGCCGATTTTTATGAGTTCGAAATGTAATCTTCCTAAATGAGGAAGAATTTTGAGCCATTTTCCTCATTTGTCCTACTTTTGTCCTAGTAAATATTTTTTCCATAATTTTTGAAAAAAAAAAGGTCCCACATTTCAAAAATAAAAACATTTGTTACGAGCTACTTGTATGAACACAGACTTATCGTCGAATCGACAACCAGCCATAAGAAATACTGGAGTTCTAAAAGTTACACAAAATTCATCCTTCGTCGTTTCGACGACGCCAATTTCCAAAAATCCAACTTACCCTGCTTACTTCGTCTAACCGCAATGTACCCGGCAAGTATATCGGCACGGTAAGTGCTGTACGAAAACTCAGCTCCAAATAATGAGAATTGTAACGAAAAATGGGATAAATTTCATGATGCGTAGTCGATTCGACAAAGCATAACCTTCCAGGGCTAATAAAGCAAAGCTGTATACCAATTGTCACCCTTTCAGATGAAAATAAGTTGAATTTCACTAACTTCCCGAAGGGACCTAACGGTTGAAATTGTGTACTCCAGCTCAGAGCCCATGAAATGAAACAGGAAATATGGGATCCACGCAGCCACAGTAGCACACTCACAAGTGAAATGTGTGGGCTAGTACGCAGCCTCCGTCAGTTACGAGAGGCCACTCGCTGTAATCTATTTGTATGCGCCTCCTGACTGCCAACTTTCCCAATCATGGCTTCTCCGGCAGCACTTGGAAAGGTAAAGAAGGCATTTTTTTGAAAATGTTGTATAGTGCAGCGATTTTTTTTACTATATCATAAGGATTTTTTACCATCTTCATCGACCAGGGGGGGGGGGGGGGACCGCCCCTCCCTGCCCCCTCCCCCTGGCTACGCCCATGACCTTAACCCCTCGGTGGCGGTAGGGCTTGTGATCAGTCTTGTCTGTTTTTAGCAAGATAATCGCACATTCATTAGGCAAACGTTCATTTTGATATCTCGAAGAGTCTTCGATCGATCGCTCTGAAACTAAATTCACTTGTAGAAATACTCGGCGACCACATTTTTTCCTTATTTTAAGGTCCTACCTATCAGCGTTTGACACTTATAGCTACACAAATCTTTTTTTAAACCGATGGTTGCCCATAAAATTTGTCCAATAAATTTGTAAGATGCCAATTTTTATGTTTCACAAAACCATGGAAAAATCATTGTACTCCATCCGATTCCCGTATCACCCTCTATAGGAAAATGCATAGTATGTAAAGGACTCTGCGAAGATTTCCAGATAACATTTTTTTCAATTCAATAAAATGGCGCTACCACTCTGCAGGTTCTCTTCGGACTCCACCCCTTAGATGTGCCAGAAAAGCCGCCAAACGCTCTGCCGAATGAGATATCAGTTTATCTATGGCAATAATCGAAACAAGACGAAGCTTTTAACCCTGGAATACTAACATGACCGGTTAGGGCGTTATTACTAACAACACGTAATTTTGACGTGTTTCCTACAGTCGCTTTCCCAGTTTACATATTTTACCGAGCTTATCATTTTTCAGTGCCACAGACAAAAATTATTTGACCAAAATATGCCCTCGGAAAATGCACTTATATTACTTACAAGACGTATAAATTACATGCTATTTTCTATTGGTATTACTATTTACACGTCAAATAGGTAGTAGCACCTAGAACATTGCTAAGCTTACCGCCATAGACCAAAAATAGGATGCTGCCACTCACATGGACATACAACAACTAACTGAGGAAAGCACTGCTGCAGTGAGTAGTCATCCAGACTCGTGGAACAGCTTATACATTACATTATAATGTGAGCGAACACGTCAATTTTACGTATTGTTAGTAATTTAGGGTTAAATCAATGGGTACAAGGAGAGAAGCTCTAATTTGTAATTTCTTTTCTAACAGAAACGCCAATTTAAACCGACGGGAAATTTTACTTTTTGTCGTAGATTTGAATTACATACCTACCCTTACCCCTTAACAAAATTCCGGGCTCATTGTGTTTAACACATTTTGGGTTTGACACTTTTAAACGAGATCCTGGCTATGCAATGCCCGTGCTTTTTTATGTTGATGTCATGGCTTTGGGAGATAACGCTTTAACGAAAGTATAGCGTTGGCGGAAGGGAAATTAGGGTAAGGAATCGTGAGGGCGACAACACAAACATTCATGGTCACAGTGGGATTCGAACCCACGCTCCGGCAACTCAGAGATAGAGTGACATCTCTACCACTGAGCCGAATGCTTGTTTTAGCTTTGCATTTTAAAACATACATTTGTATTCACATGCTGCTGATGTTTTGTCAATGAGAACATGAGCGTGAACCTTATGGATTCTCTAGTTTAGTATCAACAGAACCTTGCTTTCACAAGGCTTACCACATATTTCCCAGAATATCAGCTACTATTATTTTTCAATTCTATTTACGAAGATATCACTTACACCCCAGGAAAATTGGCATTTCACTTCGGAAAAATTGGGGGAAAGCTGGATTTTTGCATGAGGTTCCTAAACAATACCCGAAATGTCCCCGTCTGGACGACTGCCGCTAGAGGTGCTACAGAAGGCCCTCAAAAACAGACTGAAAAGTGGTGTATGGCAAATTTGTAGCTCTTGTGGTTTTAGAATAACATGTAAAAGGTCAATTTTGATTGGAGCACTTCTAACGGTGCCCGGACGTCTAACTGTATTTTTAACAAGCTTTCACGAAAATCTCTATAACGGTAACTCTGGCCAAAAGATGTTGTATGGGTAATTCGTAGCAAATACGGTTCTGAAGAAAGTGGCTAAATTTATTATCAATATACAGGTACACCCTTGAGGGTGCTATCTGGGCTTAGAAAACCGAGAATTTTTGGGTTTTTCGTGAATGCCCCTGTAACGGTGGTGTAAAGTCATATATGACATATTTGTAGCTTCTATGGCTGCAAATAAAATGAAAAAAGTCCCCATCGATGGGTGGACACCTAAGGAAGTTATTAGGTACCAAAGTCAAAATTTACCGTTTTTGGGGTATATCTCTATAACGGCAATGTTCACTAATAGGTGTTATATGACGAATTTGTAGCTTATACAATGCCTAAATAAATAAATAATCAATACCAAAAATTTTAGATCGATACATCATACAATGAGGGCACAATGAAGGTTCAAGCCATACTAAAACGCAATTTTTTGTTAATTTCATGAATATCTCAGTAACTGTAACTTATGCGGGAAAGTGGTCTGCAATGAATATGATTCTTCAATGTATCTAAATACAATGCTAAGACACCCGGTCTGTACCTGCCTCCTAATGGGAGCTACGTGGGATCAAACTTAAAAAAAAACGTTTCCCCGGGAATTGTTCTATCTATAAAGAGTAGCATGTACTTGTAGCGTCCGGAAACTACCGCATAAACCCGCCAAAAATATCTCCAAAACTAGACTAGCAAGAATAGCGAAATAAGCTTATTATCATAGCCAACTAATTTACCTAAAGAACAAAACTAGCCATTTTTTTGTGCAAATGTTTAGAACAATCGTACGAGCAACTCACCTTGGCAGAAGGTGGAGAAAATTGAGGTGAAAAAATAATTTGATTTTGGGTTAAATCACAAAACTTTGACTTTAAAGCTCAGTAAAAATCAAACCACTTTAGAATTTTATTGCGGTTGGTAATTTTGTTTAGGTAAATTTGTTGGCAGTTGGAATGATCTTATTTCGTCACTATTGCTAGTTTAGGAGATAATAAGGTTTAAGTTGTGTAAGAAAATTTATTTTTCAAAAATATTTAGGTGATCTTCAGATGTTTCGCCCCCCATAACTTCCTTAGGTGGCTACAGGTCGATGGGGAGTTTGGCTATTTATTTATAGCCCCAGAAGCTTTAAACTCGTCATAGACGACCTTACAGCATACTCCCCTGTTACAGAGATACTCACGAAAAAAAACCCAAAATTCCCCTTTTTCGAAGTTTTGAGCTCTTTGAGACCACTTTCTTCGAAACTGTATGGGCTATAAGTTCACCATACATATTTTTTAAGCCGGAGTTACAGTTATACAAATTTTCCTTAAACTTTGTAAAAAATAACGTTAGACCTCCTAGTACCGTTAGGAATAGTCGTTTCAAAATCTTTGGCAATTATTTACAAACCACAAGAGCTATACATTTTCCCTACACCACTTTTTAGCACATATTACCGTTATCGAGATATTCATAAAAAAACTTTTTTGAGGCTCTTCGACCCTCTGTACAACCGCTAGCGGCATTCGTACAGACGGGAACTTTTGGGGTCTTGTGTAGGACCTCAAAGGAAAGGCGCATGCCAAAATTCAGCTTTCCCCTAATTTTTCCTGGGGTATTATGAAAGGAAGGAGAATATGTGGTCGTTTTATGGTATGCATCATGGTGGTCGCGTTGAGACATATTATTCTTTCTCCTAATCGGCGTGAAAAGCCCTGAAACATAATTTTGCAATGTTTAAAGCATTGGGCCTTCGGGTGTCTGGTCACCAGTGGCGTAACGTACGGTGTTCCATGTGTTAGTGGAACACGGGCCCCTAAATCAGAAAACATACAGAAAATTTTATTTTATAGATCCTTGGATGACTGTTCTTTTAAAAACATTCATTTTTACAAGTCTGCAAAAAACACGCAAGTCAGTTGCAGGATCTACAGTCGAATAGTGACAAAACATTCAATTCAGTGAAGCAGAAGCCTGCACCTCGTAGTATTGAACTTTATTTATGCCGCAGAAACGTAACTTTTTGTCGAGCGTCTATCAAGCTGGTTGACTGTGGGTCTGTCTGAATATCGATTTCTTCTGGGTTAAATAAAGGTTCAATTTGCTAGGAGGAGTGCCTCTCTTTAAGGTTCTTGCGTAAATTTGAGCTTATATGATCCAGTTATTGGAGTATATGAATCTTGAAGTGAATGCTACATCATCAGAAAAAATATGTTCACAATGTTAACAGAGAGATAAATGTTGATCCAACAACGGTTACTAAGATCGGTCAATAAGGCTTAAGTCAGAAAGTTTTTTTTTTTAACTAACACTCAAGCAATCAGGAAACAGATGACTGCCGATTTACTAGTGAGTGCAGATAACACATCGTATGTTTCCCCTACGTAAAGTATCATTGGAGGAGCTCTAGCACGAATTTGATTTCAGTGGATTTAGTTTGCCTTTGGACATGACATGCTGGTGGTCGTTTAACTTGGTCAGAATCGTCATAACTCTTCATGCGATCTAGTTGACGCGATCCTTAGGACAAGCATTTTTAGTCTAGGATCAACGACTGTTACGAAACAGATATGTAGGGGCACTCCTTACTCAAGGTGGTTTCTTATGCCTCTTGGATTTTGTGTTAAGTAGATAATCTTACAAGTTCTCCTGTAATTCTTCAAATTTAAATTTTATCTCAAAAAATAAAAAAAAAACCCTTTGAAACAATTTGCCGAAACAGAAAATTTCCGTTGCTCTTGCTTATCTTTTGACGGCTTCAAATGTATGTTTATGATCTGTCATTTTTCCTCATGAAAAAAAAATCCAACGTGAGGGGCCCCCATTTTGATTTCGAACACAATTTGGGAAACGTTACGCTACTGCTGGTCACCTTATACTAGAGCGCTTTTGATCCTTTTTCGAAATTTAAAACAAAAATACAAGTCCATCCACGCGCACATCTACTATAAATCCCCTGGCGTGTGTAATTTATTTGTTATTCAAATCAAATGTGTTTCAGATATTCTCGCGCAAAATGTTATGAAAATGCTAAATTGCGAGTCGGTATAGCCAAACAATCAATAAATGAGAGTCATTACGGTAAATTATTTCTCATAAATATTAATGGTTACGAGTATGTCAGGAAAATGTCTTTTCTATGTGTTTTCCAGCCAGCAGCTGCAATAAATCTCATTTATCAATTTTAATGACTTTTGTGATTCAACTTCTTTCTTGAATTATTTAGGTAATAATGTAGGTGCATAGTATTAACGATGAAAAGGACGCAAAATCTATGCATATATGATCCCGAATAACCGTATCGTACACTAGCAATATTGTCAGTACACTCAAGTTTCAGTTTAAACTTACAGTTGTGGGGTGAAAAAAAATTCCTTGAACAAATCGATGTTTTAGTTCAAGGACCTCAGTATGGAGTTCCACATACTCGGCTAAAGGCAATTCACTTGAATATGCATTCAATACGACATACAGATGATGACTATCTAGTCTCGGTGCATGTAAACGTGCGTCCATAATATCCTTCCATTTGAAATGTGCAATAGGTTATTATGTCTTCACTTGTGTGGAGAAATGATTTGTTCGCTAGACAATTGAATGTGGTTATTAATGTAGGTCGAGTGGCTTCCATGAAGAAATGGATATGGATACATGTACGTATGTAATGTACACTAGTCGGCATATGTATTTTGACATCTGGTACTTTTGAGCCCAGATAGTGATTTTGTTTAACTAGAGTAAATAACGGTAAATTTCTAATAAGGAAATCAGAATACATGTCAACACCAATAAATATCCTTAATACCTTTCCTGTCCATTTTCGGACTCTCTTGCTATAAAGAAGAGAACAGATAGGTTCGCTATTCTGTTGTGCCATAAGCCTTTTGACAATATTTAAATTTTTGATTGTACACCCATTTTTCTAAAAAAAAAACATGATTCCAGTGGCGATCCTACGTAGGGGTTTTGGGGGTTCAAACCCCCTCCGAGATTTCATGATGATGTTTAGTGAGAAATTACAGAGAAATACAGACCGCAGTTTTTAACAGACGATAAGTTAGGTAATTTCGAACTCGCATTCAAGTATTCTGAAGCAATCGAACACATGGATGATAGCAAGACGTTTTCTACTATGCCAAAGGTGCTTCTTCTGACTGGCGACTGACTTTGAATTAATTTTGAATAAAGTTCTTTAGTAATTTCATAGAATTGCTGGACGGATTAGTGTCTTTGTGGTCCAGATATCGGCAAAGTACTTTTAATTAAATTTAAAGGAAATCAAATTTCATGAATCGGAACACGAAACACTTGGTTGTGATCTCGCAATTATGCAAATTTTGCAAAATGTTCGCTCAGACCGGTAAAAAAATCAACCTCATTGCAATAACCCCTCCCGAAATATTTTTCTGCGTACGCCTCTGCATGATTCTAATACTTTTTCAGTTTATATTTCGAATTCAAAGTACAAAATCTGACCAGTGGCTTGAAGCTTTGAAAAAAACTCAGAAATTCGAAGTTTGGTTTGAGCCTCCGTAGAGGCAAACTTCAATCCTGGTTTAAAGGTTGGAAACTCTGCAGTTGAAATTAATTTTATACGCAGACTTTCCATTGTTAAACACGAAAATTAAATAATAGAAAATAAATAGAAAACTATTCACTGCATCCCAGAAAGGGGATGTGAAAATTACATATTTACCGAAAAATCTTTCTAAAATTAAAAAATGTCCTAATTAAACCAAAGAATATTATGAATATGGAGAATATGCTATCAGAGGCACAGATAATAGCCACCACCTTCGGCCTCAATCTAAAAAAGGCAAATTTCATTCATTACGCAGATAATGTGGACAAGGACAGATTCATAAGCTATCAATAGCAAACCTCATTTACTTAGGAAAAAGTCACTGTAACTTTCGGAAAAAGGCTTTTGAGCTAATATTCGATTTTTTCATTACATTTAAAGAAATTTGCAAGAAAAGCCCCGGTTTATACAGGGTGTCCCGTAGCTGGTTAGCCATAGACCTATGGATAGAGACTCTACAGGATGTTTTGGGAAAAATGTCACCAAAATTAGTTCTCTAGCTTTTAGCGTTACGGAGTAATCGCACTTTTTGTGATTCTTGTAAAAAACGACTTTTTTGAAAAACTCATATTTTCCTGCTTCCAGTTTACCCAAATCAATGTTTTTTATATTCTTCTGAAATTGCATACAAAATTTCCAATAAAAGGACGTCTTGAACGATGCGAAGAATTTCTTATGTTCCGAGATACGATGTTTTCAATTTTGCGGAAATTTCAATTTCAACTTTTAATGTCAAAATTAAACCCGAGTTTCGTAACGGTACATTGAAGTGGCAAATCTGCAAAGTTCACAAAAGTGGGCCCATTTCCTAAGCTTTCGAACGGCATATAAGAAAAAAACACAGAGTCATTGGGGTGGCGAATTATATGTGTAAATGGAAAAAAACCATAGATAAATCATTCACCGTGTACATACATATGTTAGAATTTAATAAGTATTCATTGCAGTCATATTAAAATAAATTTATACTAAAATATACACTTACGGACTATGGGGTTTTCCCTTTTATACATATTATTCACAAACTGGATGACTCTGTGCTTTATTCTTATATGCCGTTCGAAAGCTTAAGAAATGGGCCAACTTTTGTGAAATTTGCAGATTTGCCACTCCAATGTACCGTTACGAAACTTGGGTTTAATTTTGACATTAAAAGTTAAAATTGAAATTTCTGCAAAATTCAAAACATCGTACCTCGGAAGATAGGAAATTCTTCGCATCGCTCGATACGTCCTTTTATTGGAAATTTTGTGTACTTTCAGCAGAATATAAAAAACATTGATTTGGGTAAACTGGAAGCTGGAAAATAGGAGTTTTTCGAAAAAAGTCGTGTTTTTTACAAGAATCACAAAAAGTGCGATTACTCCGTAACGGTAAAAGCTAGAGAACTAATTTTAGTGACATTTTTCCCAAAACATCCTGTAGAGTCTACCATAAGTCTATGGCCCACCAGCTGCGGGAAACCCTATATAGAAAAACGGATACCTGGTTATCAAAATGAAAGCCAAAGTGGAGGCTCTGTTCAGATGTAGGGGTATATTGCTCACAATGGCCTAGGCTACTCAGGCTCAAATTTTTGTTGCAATGGCCAAAACTTTTTTTTGCCGTCATTGAATCGTTGGAAGCCATGTTTGATTTTTTTGTGGCACAATTCGGTTTAAACATCACTTCTTTTTAAGAGTTTTCAATCGTGGGTTGCTCATCAGTCGTGGTTAACATTCGCTTTCTTTCAGACACCGCTTAAATTTGTCTTTTGTTATTTTATAAAATTTTTGTATATGCAATAATGAACAGTGTGCCGCATGAAATTAAATTCAATGGCAGCGTATTCAATCTTTAAATTAGGACTAAGGCTTGCCTCTATCGATACTGGAACCAAACTTCTTCCAGTTGTGTTGATGTTTTTCTCGCCTGTAAAACAAACAAACTCCATCCAAGTGGATCTGTACTGAAGAAGGGCACAACTGGTGCTCGAAATGATCATTTACAACAAATAAAAACTTATCCCGTCTTAGGAAATACCACTCCTTTTCTTTAAAATAAAAGTAAATATTGTCAAACCAGAATTAGGCCCCTATCTTTTCTCTTCTCTATAGCGTGAGGGTCCGAGAGAAGACAGAGAAACTATTGAGCATATACAGTAGAATTCGGTTATAGCGACGGCGAAGGGACCTGGGAATAATGGTCGTTATATCGGGACAGCATAATTTTTAGTTGAAATATATAGCTAGTAAAATGATTATAAAAAAAGAATAATTCTCTTGAGCTCGATTTATGTTTTTGTAAAGCATATTATTAATTCCTTTGTCCCCAACATGAATTTTTATTAATTATTACGTATTACGTCAGGAAACTAATAAAGAGGATTTTTTTTTAATGATTTCATTTTTACAAGTTTGATCCTTCGCTTTTATCTGCAGCCTTGGTGAATAATGCTTCTATACCCATTCTAATTTACGAAAAGCTAGCCGACAAAGGTGACAAAAAAATGTTTGTACAGTAGACATTCGAAATTCTTAATTTCAAAACTCTTAATTATCCAGAAAACTTAACTTACTTCCAGTCAGAATGGTCCGCTCTAAAATCTTAATTTTTTAATAAGTTTTCTGAACGGATATTTCAACACATTTTACAAACGTGTGTGTATGAACAAGATAATGCATGTTGCATGCAAGATGCTATTAATCGTTCTTTTTGGGCGAATAACGGTTCTTTTTTATGTCATTAGAGAGTTTTAGCAAGTCGTATGGAATAAAACGACATAATTTGACATTCCATATAAAAATTCGCTTGCTTACCGTATACGAAACGAAATATCTTAATTTTGCACGTCCCAAGTAGGCATGGGTGTATTTCCGTATATTTTATTCTCTGGAAACAGTCGAAATTGGCGAAATAATTTGTCGTTTTTTACACCTATGCCTACTTAGGATATGCAAAATTAAATTATTTTGCTTCGTATACGGTAAGCAAGCGAATTTTTATATGGAATGTCAAATTATGTCGTTTTATTCCATACGACTTGCTAAAACTCTCTATTAATTCCGGTCATTAGTAGTTTGTGCATTGTGAATCCTTTACTCAGTGAATTTGGCGTTGAATTGTTGTGCTTAAGCCTGCGAATATAAGTGGATATAAGTAGTGGATTCAATAATGGCAAATAACAAGCAAAAATGTTTAAATTGAGAAGGGAAGGTGAAAATATTAATAGGTTTGGATGATGGCGTCCGCGCAAGCAGGCTTGCAATGCTTTTTTGGCGTTTCTACTGCAGCCATAAGTCAGATTAAAAAACAAAAAGTGTCCATAAATGCAGCTGTTGCGACATAACATGAACATCTTGAACAAAAAAGACGCTGCACAAGGCTTTTTAAGCAATACGCTAATCAAGGAATAGTTTTATTCGCCGTCCAGGAAGTCACTACGTTCAGAAATGATCGAGCGATTCTGGTCAAACTATAAAATTAAAGCATAGCATGATTTTAATCCTATGACCAAATATTCCATGCAAAAAATACAAATTCTTGGAAAATTGGTCGTTATAACCGAAATCTAAACTGGATTTCTTCAAGAAATGAGTCGTTATAACCAAAACGGACTTTATATCCGAAGTCGTTATAACCGGCGCAATTTCTATGAAAAACCAGAAGAACGGAAAAACTCAAAAAAAAACGAGACCGAGGCTAATTTCGGACGCGGCCGAAATTTGAATACCCGTCACATTTGAATGAATCTGAAGCTCCTTTTGTGTTAAAAATTTCTACCGCAGCCCAATAACGTGTTCCGATTCCATCTGTTCCGTTGGGGTTAATCCAGGAACACACTTGGATGTATTTTGGTTAATATTCGAAAAGAAAACGAGACCGAGGCTAATTTCGGACGCGGCCGAAATTTGAATACCCGTCACATTTGAATGAATCTGAAGCTCCTTTTGTGTTAAAAATTTCTACCGCAGCCCAATAACGTGTTCCGATTCCATCTGTTCCGTTGGGGTTAATCCAGGAACACACTTGGATGTATTTTGGTTAATATTCGAAAAGAAAAAAAGTTGTTCTTACATGAATCTAATATTTGGGGGTTGGTTTATATGACAGCCCTATGACGTAATGTTCCGATTTCATCCATTCCTAAATATCTTTTGAGGCTTTACTAGCCTAAGGTGACCTGATTCCCGAAGGCCCAATGCAGTACACATTCCGGAATTCCGTTTTCAGGCAAACCCTCAATCGTACAATTTTATTATTTGTTATCATTCGCTTAATGTTATCAAAACAGCAAGATCCCGATGTGATCGCATTAAGCGGCGTCGATTGTATGTCACGAGGCTGCCACCATGACGGATGCCATAAAACGACCACATATTCTTCAACCTTTCAGTGAAGTGATATCTTCCTAAATGGAATACAGCAAGAATAGTAGCTTTTATTCTGGGAAATGTGTGGTGAACCTTGGGAAAGCAAGGTTCCAGGGACGTAGCCAGAGGAGGGGTCCAGGAGTCCCTAACTTCCCACAGTATTTATAATTTATTCATTCCTAAAACTCTGCCGAAATTAAGCTTGCGGTCAGATAAATTGTGTCATCTGGACGAAAGTAGTGACTACATAATAAACAATTTGAAACACATAAAAATCTGGTGACCCAAAATTGGGATGGTCTTTCATAATGTAAACTTCAACAAATTTCGTAAGAACTCATACAGGCTACACAATTTGAAATAAAATATTTCCCTGTAAGAATGAAGAATTTTTTTTGAGCCGTGCGAAGGGAAGGCAAAGGCAGCTTGACGCGGGCACCGAATACGCCATCGTACTTTCCATAGTTCCATAGTTGCTGCTTCGTGCCATGGCCCACGAGCCCTTCTATAATTGTATAGAAAAGAAGTCTTTGGCGTTGTAGACGTTGCACTCTCTGCTTCCTATGATAGCGGAGCAATTAAGTAATCGTGCGTGCACTCGTGCTCGCCCAGCCTCGTCAAGCGATAACATTATATTCGACACAGGAACAGTGGGACAGGAGGCATATTATGCATTGGGCAGCGCCGAAACTAGTGTCTACAATTAACAACAAGATTCTAATAATGTCATAATTTCTGATATCCGGCTAAATCCTGGCTACGTCCTTGCAAGGTTCTGTTGGTACTAAACAGGACCCAGAAAAGATCACTCAACTTCTAAATGTTCTCATTGACAAAACGTCATCAGCATGTGAAGTGCAAATGTATGTTTTAAGACGCACAGTTATAACAGGCATGGGAGAAGTGTAGCCAGGATCTCATTTACAAGGGGCAAACCCAACATTTGTTTAACACAATGAACCCGATTTTTTATTTAGGATTACAAATAGGTATTTTTCAACTTTTGCAGTCTCAGCAGCATTGTTGGGATGATGATGGCCCTTTCCCTATATCTGACTATCCGTGACCCTGAGACAAAAATCATGAAGCTGTTTATTTGAAGTACGAAAATTACACCTCCTTGTACCTACCTATTTGAAAGTTTCGTTTTGTTTATTACAATAGATAAATTAATGCCTCATTGCGTAGAGAATTCTTAAGCGGATGGCGACTCTCTGGTTATTTATCGCTACTTTATTGGATTTGGTCAACATATAGGGGAAATCCTTGCAGAGTCCTTTAGTTTGAATTTTCTTTTTCCTAAAGAGGTTGATAGCGGAATCGGATGGAGTACAGTAATTTTTCCATCGTTTTGTGAAAAATTTAAATCGCATCTTTACATGGCTGTTACTTCTGAGTATAGGCAGCTATAGATGCTTGGGATTTTCACCTAATACGAGCAGTGCGGTCCTCTGTACATGGCTGTTAAATTTCAAAATTTTACGCTCCAAAATTTCCGAATTAGGGACAATTTTCGATTAAATCGATTGAACTCCAGAACGCAGATAAGTAGGACCTTGAAATTTGGAGACAATGTGAGCGGTGAGCGCCAAGTATAGCTCTACAGCTACAAGTGTGAGCTGGAGCCTTGAAATGTTCACAAGTCTGACAATTTTCAAATTTATTGGACACATTTTATAGAGTTTTCGATTAGAAAAGTCGAAAGTGCGACTTGGGCAGCTGTAACTGTCGAACGCAGATAGGCGACCCTAAAATATGGAGAAATGTAAGTAAATGTAATCCCCAGGTTGTGGAGCTACCTGGCGCTTACATTTAGGTACATTAAATTTCAGAACGATTAACCAAAGAGTTTCGAAATTATCGAAAATGAATGTTTGCCACATGAAAGTGCGATTATCCTGCTAATAACACCTAACAGACTGACTACAGGCCTCACGAGGAAGTTATTACGCAGTCATTTAGGTTTCTTTGGTGTGGCGTTGGGAATTCTGTACATTTACTAATGCTGTACGACAGGTCAAAATGCTTTAGGTATTGTACAGCAAAATGGTGTACGTCTGGCCACACATTTGGGTGAAGTTTGGTTGATTGATTCACAAAGAAAAAAGTTGTTAATGCAAGAACCTAATTTCCAGCGGTTGGTTTGTATGAGAGCCCTATGACGTAGTGTTCCGATTTCATCTGCTCCTAGATATGTTTGGTGGCTTTACTAAAAACACATTTGCGCAAAGTTTGGTTAAGATTGGTTCATTAAGAAAAAAGTTTTTCTTAGAAGAATCTAATTTCCAGTGGTTGATTTGTATGACAGCCCTATGATGTAGTGTTCCGATTTGACCTGCTCCTAGATATTTTTTGAGGCTTTACTAGGAACACATTTGGATGAAGTTTGGTTACGGTCGGATTAAAAAGGAAAAAGTTTTTCTTAGAAGAACTTAATTTTCAATGGTTCGTTTGTATGGCAGCCCTATGACGTAATGTTCCAATTCCATCCGTTTCTAGATATGTTTTGAGGCTATACTAGGAACTCACTTGGGTGAAATTTGGTTAAGATTGGTGCATAAAGAAAAAAGTTTTTCTTAGAAAAACCTAATTTTCAGGGGCAGCCCCATGACCCCATGGTCCGATTCCATTCGTTCCGACATATATACAGCGTACACTAAAAAGAAACTTGCATACAAATTTTCAGCTCGATAGCTTCAAAACTGAGGGACTAGTTTGCGTTGCAACAGACGGACAGACAGACAGACAGACAGACAGACAGACGGACATGGCTCAATCGATTTCTCTCGTCACGCTGATCAATAATATATATACTTTATATCGTCGGAGGTGCTTCCTTCTGTGCGTTGCAAACTTCATGACAAAGTTAATATACCCTTTCACATAGTGACGGGTATAACAATGCGTAAATAAAGGGGATTAAAGTTTACGTCGTTATATCCGAATTGTCGTTATAAACGAGGTCGTTATAAACGAAATTCACTGTAGTTATTTATTACTGTTGATAAGTAGTACCTACTTTAATGTTGTTAAGAGAAATTTACCGCTATTCGCTCTAGTTAAACAAAATCAGTATCGGGATTCGAGAGTAAGGGATGTCAAAATACATGTGCCGACCAGTGTATGTACCTTAGAATGCATATATGGAATGTCGCGCGCCGTATAATCAAGCGCTGTTAAAGCTAAAGGATAATTCTGTGGTTCAGCTACGGCAGATTGAGACATTCACTAAAACTTCTGTTAGTAAATTATAGATGTATGGTATCTGTATATAATTTATTTGAAGTGAATCACTTAAAAATTGTAGTGTGTCCCGTCTATTCTTAAGGCATTCTCTGCCGTGAAGATAAATAAGGACAGTCGATGAAGCTAGGTTGCTGTAGTATGCATTACCTATTTATTATTTAAACTGTACATTGTATATTTATAAATATAATAAGTAACCACTGTTGTTCTTTCTTCATTGTCCTTCTATTGGCCAAACGACTAACACAATAACGGATAAATTTAGTGATTTATCTCATTAAATGATTCTTTGATGAGTGATGATTTAAAAAATGTGCGTTGTAAAGTCAAAGACAAGCACACTGTTATCATCTTAAATTTAACGTTTTAGCACTTTGCTCAAAGTTTATTGCAAGGACAAGGTATGGACACATATAGCCGTCCCGTCTGAAGAACAAAACAGATTTTATCGTTTTAGATATCCGTCTTATTCGACAATCCACTTCGCTTTAATTGAACAGCTTTAAGCAGAACCAACTACACAGATTGAAACAAATGTCCATTATAATGTTAATAAATAAATCTATACATCTATGTAGCAGTTCATTTCAGATTGTATCGTGATTTCTGTCTTGATTATCCAATATTCGATTTTATTACTAATAAATTCATTATATTCTTGCTACGGGCCATATTAGTTATATAGCAATTGCTTTATCGGAAAATAGCACGATGGTGTTAGATGGTCGCGCGGTGCATGTAAACATCTACGACGATAAATTTATACGAAACAGACCTTCGTCCTTTTTTTACGATGTTGTAAATCGGTAGCAAGGATAGTAAGAATTGAATTGACGAAATGTTGTGATTAAACTTGATGCTTGGAAAATCAATTAATGATATGAAAACGCTGATTGCTGTTTGTAAACGTTGGCAATTAAATGTCTAATTTGGTGTGCCACTTTATCGACTGATGGCTTTAAATTCGAATTGTGAAATTGGAAAAAAGAAGAAAATTAATTAAATTAATGTTGTTCTAGTTTGAATAGGAAGTGGAATTATATTTAATATTCTGACTAAAATAATGAACGAAGAAGCAAAGACTTTCAAAAAAAAAATTATGCAACAAATAATGTGAAATTGGGCTGCATTTGATAAGGGTAACACCCTTTATACGCAGCGAACTTAGTCAACCAAAATATTTAAGGAGCCTGCAAGTGAAGGATATATATACCTTAAGTCAGGAATTGTATTATTTATAGCATTTCTCTAAATCGATAAATGTTAAACTAACATCACAGCATTTATGCATTTATTCCAGTGTTTTTTTTTTTCTTTTTTTTATCCCAAAAACAGTATTTTAACAGTTTAAAATACATGATTTGAAATGATATACACATACATATACATATGTGTAGAATGTTTTTAGTGGCCTACACCATTTATGCGTATCGTTTTTTAACTTTCACGAAACGATGCAAAAATCTACAATGATTCCCCTATCAACCTCTGTAGGAAAATGCTAACTAAAGGAGTAAGGGAGTAAGGGTTTCCAGATAAAGTTGTGTCCCACAATATGTCTATCAAATCCAATGAAATAACGCTAAATCCCCAGGGAACCACCAACCGCTTAAGAATTCTCTCTATCTATTATAATAAGCGAAAGCCACGCCATATTTTTTAGAGAGTGTGAAAATGCGGGTTCGACTCCTAGCACGTCACAAAAATGTTCGTACTCCAAATAAACAACTACATGATAAATGTCTCAGGGTCTCGGATAGTCAAAGACAGGGAACGAGTCATTATCATCCGTACAATGCTGGTGAGATTGCAGCCTCGAGTACTGAAATTCAAAAGTTGGGAAAGCACTGGGTATCGACTTCTAAAAAGTTAATTGTAGGCGAATTGGATGTAATCCAGATGTCATATACATACAAATACAAATACATAAACAATAATGTAACTTGTATACAGAAAATTGTAACTGTAATTATATGTAAATGTAACTCTAGCAGTCAGTCAATAAATAGCCTTTAACCCGAACACAACAATTTGGCGACGAGGATGGGATATTGTCCCAGTTACGGAAAAAAGTAAAGTTGCGGTTTAATTAAATATCTCGGTCGATTTGTGAAAAAACAATTTGTTATTTTAATTACTTTTGGAAATTGTTTATTGACTCCGGTTTGTGTTCGGGCAGTATGTCGCGTGCGGAATCGGACGATGCACCGCATGCTGTGCAAAATGTTGCGGGTCCATCGAACATGACAAATCGTGCTACGCAAAATGTTGCAATTTCGACGAATAATTCCAACCGCGTTACGCAAAATGTTGCATTTCCTCCGGCATTTTCGCTGGAAGAGTTTGATCGAGAAAAGTGCCAGATTTCTCGGTGGATTGATCGATTAGAAGGCGCTTTTCGGATATATGGCATATCGGATTCTTCTCGAACCTTGTTGTTGCTACATTACATTGGATGGAACACATATAACCTGCTCTGCGATAAGTTGTCTCCGTTACGCCCGCAAGATAAACTGTACAACGACTTAGTAACAATTTTGAAAGACCATTTTGATCCAACACCGCTGGAAATTGTTGAAAACTATCGTTTTCATTTGCGGAAACAAATGGAACAGGAGTCAGTGGAGGAATTCATGGTTGCATTGAGAAAATTGGCCATTCATTGCAATTTTGGCGAGTATCTGAATACGGCTTTGCGAAATCAGTTTGTGTTTGGGCTAAGGAGTCTTAAAATCCAAAATCGGCTATTGGAAGTAAAATGTCTTACTATGGATACGGCATTGATACAGGCTAAATTGATGGAATTGTCTGCCAAGGGCGGCGCGGAAATTCAGCATTCAAAAGATCGAGTTGGTGTAGTACAAAATGTGCAACACAAGAAAAAATCATCGGAACGAAGTTCATACATATCCAAAAAAGTTGCGAATCATGATAACGCGAAGAAAGAATGTTATCGTTGTGGTAGTTCTGCGCATATGGCTTCGAAGTGCAAACATATACAGGCCGAGTGTTTTCATTGTAAAAAGAAAGGCCATTTGAAAAAAGTATGCCTTCAATTACGGAAGGAAAGGAAAGACGTACAGTACGTGGGAGAGACTTGCGATGCTATTGATGAACTACATTTGTTCAATGTGAAGTCCTTGGGAAAGGATGAGGAAAGCCGCGCAAAGTTTTGCATCGATTTGAAGGTTAATGGCCAAATTCTGAAATTTGAAATTGACAGTGGCGCACCTGTTTCGATCATAAGCCGCGCTGATAAGGAGAAATATTTTAGAAATGTACTATTACAATCCACCGATACGATGTTAGTGAGTTACTGTCACACGAAAATCAAGGTGTTCGGCTTAATTCGAGTGGACGTTGCAACCGGCGTTGACTACCGGCAGTTGGATTTATACGTTGTTGACTCAAATCGTCATCCACTTTTGGGACGAGAGTGGTTAAGGCAAATTCGCATTGACTGGAATGCGATCATCAGACCAAGTACAGTTGTGTGCTCCATTTCGAATAATAAACGTCTCGAAAACTTAAGAAGTCGCTTCGCAAGTGTTTTTGATGGTTCATTGGGAAAAGTTACTGGCGTACAGGCGAGAATTCGATTAAAACCCAAGGCGCAACCTGTTTTTATCAAACATCGTAGAGTTCCATTCGCGATTCGAGAAGCTGTTGAAGATGAATTGGACGAGTTGGTGAAAAGTGGCGTGTTGGAAAAAGTTGACTACAGTGAATGGGCCACGCCTATTGTCCCAGTTGTAAAGCATGACAACAAAATTCGAATCTGCGGTGATTACAAGGTGACGTTAAATCCACAACTGGTTGATGAATCATACCCTTTGCCGACAATTGAGGAACTGTTTGCATCTATGGCTGGTGGGAAGAAGTTCACGAAAATCGATTTAAAAAGCGCATATCTGCAGTTGGAAATTCATGAAGATGATCGAGAGCCCTTGACGCTGAATACGCACAAGGGATTGTACCGTCCAACGCGATTAATGTATGGTATTCGATCAGGGCCAGCTAAGTGGCAACGCATCATGGAAACTATTTTGAAAAACATCGAGGGCGTTAGCGTTTTTATAGACGATATAAAAATATCAGCACCTGATGACGACACACACTTTCAACGATTGGAATTAGTGCTTCAAAGACTGTCAGATTTCAACATGAAGGTAAATTTTGACAAATGCCAATTTTTAACTGATGAAATTGAATATTGTGGATACAAAATTGACGAAAACGGCATTCACAAGCTCAAAAAAAAGGTAGAAGCGATTACAAATATGCCGCGTCCGAAAAATAAGGACGAAGTCCGTTCATTCGTTGGATTCGTAAACTATTATGCACGATTTCTGAAAGGGTTGGGTACGACATTGTATCCTTTGCATAATTTACTCAAGGAGGGAGTAAAATTTGAATGGTGTAACAAATGCGAAGAATCGTTCCAGCGCGTGAAGCAGAAGATCAAGTCGGACATCCATTTAGGCCATTATGATCCCAAATTGCCGCTAGTTCTAGCTACAGATGCGAGTCCGGTTGGCGTAGGTGCAGTCTTGAGCCAACTGTACCCTGATGGAAAAGAGGTGCCTATTCAATTTGCTTCACAAACTTTATCATCAGTACAGCAGCGTTACAGTCAGCTGGATAGAGAAGCATACGCCATAATCTACGGAGTAAGGAAATTTTACCAGTATGTCTATGGACGAAAATTCATTTTACAGACAGATAATAAGCCGTTGGCACAAATACTTTCACCGCAAAAGGAGCTTCCGAAGTTGTCTGCAAATAGGATGCAGCACTATGCGATTTTCCTGGAAGCTTTCGACTACGACATTCAGTACAGAAGTACAAAGGAGCATGCGAATGCCGATACGTTTTCCCGACTACCACTACCTGTTCGATGCAATCAAATTGCTGAGCCTGATCTTCTAGACTTAAACACGATTGAGATGCTACCTGTCACAGTGCCTGAACTAGCTATGCACACAAAAGCAGACCAAACAGTAAGCGAACTAATAGAGGCGTTGCGACGTGGAAGGCAAATTGATACCAATTTTCGATTCGGAATCAACCAGACAGAGTTCTCAATAGTTGAAGATTGCTTAATGCGAGGAAATCGAGTTTACATTCCCAAAACACTTCGGGAACGAGTTTTGAATGAATTGCATACAGCCCATTTCGGCATTACGCGTATGAAGGAATTAGCCAGAAGTTATTGCTGGTGGCCCAGGATTGACGCCAACATCGAAGAGTTGTCTAAAAATTGCGCTAGCTGCCAAATGAATCGATCGAATCCACAACGAGTCGAAACTCATATCTGGGAACCAACATCAAAGCCATTTGATCGAGTACATGTGGATTTCGCAGGACCATTCATGGGACATTACTTTTTCATTTTGGTCGATTCGTTCAGTAAATGGCCAGAGGTCCATATGATCAACACTATTTCAACGGAAATGACGATTTCTAAATGCGAAGAAATTTTTGCAGCATTTGGCGTTCCTCGCGTCCTTGTAAGCGACAATGGCGCTCAATTTACGTCGTATAAATTCCAAAACTTTCTACGTAGTAATGGTATTATACATAAACGCAGTGCACCATACCACCCAGCAACAAACGGCCAGGCCGAAAGGTATGTACAAACAATCAAACATAAATTAAAAGCGCTGAAATGCCATCGAAGTGATATCAAAAACTGCTTATGCGAGATCTTGCAAAGTTATAGACGTACACCACATGCAGCAACTGGAAAATCGCCATCATTCTTAATGTTCAATCGACAAATACGAACTAAAATTGATTTAATAAAACCAGATTTAAAAAATGCCTCTAATACAAAATATAACAAAGGAATAAAAAACGTTCGAACATTAGACACTGGAGATCGAGTTTCAGTACGAGACTACTTAAGCGAAGACAAGTACAAATTTGGGAACATTATCGAAAGGGAAGGTTTATTGCATTATACGATTAAATTGGATGACGGACGCGTATGGAAAAGACACATAAATCAAATTCACAAAATCGGAAACGAAACATCCATAAGGATATCTGACCCAATACCTTTCGACTACGACGACAGCATTAGGATTCTGCCTACAACGAACGAGAAGAATGTGCCGAGAAACCGAAGTCACCAACAATCGCACAGCAGCAACCAGAACTGAGACGATCAACCAGAGAACGACAACGTCCTAAAAGATTGAATTATGGTAAAAATTTTGAACAAATTACTTAAAATGAATTGATTTCCTTGTTTGAACTTGTAAATTTTGAATTTCATTAAATATTGCTTAACATTTCCATACTAAAAATTTTCATAGTATTTTAAAATTGAAATTTTTTTATTTGAATTTTGTATTAAAAAAAGGGGGAAAAGTGTCATATACATACAAATACAAATACATAAACAATAATGTAACTTGTATACAGAAAATTGTAACTGTAATTATATGTAAATGTAACTCTAGCAGTCAGTCAATAAATAGCCTTTAACCCGAACACAACACCAGAGGTAAAAGCTAAACACGTGCAAGAGGTCATTTATCGTTAAACGAGGATCATTCTCAATTGTCCATTAAATATGGTTTTGAAATGTAACATATTTTCTAACAAAATGGGAACGCTAATTTAAACTGACAGGAAATCTTAATTTTTGTCCCAAATTTGAATTACATACCTACCCCTACCCCTAAGAAAAATCCGGGCTTATAGAGTTGAAAAAAAATTTGTGTTTGCCCCTTTTAAACGCCTTTGGTTATTATAGATTTGCATTAAAACATGCATTGGTACTTCACATGATGATGATATTTTGCCAGTGGGAAATTTAGGCTACTTTATGGGTCCTGTTTAGTATCAACAAAACATTGCTTTCCGAAGGATCACCACATAATTCCCAGAATACCGGCTACTATTCTTTCTCAATTCTGTTTACGAAAAGATCACTCATATTGTGGCATGTATAACGCTCGTAAATTTTATGATAGGAAAGAGCAGCATCAAATATCATCGTTTGGCTGGACAACGCTATTGAAAAATCAGGACGTAAAAAGGATAACCAGAAATACAAATGGAACAGAAATTCGAATGCCTAATTTTCCGTACCTTCCAAATTTGTCAAGAATATCAATATTTGTGGGATTTGTTGTCAAATTCAATAGTTTTTTCCATTGTAGTGTGATTAGAGAACCATTTTATTTTATGCCCTGGCTCGCTTTGACATACTTGTAATCCCGACTATGCATTAGGATGCATTCCTAGCTTCGACAGTTGTAACAGTTAAAATTAAAAATTATTTGGTAATCGTTATCCAAAACGTCAGCCTCCGTATGTCCTCAATGCGGTCCCTGCACCAGGCTGAATGACCGACATATAGTCCTTCAAGAAACTGTCTACAATCTTCATCGATTTTGGACGCCCAATATCAGCCATGTCAAATAGTATTCAGCAAATTCCAATACGATTCTCTTGCCAAACATAGGCACTATAAAAAAAACTGTAGTCGCCAACGGCCTTACAAAATGAGAGCTCTGGATTTTGGTACATCATATTTGTAAATTTCTATGACCAGTTGACGTGCAAAAACAAGACAAATCAGAACAAAAGCAGGGCAGGACATTCGGCGTAATATGTATAGCAAGATGGCAGGTTAAGGTAAAAAAACAGGATGGTAGTAGCCTTCTGACGTATAAGGCTTTCTCAAAATCGGCGTGAAAGGGGCATGAGAAATAGTATGATTGAGGGTTTGCGTGAAAACCGAACTCCGTAATGTGTACAGCATTGGGCCTTCGGAAGTCTGGTCACCTTACCTTAATATATGGGAGGTCCTCGCCACAAAAAACAGCAAGTTTTTAGCTATGGTTGTTGCGCTCCAAAACGGGACAAATTTTCTATGAAATGAGCCATACAAAATCGTGTATTATCATTTTTGGTTCTAGTAACAAATGTCTTTATATTGCCTGTGATGTCGCCATTAAAAATTGAACATGCTTCTTTCTTCCCAAATCCCAATAGAAGCCAAAAACCAGCTCCGTTTTCCAGTCAGAACAACCGAAATATTTCACACGCAATGTCAGTCACGATTGCAAAAAGAACAATAAAAAATCACCTCCAATTAGGGCAATTGCGTGTGTTGTTCTGAGTCCTTCCCGACTTGGCATTCTCCCGCACCATCACTCTGCGCATTTCACAGGCAGGAGCGCTGCGTAGTAAGTGTAGTGTAGTCAGATATTTTTTTTTGTAATTGAACACATTGTAAATTATATTGGGCGTATGGAAACGATATGCCGAAAAGACATTTTATTTTTACACATTGTTTGGGAGCTTTCATGCGCAACTTGGTAAAAATGTTGTGAATGGTACTGCTTGTTCAATAAATATCAGCAGACGTAGGCTACTACTACAGTTTTTAGATTAGGCATATTCTATAGTACGTTTTCGTCAAATATGTTAATTCCATCAGAAAGTCTGACCTTTTTTAGCAAATACCTGCTCAAAACGCTTTGATGACAAGTGATAGCAACAAAATGGAATTAGGACGTGAATATTTTCGTGCAATGATTTTTTAAAGTTGGATTATCACAACAACAGTGTTTCGATTGGCTTGCTTTTGCATTTGGGGATGAAGCATCATCTCGTCCGATAATTTACAGCCAGCCATTGTGACGGAAAACGTGGATGCCGTGCGTGAAATGATTACGCAAGACCATCATGTGACATACCGTGAGATAGAGGCATCCTTGGGGATTTCTGCCCATACATTCAATGCTGCATGAATAATAGGCCGTAAAAAAAAGGTTTGTTCCCGTTGGATCCCGCATAGCTACAAAAAAAAGCTTGTGTCAATTGGTGCAGAAAAATGGTTAAAAAAAATACAATAACGGTGCATCAAATGACGTGAATAAAATCGTCACCGGCAACGAATCATGGATCTATGAGCCGGAAACTAAGCAGCAGTCGGCCGTGTGGGTTTTCCAAGACGAGTCAAACCCAATAAAAGTTGTTCGGGCACGAAGCACTGCGAGGCAAATGGTGTCCTGTTTCTTCGGCCGAATGGGTCCTGTGGCCATTGTTCCACTTGAGAAACGTAGGATGGTCAATTCCGAGTGGTACGCGACCATTTCCTTGCCCGAAATCTTCGGGGAAATTCGCGAAACGAACAAAAGAAGACGAATCATTCTTCATCATGACAATGCGAGCTCTTACACATCAGTTGAAACTAGCGCGTATTTAAACTTAGGGGAATTAACGGGCCATCCGCCTTACAGCCCTGACTTAGCACCGAATGATATTTTTTCTTCCCATTTATTAAAAATAAATTACGTGGTGAACGGTTTTCTTCGCCCGAAGCAGCTGTTGAAGCGTTCAGAAGCCTTGTGTTTGGAGGTGTCTCCATCGAAGTGAAAAAAATGCATTGAAAATTGGTTTGGGCGCATGCAAAAGTGTATGCTCATGGCAAATATTTAGAAACCCTTGGTAGCCCTGGTAACCTCGGAAACCTTGGTATCTTTAAACATAACATAAAACTTAATGTTAACCCTAAATTTGACCTTAACCTTGCCCTAAGTCTAAACCCCAACCTTAATGCGAACCGTACCCTTAAATTTAACCCTAACTGCGACCTTACAATAACTTTAACCCGTTACCCTGAATTTCATTTTGACTTTAACCTTAAACCCTTACTCCATCTCTATCCCGAACCCTAGCATTCGCTCTAACCTTAATCCTAATTTTTAATGCAATCATTAACACTCACTGTGTACTAAATATGTGATTTAAATTACATCCATATTTCCTAAGTTCCGAATTGAGGTTAAGTCAACCCCAAACGGTTAAGCACGATTCTTATATCCGGGTTCCATCATACTTCCTTTTAAATAACCCATATCTACTTTTGTCTTCTTGGGCTTCAACGTCGTTACGTTACGTTCTTTAGTAACGTTACAAAAATGCATACATGTCAGAAATTATTTTATCTTTTATCAAAGGTCCTGAAAACCTGTCAAGTCCTGACCCATCAGGAATCAGAGATAGCCATAGCTATCAGGATCAGTCTCTCTTTCAGTCACTTTATAGTAAAAGTGGCCTTTTGCCTCGACCCAGTAACACAGCAGGATCAAACGAAAATGCGTTAAGCCCTATCTCTACATTTGATACTATTTTTTTTTGACGTTTTTTTTGCGATTTTGACCGTATTTCGTAATGAAATTTTGGTGTAAAGCTTCGGATTCGTGAAACAAAAAAAAACTCTCCACCAGAATCTCACGTACTAGGTTTATCACGTGCTTACTACACTATTCCTTGAAAAAGCGATTTTCCAAAACCCCTAATCATATAAGTCTGGTTTGAACACAACAGAATACACTGTTAGTCTAATCCAAGGAGATTATAATACATGGAGTCATCACGAAGCAATTTAGCTGAAGCCAAAAAGAGAGAAAAATGCTTTTGTAGTTGTGCTGTTTTGAGAACTTAGCCATAGTCGTCCCATGATTCGGATAAAAATTTGGGGGCTTGTGTCCATAATAAGTATCGATTGTGTTATTATTATTGATTTATAGTTGTTAATAGTTATTTTCCTCAACGGTAGTGGGATATACAATAAAATATTATGTACGATAAGTAGAAAGTTCGTGTTTGCTTATTGAGTGGATTGAGCGACGGCGAAGATAAGAAATAACTAACAAAAAAATGTTGTTGGATGAATTACAGAATTTTCGATTATTGAAACTGTTATGGTCAATCCTGGTTTTAATTTTAATGGGAAAATGGGAGGAGCATTCTCATTTTTGTGTACGGATATGGAGATAATGCGAATGTATTGCAGGCTTCAGTAGAGTTAATACTGCCGAGGTTCCATGCGGCCTCTATGTATTATGATCTCTTTGGTCTAATCAAACCCGGTTTGGTGCCCCAGCGCCATATTTAAGCTTCCACCAAACCAGCGCAGTGCGGTACTGGTACGTGTCAGAAAGTATGAAGTAGTTACCGCAGCGGTACACCACGGCGAACTTGTCATTTCGTGTAGTGTGTGTACCGCGTACCGCTACCGCACTGGGTTGATGGAAGCTTTAGGATCATCGGCATCGCACTATATGCTCATCCAATATTATATTAATATTTACGTACTCGTATGAGACCAACCAAAATAGTAACTTTAACCCCTTGTGCCCGCTCTTCCAGACGCTCTACAACTGAAGACTTTGGAGCACATATAGGTACAAGTGATTGTTCTTAGCAATCCTACCAAATCACAAAACTATGCGATTCTTTTCTAGGCATCTTTCGGGCATATCACCGACTTTTGCAAAATTCTTTCTTTTGAAACATATAAAAAGACTTAAGCGAGAGACTCTATGTAATTTCACATTTTTCGCTGTATCTTTTTTTTTTGCTGCACATCGGAGCAAATGATATCCTATGCACACCCTCAGTCAGGACTCTATCCATGGGAAAAGAGAGCAAATTCCGAGATGCTCTCTACATGCTGTAACTCTGTCAATGAACGGCAAGAACAACGAGAACAAGATTTTCAAAAAAATGCTATTTTCAAACTATAACGGATTTCCCTTTGAACTAATAAGATATTCCTTTTGAAAGTCTATCTATAATCACTTTAAATTAAAGTGATGCAGTGTCAATTTAATCAGGTCACAACCATAAATCGAAAGGATTTCCTTTTAATTTAAAAGAATGGACTCTTTGTTTTAAAGGGATATCATTTTATTTAAAATTAAAGGATTTTTCTTATTGTTTATCCAAATGCATGAACTCAAAAGAATTCTTGAAATTACACCAAAAGGAGTAATTTTCACAGGGTGTTTTTTCCCCTGTGAAAATTACTCATAAATGAGTTTTGTATAACTGACCTCGCTAAAGGTGTTGGCGACATTTCATTTACCTCTTTACGCTCTAAAATGCATAATAAATTACCTACCTACAGTGGGATTCGATCCCGCGACCCTATGATTTGAAGACTAACGCCCCTACCTACTACACCACACAGACTATACGGGACGACGTTTATAATTTATACCATACATTGTGACATCGCTCTACCACACTGCCGACCGACTGCGAGTGTAGACCAAAAAAAAACATTGCTATTGAAAATTTGGATTTAAAGGATTTCCCATTAATTTAAAACGAATGAATTTGAATTAAAGCGACATATATTTAAAAGGAAAGGATTCTAAATATTTAATAGGAATGTAACTCGATTTCAAAATGATATCGATTGAATATTAAGGGACGTTATTTTTCTCGGTGTAGGCATATGACATACATGTTATAATAGAAATATGACTGTGTAATGGAGGCCTTATAGTTTTAGCTATGTAAGACTAAATAGGATCAATAGCAAGAAATATATTGATGTAAGCTCTACTTCGGCTCTAAATTTACTGTATACGTTACCTTTCAATCTAAAATTCTATTATTCTAAAAACCACCCAAACTAAGTATCTTTCGAGATTTTTTTTGAAATCATAATCTATGATGAAAAAAAAACACACAAATGAAATAAAAGGCATTGCCTATATTCATTCGAAATGAAAACCCTTCAAATATCCAATATCCACAATATTAGAAACTCACTCAAGAGGAAAAGTTTGATATACGAGGCTCTAATAAAATATTCCTGGCACAAAAGCCAAACAAAAAAATACATAAAACAAACAAAGAACAAGGCAATGACGAACAGATCAGCCGAAATATGAAAAATGTTCGCCAATGAAGTGCCCATAATCACATATCAGCAATGCTCGTCAAGAATCTCAAATTTTTCCCAAACCGTCCGAAAGTAGACGTAAAATGATTGTATCGGCAACATACATATAGCACTGAAGAGTCCAAGCAGGACATCTCGTTACCCGACGAGTCAACCAGCGCAAAACCGCACAAAAAACAAATTGGATTCCAAAAGTTTTATCACTTTTCCAAATTGTATTGAAAGCAAGATTAAAGGATATGTATACATAGTGTACGAAAAGATGTTTTGTTTGAAAGATGCGAAGATTGTAGATACTAGATAAAAAGGTAGTAACCTATGTAAGTGTCTATCAATGCTCTAGAGAGGCCCGAGTCAAACTTCGATACCATACAAGATATTTCGTTCATTGCCCGCATTTGAAATTTGTCAGAGCTGTTGCGAAGGATTCACTTACTTGAGCCGACACTTCCCGTTGATTCTCTACGGATTCATAAGATATTCACCGTACCATAATCGAACGGTCGGGTGTTCGTAATAATGGAACCAAGTTTCTTTTCCTTCTAGTTATGTCATCAAATTACGGGTGTGTTGTATCGACACGGGGCTGAATGGGATATTAATGTATAGGAGAGCATTTTATACGCCGTAGGTACCTTCCATCGACGCATAAATCATTTAGGATATTTGATTGGAATTCTTGTATGCGTTCCAAATGTGCCATACGATATAAGTATATGTGATGCAGATTATGAGATGGTAGACTAACTTTTCCTGTTAAGACTCACCATAAATCGAAAACTGTTCAAGTTAGTTTCGAGATTTATGACAACAGTGCTTATACTTATAGTGCAGTCATAACGTGATTTGAGATTGCAAAATTTGTTTTTTGTTTTGAGTTTTTCCGTTCTTCTGGTTTATAACTCCGAAATTGTCCATGAACATGTTAGAAAAAACATGATTGCGGGTCCAAAGCGACATTAATCTTCAAAATGCATTAAGCGGTGTCGCTAAAATTGATTGTATTTTTTTTGTAGATTTTTGTGATGTTGACCCCTTTTCGCTACGAAATTTTGGTGATCAGCTCCGGACTGGTGCTCAGCATCCCAAAAAACATAAGAAACAAAAAAAAATTCTCCACCACATTTTGCATACTCATGCATATGCTAGGTTTATCACGTGCTTACTACACTATTATTGATGTGGAGTTAAGTGTTGCGTTTTCATAACAAGATATTCTGTATTGATTGGAAAATTGATTGATTGTTTGTTACGGCTGTAAAATGAGAGCGAAGCGATTTATTAATTAATTCATATTTAATTTTGATTAATAATGGAAACAGATCACCATCATCTTACCCATTAATCATCCCTATTGCGCAATGTATAGGGGGAGTTGGGGAGGCTTTGTCCAGGGGGCGCCTTCGTACATTGCTAATAACTCTGCACCTAAGCGCATTTGAACTTTAATATCACAGTGTGCAAACAGCTCTAATCGACCAGTATTGAATGTAGTTTGATGCAGTTCCATTCGAAACCTCCAAATTTAGCGGTAAAGAAGTATTTTCAGTACATTTTTTTTTGTATAAGTAAATTTTTACCTTGGCGTATAATGTCTTGTAACAACCATCCATAATACAAAAATTTATGTCTATTTGGTTTTATTAATTAAGTGAAGCGTTAGAAATCATTTCGTAAAATTAAAATTGTTTAACCAATCACATGCTATTAGTAATTGATAATCGCGAACTGTGGGTCGTTATGGGGCAGATACATTACTTACATTCATTTTGCTTTCCCCTTTTAAGCATTATGCTTGTGTGAGGGGAAATTTAATCTTAAATTTAACTTAACTAAGTGATATATGCAATTCAAGTTTATAAACTAAGAGTGAAAAACAAGTACATATTACATAACCTAATCAATTTCATACTCATAGTAATTATTCTTTACAGTGAAATTCAAATAAGTGGTAAAAATGGCTTAGAGGCAGATTTTGTAACCAGCATTTTATTTTAATTTTAAAGATTTCTTTATTGATGATGTCTATTCTGATGTCAATTGGTAAATTGTTGTAAAAATATGGACCAGTATAAAATCGATATCTTTGAGATGCTGACTTTTTTACGCGCGGAATAACAAGTCTAAAATTCCTGTGGCGGGTGTTGATTTGGTGAGAGATGAAATTAGGATTTAAATTAAGACTGATAAGGTTTAATATGCATTTAGCGTAGAGCTTTTTTACTTCTAATACTTTTGTTGCTAGGAATACAGTTTCGGAAGGACAAGTCATGGAAATATTAAAAGCCGTTTTCAGTATTAACTTTTGTGAGGTCCTTAAGGGTTTCAGATGACAGTCATATGCTCCGCCCCAAGCAACCATGGCATATTGTAATGTTGATTGCGCTAGAGCGAAATATACTTGCCGCATCTGCTCCCAGGATAACGTTGATCTTATAATTTTAAAGACATAAAGCATTTTTCGAAGTTTAATGACAAGCTGGTTTATGTGCATATCCCATTTTAAAAATTTATCGATATGCACACCAAGATATTTGACGCTATCATATGAATCAATTTTTGGGCAGTCGCATAGATGGTCGGAAGATTGTCCTGTTCGTGAAGTGCACTCAGTGTTGTGGATTTTGATTGCAGTTTGTATTGGTTGTCCTGGGTTGTTTAATGAAAATGTCAGCATTTTAGTTTTGGTTAAGTTCAGTCGAAGAAAATTTTTTAAAAGCCGATTACTAACCTTTTTAAAATCTAGCTCGGCATTTACAAAAGTTTCGGACCACGCACTGGATGAAGTGATTAGTACTGTGTCGTCTGCAAAAGCAACTATTTTGCTTTTGTTAGTTGTCATATTGCAGAGATCATTAACAAAAATTAAGTATAGTACAGGGGATAAAACAGTGCCTTGTGGTAGACCGCAATGGGGCTTAAGTTTCCAGTCGCTGTAATTGTTTTCTATTTTAACGCATTGCTTTCTCCCGGTTAAGTAACTCGAGAGCAATTTTAATGGTGCTCCACATATACCAATTTTTCTCAATTTATTTTCCATTATTTCATGGGGTATGGTGTCGAATGCTTTCGCAATATCCATAAATATTGCTATTGGTTTATTATCAGATTCTAACTCAGTGGATAAAAAGTCTGTTACTTTCAATATTGCATCTTCCGTGCTCAATGCTTTCCTAAAACCGAACTGGTTCGGAGATAATATATTATTATCAGAAAGAAAACTTTCAAGTCTAGTTTTTATACACTTTTCAAAGAGCTTTGATATTACAGGAAGTAAAGAAATTGGTATATAATTGAGAGGATCAGACTTCAGACCACTTTTGTAGATTGGCACAACAACGGCATTTTTAAAGGTTCTTGGAAAGATTCCTTCTTTAATGCATTTATTAAATACAAAGGAAAGGGGTTCCTTTATTTCATGAATTATTTTTTTGAGCAGCTCTGTAGTGATATTATCAGCTCCACCAGAGGACCTATTCATGGTATTTACATTTAAAACAATCTCATCTATCTTGATTTTGTTAAAATAAAAATTTGAAGGACAAGCGGGATCATTTTGCTCTACTAGTGGTGCGTTTGAATTAGCCGACATATTTTGAGAGCAGACTTGAACGAAGGCATCATTGAGTATATTGGCTGCTGCCTCTATACTATTTGTTCTTTCATTTGTCTTAGGGTCGATAATTTTTTCCCACTCGTTACAGATTGTAGCGTTCCTTCCGGTCATTTCATTAACAGTTTTCCATAGACATTTAGTACTGTTTTTACTATTGCATATAATTTTTTGGATATAGTTTCTTTTGGCTAACTTTAAAATAGAATTCAGTTTATTTCGGTATTTTTTATATTTATTTTTCAGAGCAGTGTTAAAGGGTTGTTTATCTATTTTATTTTTTAAATTGTCTCTGTTTCTTATAGATTTTACGATTCCTGGGGATATCCATGGTTTTATGGTTTGATATTTTCGTATTGGGGTACAAACGTATTGACAGCCCACAATTAATTTATTCAATGTGTTATTAAAAATTTGAGCTGTGTTTTCAGCATTGAGTTCTGTTTTTAATATTGTATGCCAGCTAAAATTTTGAAGTTTTTGGGAAAGTAGATCAGTGTTTATCTTTAATTTTGAGATGTTGCCGACGTGTTTTTTGTTTGGTTCTAATTTTTTTTTTTTTTTTTTTTTGCCTCACAGAAGCTTCTGCCCCGGGACAGGGCTTCTCGGCATCACTTTACTTACTATGCGTACGTAAGTGACTAATCAATCAATCGAGTGTAAACTCTAGCAGATCGATAAAATAAAATCTAAAACAAAAAATAAATTAATAAGGAAATTTATCAAAATAATTTCTTTTAAAAATTAATTTGTTAATGCAATTAAAATTAACTAAGTCCTTCAAACTGTTATAAAGAATTATTGACCTTGTAATTGGTTCGTTAAGACCATAATTTACTCTATGATAAGGCTGAACAAGAAGGTTGTTCCGCCGTAAATTGTGAGGAATAGTTCTGACTTCAAAGTTATTTAATATATCTTCACAAACAATATGAGAGCAAAACAGATCTCTAATGAACATAGCGTTTAAAAACGTTCTTCTATAATCTAAAGCTTGTAAACCCAATAAGGAACAGCGAGTTTTATATTCTGGCTTGAAACGCCAGCCAATTTGATAAATAGCAAACCGTGTAAAATTGTGTTGAATTCTTTCTATACGCTCGATATGAACCTTATAGAACGGATTCCACACAATAGAACAATATTCCAAATGCGAGCGAACGAAAGCTGTAAACAATATTTTTAAGGTAAAAGGATCATTAAATTCACGAGCGTTACGTTTAAAAAATCCTAACATACTATTCGCTTTTGAAATAATGTAATCAATGTGTTGTCGAAATGAAAGATCATGGTCGAAAATTACACCAAGATCTGATATTTCGGCAACCCTTTGAAGAACACTACCTGTTAAGGAGTACTCAAAGAAGATCGGAGTTTTCAATTTATATATGCTAAGTACTTTACATTTACTAACATTTAAATTTAAATTATTATTAAGGCACCAAATTTGCAGTTTTTCTAAATCGGATTGCAAGTTAAGACAATCACCTATATTGCGTATTCTCATTGCGATTTTCATATCATCGGCATACTGCCATACACGCACGAATTTAAAATTTTGTATGATATCGTTTACGAAAACTAAAAAGAAAAGTGGTCCTAAATGGCTTCCTTGCGGAACTCCTGACGAACACTTTATGATAGAGCGCGATGTACAGCCATTCAACTTTACCAACTGCGTCCTATCCGTTAGATAGGATTTCACCCAGCTAAGAAAAACCGACTGTATACCTAAATTTTCTAGTTTCTTAAGTAAGATATTATGATTTACTATATCGAAAGCCTTCGAGAAATCGGTATAAACCACATCAACCTGCATTCCCTGCTCAATACCATCTGCAACAAATTTAGTGAATGATACCAAATTTGTTGTAGTTGATTTTCCTTTAAGGAATCCATGTTGACATGGTGATATTAAACGGCTAATTAAAACATCTATTTTATTTTTAATAAGCATTTCAAAAAACTTCGGTATTGCTGATAGTTTGGCTATGGGTCTATAGTTATCAATAAGATGTTTCGGACCCTTTTTATGAACAGGGGTTATGTACGAAACTTTCCATTCATCAAGAAAAACACCTGAAGACAAGGACAAATTAAAAATAAGGGCTAAAGGACGACATAACGATTGCATGCAATTCTTCAAAAAAATATTAGGAATGCCATCAGGTCCGGCCTGAATACTAACATCAAGATCACGGAAAGCATTCAATAGGTCATCCTCAGAAATCTCAAGAGCACTCATAAGGTCCTCCTGAGCTATCCGAGGGACCAATGCACTGTGGCTTGGCTTGGTGTTAGTATTCATTTCTGGTGAAATGGAGTCTGGCACTTCGTAAACTGAATTGAAAAATCTAGCAAATCCATCACAAACCGATTGAACATCGTTGTAAAAATTGCCATTGAACTCTAAATTTTTGGGTATTCCTGTATTCTTGCGCTTGCTGTTTATAAAACTCCAAAATGTCTTACTGTCATTTTTTATATTATTTACAGCTCTCGCAATATACTGTTTGTAAAGATTTTTATTCATTAATTCATACTCTCTTCTCAATCTGAAGAAATGTTCTTTATTGGCAAGAGAGGATGACTTCTTATACAACTTATGAGCTTTATTTTTAGCTCTTTTAAGTTTCAACAATTCTTTACTACCCCAAGGATTTTTTGCTTTTATATTTTTCTTTTGTAAAGGAACGTACTTATGAATAGCTGCCAATAAAATTGATTTAAAATTTGTATAACTTTCAGCAAGATTTATATTTGATATAACTGAAGCCCAGTCCATATTACGAAATATTGAATTTAATTTTGTAAAGTCAGCTTTTTGAAAATTTCTAGTAAGAGTAACTTCTGCCTATTCTTCAATGTAATCATAAAAAACAAACTCAAGAAGAAGAGCACTATGATGCATTGAATTGGGCAAAAATGGTTTATCTACTTTAATTACAGAAGCATTGAAATCAGTACTAACAAAAATCAAATCTAAAATTCTACCAATTGAATTCTTAACAAAGTTCATTTGCATCAAATCCATGGCAAATAAACAATCTGTTAGAACAAATTCACACTCGAGATGTAAATTACGCGGCAGAATTTTTTTCTCGTCGTCGTTCCAGTACCAACTTATATTACCAAGATTGAAATCCCCAACGACGATCAATTTGTCTTTTTCCTCAAAGGATAATCTGGAGATATTATCTAAATGTTTCTTATAAACATCAACTGAACTCAAAGGTGGTAAATAGCTATTAAAAATGTATATTTTTTCGCTACTAGAAACATTAATAGAAACACATATCTGTTCCACGTCCTTATGAAAAAGCTCAACTTCATGAGATGGGAATGTTGTTTTGATAGCTACCAAAACACCACCTCCTCTCTTTGTTGAAGTCTCATAACGATCGCGGCGATAGACATCATAGTTTCTTATGAAAAGTTCCTCATTTGAAATGTCTGTGTGGAGCCAAGTTTCGGTTAAGCAAATGGCAGCATAATCTTCTAGTGAAACTGCAAGGTAAAAGTCATTTGTTCTTGAACGAAGACCACCAACATTTTGATAATAAACTGAAAAAACTGAATTGGAAATTATGTGTTTTGCTGGGCACTGTTTTGGCGTTTGCCGTTTTTTGAAAAATTGAATGGTGATATGTTGATGCCCTTGGGCCAGAAGTTGGCACAAAACACTTGCTTTGAATATTCTTGAGGAATTTTCAAACCAAAACTGATTGAAACTAATTTGGATATATCACAATCTTGTTTTATAAGTGCATAAACCGAAAGAAAAGTGTCATCTTTTAAATCAAGTTTTTTCATTACGTATTCCTTCAATTCATCTGCTTTTACCGAAGCGTGCAGCTTGGAAACATGGAATACTTTAAAACTAGGGACACTTCGAAGAGAATCATTAGCTTCATCGACTCCAAAGATTCTTTTATGTCGCCTATTATTATCAGCCTTTTTGGAAATAACATCACCAACAGGAGAAGGTTTTTTGATATTAATCTTTTTCTTACGTACAGTGACAAATTTATCAACCGGAGATTGATTTTTGTCAACATTAGAAGGAATTATAGAAGACGATGGATCTAAAATAACAGTAGAAGTTCCCGTATCTTGGCCATCAATAGGATGCTCAGAAGATTTCGCAAAAACTTTCATAGCATTCTTTTTAGTTTTTTTCTCTAAATTACTATTTTTATTTTTCAATTTTACATTTTTATCTCGTAATTCTCTACTATTGTTCTCACAACAATTTACAGAGTTCATTACGGATCTCAACTTGCTAAGTTGGCTCTGCAACGACGAAACGAGCTGAGATAGACCGTCAATTTGAACCTTATAAAATTGCTCGCAAACACAATTCATTTTACTATAAAAAAAAATGTAATTACTTGAAAAAAAGGAAAATAAAAAAAAATGTATATAGTGGGATTTGAACACCGGGCCTAAGGGGCGCGAATCTTGCACGCTACCACTGAGCTGTATACTACTGTGAAAAATATTATTCAGATAACTTAGTTAAGCTGAGTTTGAATCCGCTACTGGCCAAATGAAACAAAGAGAACAAAGGCAACTCGAGCGGCGATGTAAACAACACACAACCAAAAACTTTCCGAAGTGATAATATATAATTTCACTGCACTAATCCGCGATACTACTTTTATTTAAATAACTAACGAGCAATTTAACAAAAAAATGACGGATTTAGTAATTAAAATTAAGAATTTTATGAAAAATTTAAATTTTAACTCGGAGCTGAATTTTGTTGTGTTCGCTATCGATAAACGTCAAACGCCGTTATCGATAATGGCAGTGATAGCAGTAACGTGTTGTGATCCGTGATGGAATTTTTAAAAATAATTGGGGTACTTTCATTAACTTGTTTTTGACGTAGAAAAATATGGTCGATGCAAGTAGATGTTGTTTCACAGGTCCGCGTCGGTTTGTTTATCAGTGATAAAAATCCAAGTCTTGCTAGACAGTTCAGGTAATCGTTCGCATTTGTCGAGTTGTCCAGTATGTTAATGTTTATGTCTCCAACTATTATGTCGGTCGAACTGGATATTTCAGTGAATAAGTTGTCAATGCTGTGTATGAAAGGATTAATTTCAAGCGACGGGGATCTGTAGATGCATGTAAGGGATAATTTGAGCTCTCTTTTTAAAGACAAATCTATTCTAATGCCAGTTAAAAAATCATTGGATATTTCGTGGACTACGTATATCAACGATTCCTTAACATATAAAATTACACCGTCATTTTTATTATTGAAAAATTTTGTATATGAAATCTGATAGCCTGGAATTTTAAAATTATCTTTAATATTTTCGAATTCGGTAGAGTACGCAGTAGAATCCAAAATTGTTGAGAAAAATACACTTACAGTTATCCGATTGAATTCATTTTACCGCTATTCGATAGAACAACTCTTCGGTCATAACAGGACTAAACATGAGTTCAATTGTGCAATCAAGAGCCCGGCTAGGTAATTATTTGTGTCGCATTCTGATTTCGTATTTGAAATGAAGCAGAACAAGTACCGCGCGGTCATTGAATTCCTTTTTTTGAAAGGATACACAGCGTCCCAGATTCGAGATGAACTCATATCCGTGTACGGCAACTCTTCACCATCCCAGGCGACTATTTACCGGTGGATTTTGAAATTCAAGCGAGGAAGGACGAATGTTTTTGATGAACTCGCACCGAACGCCCAATAACTGATACCACCGAAGAAAACGTCCAATTAGTCGAGGAAGTTGTATTGAGTGATCAGCGGCTAAAGTTATCAGAGATTGCAGAAAGGACAAGTCTATCAAAAACCACCGTCGAAAGAATTATTACCGACCATTTGGGGATGAGGAAGATCTCGGCAAGATGGATCCCGAAACTCCTCTCAGCAGATCAAATGAAGCAGCGGATGAAATGTTCGAAAGACTTTTTGGAGCTGTGTCGCGCCGACTCGGATGCAATTATCAACAGAATTGTGACAGGAGACGAACCCATGGTCCTTTACTATGATCCCACGACCAAAAGGGAGTCCATGGAATGGAGGAGGCCTTATGAGGAGCGTCCCAAGAAGGCGAAGGTGCAGCAGAGCCGGAAAAAGATTATGGCCACCATCTTCTGGGATTCGAAGGGAATTATAATGATTGACTTCAAGGAAGAGGGCACATCAGTAACAGGGAAATATTATGCAGATCTTTTGACCCAATTAAGGGCCAACATCGTGGAGAAACGGTATGGAAAACTGGCGAAAGAGGTGCTGCTTCTTCACGACAATGCACCAATTCACACCGCCGCGGTGGCCAAGGCTGCAGTGGTCAAATGCGGCTTTGAAAAAATTGAACACCCTCCGTACAGCTCAGACCTGGCCCCAAGTGACTACTTCCTGTTCCCAAAATTAAAAAAGGACCTCCGAGGACGAAAATTTGAGACTGAGAAGGAACTGAAAGATGCTGTTTTGGACCATTTTCAAGACAAACCCGCGGACTACTTTTTGAAAGGGATGCAGGATCTTATTAAACGATCTCATCGTTGTATTGAGGTAAAAAGGAGTTACATTGAAAAATAAAACTTAAATGAATTCAATCGGATAACTGGAAGTATGTTTTTCTCAACAATTTTGGATTCTACTACGTAACTATGGTGTTGAGTTTCGGATAGCGCAATGACATCAAAGTTGGCATTTAACTCATGAATGAGAATTAACAAATATTCAAAATTTTTCCTGATGCTTCTTATATTTAAGTGTACTATTTTGAAATTGTCTGCCTTTAAGTTTATTAGTTGTTTACAATTGGTAATACATTCTACTTCATAAGTTTCAACATTATCTGTATTTATAATATCAATAGATGTTGTGAACATGATAACATAAAGAGAGATTAAATAATTGAAATTGTAAAAATTACTGAAGTAGTCTTAGTTGTAGGTCAGATTCAGCCAAAATTTTATGAATTCTTGATTTTGCTTCTTTTCTTATAAATGTAGCTCCAAACTTTATCCAAACGAATTGAAAATTATTCTCTCGTGCGAAAATTTTTGATTTGTACAAAAGAGCTTTATTAGATTTTGTAAGATGGTTGTTAATAAATATTTTGTTATTAGGGAATCGATCGTGAAGAGTGTTTGCAGTGAGGTTTTTTCTCTTCGGCTTAGTCTTAGCTAGCCAACGGTCGCGATCGGAAGTATTCGCGAAGGAAACTATAACGCTTTTAGGCAAGTCGGCCCTCGGTTTGAATATCGTTCGTTTAATAAATACGGGTGCTGTTGAGCCCTCGATATCTAGTGCCGCTTCTACTTTCGCAAATAAAATATTTAAATCTTCATTTGGTGTTTCGGGAAATGTTTTTTTAATCAAGGAAAAGCAACTTATACGAAATGATTCCATTGTGTCCCCTGACATAAGAGCCCACGCAAGCTTTCCAATGAGTATTGAACAAGTATACTTTTGCAGCTATTCAGGGACACCCTGTTATCTTGGTCCTACAAACTTCAAAAATATTTGTGGCAAACACTATTACCATTCTATGCATTTCCACCAAATTTCATATTCATGGTTTCATCAAGTTAAAAGATATGCATTAAAGAAATGCTTAAGAGGCGTCCCTTGCATTGTGAAAGGCCCTTACTAAATACTTACTTGGCTATATTTCCGGTTTGGATACAGTTATTCGAATGAAAATTCGTAGACATGTTCCCTATGTAATTTTCTAAAAACCCTTAGCAGAATTTTCATATGTATTTGAAAACCTAAGAGGGGCTACACACGAACAAATTGAAATTTTACAAATTTACTGTTATTTACTTTTCCTTAGCAAAAGTCAACAGTCTTAATATTTAACGTATATAAGGCCATATTGACCAATATTTGTGCAAAGTTTCATATCGATCCCTATAACGGTTTAGAAAAACGGATGTCGGAAAGGAAGTTTAACTTTAAACGCCAATAACTAACTAACTGATATGAGATGTACTCGTTTAGATCTTTGATTTAAGTACCCATACGTCAATCTCCAATAAAAACTAAAAAAGTCGACTTTATTCAAACGTTCGGGACACCCTGTTATCTTCTTCTTACCAACTTCTAAGGTATTTGTGCCAAAGACTGTAACCATTCTACACATTCTTACCAAATTTCATGACAATCGGTTGAGCTGTTCGCGAGTTATTTAGTGAACAGACGGACAGACGGACGGACGGACGGACGGACGGACGGACAAAATCGATTTCATAAGGGTTTTTTGAAAAAATATTTTCTAAAAAACCCTAAAAACCCCATTCAATCTGATTTTCCGGACTCGGACATTGTAAATCCACTTTTACATACACTTCTACTTTTTTTTATTGATGCTGAGAAATTATCGCCAAAACGGGCGATGTGCCTACACCGCAGGTCGAGCAACGCGAAACCGTGGAGCGGTATAAAGAACGAGGCAAGGAAGAAGAAGAAGAAGGACATTGTAAATCCACTTCGACCAAATGCAAGATAAACTAATGAAGCCACCTGCGGTGACCCCAGAGATTACCATTACACCATTAAGCGCAGTATAGACCTCGGGCGGAATGAAAATGAAATTTTTGTCCGCTGAGATTTTTTCAATGAAAATGCATAGTAAGCATATGCAGTCGTGGAACATGTCGGAAATGATGGGGAATTCCATAAGCTACAATCCGAATATGGTTCCAAAATTTTTCTCGGCCATTTTATGTATTATTTTTCGATTCCCCGGTCATTTCACCGTGGAAAATATCTAATGACGGGGGAATCGAAAAATAATACATAAAATGGCCGAGAACACAAAAGCGAATTGATGGACAAAAGGGAAGACAGCCGGGAAAATCGCGTATTTACACCCACACTCCCGAAAAAATAGGATTCAGGACATTCTGAATAAAATAAACAATTGCAGCATTAGTTATGGTTTTTCATTATATTTTTCACTGACTTCACTTATATTTTCGTGGATCAAAAAAGGAGTCAACACATCAAGTTAAATTCAATTCCGATCCCGGCAATGTACGAAAGTACCCCATGACAGGGGTGCCTTCGTACGTTTGACGACCTTTGGAAAATCATCGCTCACTTCAAAACTGTTACGATACGTGAAATATTTTTACATAGCAAAATTGTTCAACTAAGAAATAAGCCAAAAACCGGCACTTACAATTTTGTATTTAAGGAGATATTTATCGAAAATTAAAAATCGTACGAGTCCTCCTCATCATCCCCTACATACATAGGAAATTGAATGGCGTATTCTTGAGCTGTTAATATAATATAGGCCAGTCAATTACCGATTTTAGGTCGCAAAAAATTGCTCGGGTCTGGTTTTTTGGGATATTGTTAGGATAGATACCAGAAGTGTACCACTAAGTTTGCAACTTCGAAAAACCTGTACTAACCCCGTGACCCTCAAAAAACCTCAAAATTTTCGGACTTTTTTCATATTTTTGTTTGTAATTTCTAAAAGGTGCTTCCTACAAGTAAATCGTCCACTGCACTTTTAAAGCTAAGAAAATCTTCTTTAATTTGAGTGTAACTCCAGCGTTGTAGGTGCAAACGATCCCAAGATACAGCACTTTAAAAAATATGCTTTTTTTGTAAAAAAGTCCGAAATTGTATTTTAGGAGGTTTGTATGACAGCCCTATGACCTAGTGTTCCGATTTCATCCGTTTCTAGATATGTTTTGAAGCTTTACTAAAAAACACATTTGGGGGTAGGGTGGTTAAGATTGGGCCATAAAGAAAAAAGTTTTCCTTAGAAGAACCTAATTTCCAGAGGTTGGTTTGTATGACAGCCCTATAACGTAGTGTTCCAATTTCATCCGTTCCTAGATATTTTTTTTAGGCTTAACCAGCAACATACTTGGGAGAAGTTTGGTTAATATTGGTGCATAAAGAAAAAATTTTTTCTTAGGAGAACCTAATTTTCAGGGGCAGCCCTATGACCCCATGGTCTGATTCCATTCGTTCCGACATATATACAGCTAAGGAACTGGTTTATAACTTCATGTCACATGACTTTCTCTGTAAAATGCGCATTTAAGCCGATATTTAGCTCGGAACATGACTGAAATTACAATTTCGAACTTTTTTTCAAAAAACAATGTTTAAAGTGCTGTATCTTGGGATCCTTTGCGCCTACAAAGCTGGGGTTACACTCAAAGTAAAGGAGATTTTCTTAGCTTTAAGAGTGCAGTGGACAACTTACTTGTAGGAAGCACCTTTTAGAAATTACAAACAAAAATATGAAAAATGTCCGAAAATTTTGAGGTTTTTTGAGGGTCATGGGGTTAGCACAGGTTTTTCGAAGTTGCAAACTTGGTGGTACACTTCTGGTATCTATCCTAACAATATCCCAAAAAACCAGAGCCGAGCAATTTTTTGCGACCTAACGCCTTATTTTTCGGTTTATTGACTGGCCTAATAATATAACTCGCCTATTTATTTCCTAGCCTGTGAGGAGGTTTTCGATTGATTAAAAAACTTCTATGTATGTATGTGGTTATGTGAATAAATGAAACTGAAAAATCGAATCGATATTCTCTATATAAAAGTCACAATTGCAGTCCGATAAACAAATTATTTCATTAATGAATTAATTCAATCGTTTACGTTGCGCATCCGTCGTCCTGCGGAGTCCAATTACTGAACAAATAAAATTAATGAACCGAGCAAGCAAACCTATTTTACTATACATTATTTCAGATACTAGAGCTAATATATTCGCTATGGTATAACAAAACCATGTCGCTTAAGGCTGATGGCCACAATCGGTCAAATTAAATTGCTATAGTTGGTTTTGGCATTTTTGCGGAAAATGCATTTCACATTTTCCAGTTATTGATTGCTGTCGAATCATATACGCAACAAATAAAAGCAGGAACCATGGCAAGTGTGCGGAAATCGACATTAAACCGGTGAGGATATCTTCAAATAGTTAATTCTGAATGCAGAATTGCATTAGGATATATTGACGAAGTATGTACTCGTATATGTGATGTCTGATGTGGTTTCATGCGTATTTGCTTGAATATATTATGTATACAGTTCGTATGGATATTTATCATCACTTATAATACCTCTATAACGTCAACGTCCAACTGCTTTGCCGAGGACGAATATAAGCGAGTGTTTATTTGCGGTGAGCGCACAAAGCTAATATTCATGTGCGGTTGAGTTTAATTTTGGCATTATTGAGGATATTGTGTGCAACACGATATTATATTTTATATCATGGGACATGTATATATCCTTATACTCCATGAAATGAAGCAAAGTGATGTATGACAAACTTGTAGTTGTGCCGATTTAAAGGAAAGAAGGAAGGTTTCAATCAATCCGCGATTTCCCCACTGTGACTGGAAGCCAAATGCTGTTTTACCAAGGTTTTATGAAAATCTATATTAATTGTAAAGTTCACTTAACCCATTATTTGCGGATGTGTCGAAAACGAAACATAAGATAAAACTAATAATGTAGCGCTTGTATGGCACGCATCGAATCAAAATCAATGTGCGCTTTACATGTAAAATACCATTTAAGTTTCAACTAAAAATTTTTTTTACTATTTGCGAATGCGTCAAAAACCCCTTGTTCGTAAAATTTTTAAATTTGTAAACAAAATCGATACATTTCAAAAAATTCTAATAGAAATCATCAAGTATCCATTGGATAAGTCAATTAGAAATGTTTTCTCAAAAAATTAGTTTAATTGGGAAACACACAAACAAAAAATGTTGCGAAAACGACACATCCGCGCTTCAACTACCTCAAATTTGCATCAAGTAGCTACATTATGTGTTCTTGAAACTGGGAATTGTGATTTTCATCATTGAATTGGAAATCAATGCATGGAAAGCATTCTAGCGACATTCCGATACAAGTAAAGTGTTAATACTTTTGTTTCGATACCAACAATTCTGGTATCGATACTTTTCTTTCTGTTTCTAAAACTCGCCAAGAAGTGGTGGCTTATACACGCTTAAACCATGTACTTCATTGTACCACAAACAATTTGCAATGATGAAATTCGTTCATAAGATTGACTTATTTAATAAGAACCAGGTTGAAAAAAATGCCAATTTGAAGATATTTTATCAAATACCGTCGGAAAAGTTAACAAAACTAGTGATAAACTTGAGTCCCTTCGTTCAGTAGATTCTAAAAGTGACCCTTTAATACAGTCATAATCATAAGCAAGTGCTGTCAGTCAAATCTAAAGTTAACCCTGTTGTTGTTGTGAAACCGAAAGAAAAACAACCCAGTAGGAAAACAGTGGAAGATATTCGTGAAGAAGTAGTTAGCAAAAACATTAAAGTGTGTGATGAAAGAAATATAAAGGATGGTGGCGTTGTCCTTAGCTGTGAAAGTAGTAGCGACACCATGCAAGTTAAAAGAATTGTTGATGAATCGTACGGTGAAAGCTATGAAGTTCGTTTGCCTGAAATAAAAAATCCGCGAGTTAAAAGATCAAATGTTGGTGACCGACTTCCCGAAGATAATTTGATTGAAGAAGTAAAAAAACTAATGCTGAACTTCAAAATGCTAATATGAAAATTGTTACTATCATTAAAAGAAAGAAACGTTCGTACACATGCCGTGATATTATTGTAGAAGTAAATGGACCTACGAATAATAAATTAATAGCAATGGGTGAAATCTTTCTGGACTGGAGACCATGTAGAGTTACGGAGTACTTACATATTCTACGCTGTTTTAAGTGTTGGATTCTCTCACATTTCCAAAGAGTGTAAAAGTGACCATAAATTTGACATTTGTAAAAGCGATCAACTGAAATGCATAAATTGTACCCAAATAGTTGAAAAATTTGGAACGAAAATTGATACAAATCATCATGCTTGGAGCAAAACCTGCAAAGTACTTCAACGCAAAATCGAATCACTAAAATGCAATATCGAGTATAATGCTCAAAAATAGCAACCATTGCATCAAATATCCTTGCTGCACCTAAACATTCAAGGACTTATTAACAATTACAGTGAATTAAAATATGTTTTAAAATCGAAAAACAGACATTTGTTTGTTAACCCTTAAATGCATGGGGTCTGAACCCGTTATCGTAACTGACCTCCCCTTATGTAAAATCGGTCACTGAACACGGAATCAGCCTTTATTTTCCCAGGAAATAGCCCGTTTTCCCAGAAAAGCGAAAATAGTAGAATTTGTATTGAGTACCAAATATGGTACGCCATGCATTCAGGCCATATGTTGCATATGAAAGACCTTTTTCAAATTTTATTTAATCTGCCTTTTACTTTTATAGGATCAGTGCAAAAAAGAAAGGAGAATGATTATTGAGAGTTTTGATCGAAATTATAGTGGAAACTCGATATAATGAACTCCTCTTCATCAAAGGAAAGGTGGTCATTTCTATAAATATTCAGTTTTTTAAAAGGGTGCTCGGGTGGGTGCGTAATTAGTTTCGTATTCCTTATTGAAATTTGTATCGATGCATATTTGTGACTTATCCTGGAAGTTCATGGAAAGTGGAGTAGGTCTTACTACCGCTACATCCCCTACAAACCAAAATTGTGACATATCTTTTGATAGAATGTCGCGAAAAACTTCAAATGTGTGTCAAGTGGTAGCTGTTGGATGTCCTTATAAAATATTGAAAGTGCGCCAGATCCGACTCATATCCGACTCCCCTACAAAAAAAACATGGAATTGATTATTTTGGACTTTGCGTGCCTTCTAGCTCTATGTACATGGTGATTAGAACTCGGTCTCGTTATATAATAAATCTTTAATATAATAATTCGTAATAAACATGTTCCACTGTTAAACGTATATCTCGAGACTTCTTTTCACTCATCATAGCTCATGGGATTCCTTTCTTCATAAGTAAATAAATTGTATTGACTTTGCTAGGATATGAATATGGAAATTAACTGCTGCCTGCTTTATAATCCAAATGTGCTGGTCCAAGGACATGTCAACAAGAATTACATCCATGTATTATTTTTGTTTATCGAATGTGGTACTCAACATAGTCTTCCATATGAAATGTTTGACCCTAGAAGCACATTTTCTGAGGATCCTGACCGTTGACTTCCAAAACAAACTTGTCATAATCAAATGTTTTAAGAAATTGGATATCAAGGCGCACCTGCTTCAGTCCTGGTGAAAGTCCAAGTATCTTACTAAGATGTCAAGTACGGAAGCTCGGTTTTTTAGTGGCGTATCCTAAGGACAAAACAAAAGATTGTGAACAATTTTTCCAGTATACTTGCCAGCTAAAAAGGCTGGGATTATATGAAGCACTCACAGAAACGCTAAGCCCTGACCGTTGTGCTATAGAAAACAAAATGACAATAACGATCCTTCTAAATCAACTATGACAGCTCCATTTGCTTGGATCCTGAACAGGACTGATTAACCTAGCGTTCATAAAAAAATACAGTAAATGTCCTGGAAAATGGATCGGTGTATGAAAATTTAGGTTGTTTGGACCTGTTCTGGGCCCAATAAAACGCACCATCATGTTGAAATAGCTGCGATAATTAAAATTTTATGAACATATCCTACCCTACCCAAGACTAAAGGAGAATAATTTCATCAGCTAAGAACGATCGGAGTGTATGTATAGATATTTCTGAAAATGCCCCAATGCATGGTGTACAATATATGGTACGTTGCAAAATTGGTGCAAACAATACCTTTGGTGACTTTTTTTGGTCAAAATCTCAAAAGAATCTCAAGAACACATTCCAATTTACTAACCAGTATTTTTCCTTTTCCAAATAACGGTAAATTTCGCCAATTTGTTTAGCTCTAAAGAATAGCTTTTAAAATTCCACAGTTCGTCCACTTTGACGACACACAGACAATTCAAGGAAAGCTTCGGGAAGTCAAAATTGAATTTATGTGAAAGCTTGTTTTGTCTACTTTGGGAAAAAGTAAAACAAAAATCAAAAATTTAATAATCGCTAGACTTTTACAGGAATCTACCCATGAACCATATATGGTACGCTATGCATTTAAGGGTTAAGAGTTTAAACTTTAAAAATATTCGTATTACGGCTTTTTAGTAAACGGCCTATTTAAAAAGAGAACGGCTATCCTGCTAATAACAATTACGCTATTTCGCGGAATATTTTCCGCAACTGAATGTAGGAAGATGTAAATTTTACATTGACTTCGATGGAGGTAGATTGTGGGGCTGGGGTTGCGATGGAACCAATATAAAAAAAAAAAAAAAAAAACAAAATATTTTCTGTAGCCTACTTGTTGCACTGCACAGCCTATGGTACCCCCCGAACCACCAGGTTATGACTGTGCACCACGAAAACGGTTTGTTTGAATATTGAAACATTCACGCAAATAGTACGCGTCCTGTGAAAAGAATCCTTTCATTGGATTTTCAGAAAAGTAGCCTAGAAAAAAACTGTCAACAATGCTTAAGGTTTTTCTAAAATGCTGACAGCTACAATTTTTTTTTACCAATATCATGGGATGGATGGTTTGAAAAGTGCAAGAGTATAGGGAGATGTTTAAAGTCATGTTTAAAGTACGAAAGAAATTAATATTGTACATAAATGAATTGATGGATTATCTCACCTCTTGAAAGTTTTGTAAAATTTCGAAAATGCTAATTAATTTTTTCAGCAGACTTTTCGCTTACCCTGTTAATGCACACTTCATATACATAATATGTAATGTATTTTGTTAGCCTTCTAGATTCTGTCGGCTACAATTATTCATAATACATAATAATGTAAACTTCTCGTTAACGAATTAAAAATACGCTTGGCTTATTCTATTTTCCTACATAGCATGATTTTACTATTGCTGAAAGCTAATGCGCGGTTTCAACATGAAAGAAACTTCCATTTAACTTAATTAATTACTTAAAACGCCTTCGGTAACGCTGACGTTGAAAAACATTTCAGATCCATACATAAACTTGATTGAATACATATTTGAAAATTTATTCAAATGGAAAGTGGTCGAGAATTCAAATGAAGAGAAAAAGGGATCGTACCACCGCACCGCATACCTTACGGATACCTAAGCCTATCAGCTTATTCTTGTTATTCTTGTTATTCGTTGTATGCATTTGAATAGAATAACTTCTTCTAGGAGTGTGGCATGAGCATGACTTTGAAAAAGGATAAAAATGTTTTCAATCTAAATAATTCGAATTCAAACCAGTTTGAACATAAAAAAATTCGAATGAAAATGAAATTGTATTATTATGTACACTGCCCGCCATAACTATAACCGCACCATAAAACAGACTGATCCTTGCAAATTGAAAGAAAGAGCCGTTATTTCACATACTATAAACTTAAGGGATATTAAAGAGACAAAGAATTTCACCAAAACTTTTAGTTTTATTTTAAACCGTTATTCTTCTATAAATGAGAAACTAAATGTGTGGTCTGTTATTATAACTATAGCCGCACTTGGAATTAGTATGGCAGAAACTGATTAAAAAGCGGAAGTTGAGTAAATTAATAACGGAAATATCTTTTTTAAATAAAACTTAAACTGATGGATTATTTTGTTTATTCCTTACGGGTTTTCGAGTTTTTTGCATATTGATCTCTGAGTATTTTTTACATAGAAAATCATCATGAAACTCTTTGAAATTGTATTTTTTGTGAATTTTAAGCGATAATGTTTCTTAAAGATTTTCTGTATACCTACTTTTGATGAAGAAGGGTCCTCATCGGTAATATTTGTTACATTGGAACCTTCTTGAAGTGTAATGATTGGTGAGAGATGAGGTACTGCTCTTGCTACAAAATCCGTTATGTGTCATGTCTTTTGTATTAAAACAAATATAGTTTTTGATCAGGATATTCCAAAGAATGTTTTACAGTATTAGAGGTGGTTACATCAACTTTTAAACATATAAACAACCCTGCTTAACTCTCTCAAGAACTCTGTCCAACGTTTGTATTGAGATCTCTGAGAATCCGGCAAGTGCTCATTAAAAGTATGGGCCAGGATACAGTCTACTTATGAACAGTTGATTTCATCACTTCCAGCATAGGAAAAATTTCATAGCGTTGTCGGGACGATAAAACTGTTTCCATTTTCCCTATGTATATACAGAAGATACATAACGAATTTTCAAGCAAGAGATTGCATCATTTCTCACCAGCCGTAGTACCTAAAGTTGGTTCCAATGTTACAAATATTAGAAGGCCCATCAATCCAAATTGGGCAGGACACCTTCGAAAAGCATTATTACGTAAAATTTATTACAAAAATAAAACACGATTTCGAAGAGTTTTTAAGAGTTTTAATAAGCAAAAAACTCGAAAAACTTTTAAAATAATTTCGTGAAAAATAAACAAATCAATCCCTGTGACGGACTGAAAATTCAGTTTTTCCTTGATACATATACAGAAATAACGGTTTACAGTATCAGCTCTCTTTAAATTTCCATAAGGATCAGTCTGTCCTATGGTGCGGCTATAGTTATGACAGGCAGTGTATTTTCCCATTCAAGGTGAAATTAAGGTTTTGTTAGCATATTTTTGGGTGTTTTTAAGACATTCTTCATTATTGGTAAAAGTACTGGAATTGACTCCAATGGAATGTGAATTTTTATGGGTAATATTTTTTTTTTAATACTTCTGAAGTTGTGAAATTTTTTCTTTACAATTTATTTTGTTCTGGCATTTTTTAATGAAGAAAATTACAAAAAAAAATCCTATTAAGCGTGTGTTAAGGGATTCTGATATCGATGCGTCCGAAACAATGTCGAATTATGCTGCAACACCGAGTTTCTTGAATTTTCGCTTTTTGAAAAGTTTGAGTAGAATTTCCAAATTTAATTCATCACCATCAATATGTCTAATTTGTCTCGAATTAGCTGATAAACAATCTATCAAATATGTCTCAGCAGTTGGGTTTGTACTTTCACTTCTATGTACACATACAACTGGCCACAGTATCGTTAGACAAAAAAGCACTATTCCTTCGGGACAAAAAATTTGATTCAATGAATTTGCCCGAAGGATACCAATCAATCTTCATCTAATTCGCATCATACGCAATTCGGCAGTCTAATCTAATCCCATGTCGTTGTTGGTGCGCGACCATTTTCTGAAAGCCTATATGTATAGCCACATCGTCGGTTGGTGTCAACTCATTCATTTAGTTCTGGCACTGTAAACCCTAGTCTTAAATATATTAGAGAAAGGACACTTTCTTTCGTCTGTTTCAATAATAATCTACCCAGGAATTTATTTCAAAGGTCAAAGCAATTAATGAACGGGATCAAGCACACAATAGGTCGTCCTAATGAGAATAGACTTTGAAAGTATGGTCAGTCGTTATCATTGTTTTAATAGACTATGTTGTTGGGATTATGTAGGGATTGGAATAAATTGATATATGCAAGGATTATAAAGGGGATAATATATTCCATGGTAGCAATAACCGTCCCATTTATGTTTTAATAATGAAAATATGTTATCCTTAGTCCTAACGATGATTAATTGATTGAGTGGCCTTGGCCGCCAGTATGGTTGTCGCTGTCATACGACCTCTTCCAGTTTCCAAAGCATCTGGTGGCCTAAATCTACTACAATTCGAAATTTCCAACAGTTTCAAGCATTTCCAAGAGACTTACATTACTATCATTTCCGGACAATGTTACCAACACCAGTAGTCTCTAATATTCAAGCCCATATCAATTCAATGAAATGAACTGCACAAAAATTGTCTCTGCCATTTTATGAATTAATTTTCGATTCCCCGATCTCCACCTATCCAATGATCGAATACACAAAACGGCAGAAACATATTTTCGGATTTTAAATTTATGGAACTCCCCAGGGTCTCTGACATATTTCACAACGTCTCGCAGTGTTGGTGGATGCCGATGACACCTATTTTATTAATTTATTAAATTACATTATTATCCATCCGATTCCCCTATCAACCTCTTAGGAGCATGCAAACTAAAGAAAGGACTCTGCAAGGGTATTTAGATAAAAAAAATTTCCACAATATATCCTTCGAATTCATTAGAATGGCATACAATACATATAATGGCACTAATGTAACCATGGAGCCACGGAGGGATGCATATTCTTCTCTAGAAATATCGCAACGAACTATCCACCGCTGGGGGGGGGGTTCTCCTCAGACACCAGACTTATTTCGAGTACTCTTCCTTGCTATAGCTTTTTGTGTTAACACATAAGCTTGTGCTTCTCATGCTTGTTCAGGAGAACCAGTGACGTAGACAGCTTTTCGGAAAAGGAAGGAGATCAGTGATCAAAATTATTTTTGTTCAGCCCAGAGGAAGTGCATTAAATGCAGGTTAGAATCCCTAAGCAATTTCAGGAAAAGTAACCACGATATTGTGTCTATGCTTTTCAACCGATTAGAAAATTCTTTTTATCGTTTGAAGTCTGCTAACGAGATAAAAGAAGCGGCAGTCGCTTCAAGATTTTGAAATTGTTTCAATTCTGCTTGTTAAGTTGAGATTTCGGAGGAATAGGTTTGGCACAGGGAGGCAAATAGTCTACTTCAAACAACGTTGCACTAAAGATGTAGGGTTTTCATAATTCCCACTTTACTGTAGGTATAACTACTTAATCGAAGTTGAATTAGAATGATAGAATAATACGCGGGAGCTTGATCCCGTCAGACGACAACGTATCTTAGGAAGAACGATGAATTACCTAAATATTTTAAGTACACTGAATACGCTCTACACATTGAAAGTTCGATCCTGAAAAGTTGTGGAGTGAACTTAAAATTTAAGGTTTTTCTGCTATACCGAGCGCAAATCGTTCCCGCACCGGAGATGAATGTGGGAAAAATGGGCCTCAGTGAGTGATTTGTCTGCAGCATACAATATTGTTAATGTGTGTCGCTCTCTCTCTAGTTCCTGTCAACCCCTTGTGGGGCATAGGGCATTAACCACGCCTACTCTCCACCTCGTTCTGTTTTGCGCCAACGGCGCTAGCTGCGACCATGTAAGATTTAGCGTTTTCGCTTCGCTAGTTACCGATCTTCTCCATGTGTTCCTTGGCCGCCCAACACGGCGTCTTGCTCCGGAGTCCTGTGGATTCCAGTTTAGAGCCTTTTTTGCGACGTTTTTGGGCCCTCTTCGGAAGGTGTGACCTATCCATTGCCACTTAAGTCTTTTGATCGAAGTGCCTATCCTTTCCTGGCCAGTTATAGTAAGGAGATCCTCGTTCGAAATGATCTCCGGCCAACGAATATTAAGGATGCGCCGTAGACACTGATTAACAAAAGTTTGCAACTTATCAGTGATCTCTTTAGTCACCTTCCAGGTTGAACAGCCATATAGCAGAATGGATTTCACATTAGAATTGAAGACACGTATTTTGGTGCGTCTGGAAATATTGTTGTTTAGCCAGAAAGGAGTCAAATTGAAGAAAGCCGCCCTAGCCTTGTTTACCCGTGATTTTACATCGGCATCCGCTCCACCATCTGCTGTAACTACACTTCCGAGATAGCAAAATTCATCAACTTTTTCGACTGCCTGTCCTGAAATACAAATTTCGCTTTGCCCACCTGGATATGTGCTCAAGAACTTAGTCTTGGCAGCATTGATTTTCAGCCCCGCATTACGACTCGCGCAATTTAGAGCTTCTGTCATTTGAGCGACATCATCCGTGTTTGTTGATAGAAGGCAAATGTCGTCAGCGTAGTCAAGATGTTGAAGGTGATCAAACAATTTCCATCTGATACCTTTGTTACGATGTAATTGGAGTGCGGAGCCGAGTACATCACTAATGGCAACAAGGAAGAGAATAGGTGACAAAATGCAGCCTTGCCTCACTCCACTGTGCACCTCAAAAGGATCTGAAAGCTTGCCCTTATGCAGGACGTGACATTGGGCTCCATTGTAGGATTCCTTGATGATGGAGATTATCTTATCTGGGATATTTCGTCTCCGTAAGGCATTCCAGATGTAGAGACGATCAACGCTATCGAAAGCTTTCTCAAAATCGATGAACATGAGATGTAATGGGGATCTCCATTCCGCGGATTGCTCGATGATAATACGGAGGGTGTTAATGTGGTCGCTACAGGAAAACCCTTCGCGAAAGCCAGCTTGTTCATCGTTCAATGTGTCATCGATTTTGTCCTTGATTCGTCCTAAAACAATCTTAGCCATCAGCTTGGAAACAGCAGGAAGTAGGCAGATCCCACGCCAATTATTGCAATTCTTCAGGTCACCTTTCTTCGGAATCTTAATAATTACGCCCTTTTTCCACTCACTGGGAAGAGTTTCGGTTTCCCAACACTCTTGGATTAAGGGAAGGAGAATATCCGCTGAAGCGATAATATCCGCTTTCAACAATTCAGACGGAATTCCATCAATCCCAGGGGCTTTACCGGCGTCCATTGATTTAATAGCGTCTATTAGTTCCTTTTTGGATGGTGGACTAGAACTAATGCCGTCTATTCGAGGGACGTCTTCTGCTGGCAATGAAGATGCACTTGCAGGCCCGAAGGTGTTATTAAGGACCTCTAAAAAGTGTTCTCTCCATCTTTGCAGCTGTTGTTCTTCGGTAACGAGCAGAACACCTTCCTTATCTTTCACAGGATGTTCCGTTAGTAAGGATCTGCCAGTTAATGGCTTGATAAGCTTGAAGAGTGTTCCACTGTCACCGCGGATAGCCGCATCCTCTGCCTCCTTCGCAAGCGCGTTGATATTATTGCGCTTATCACGCCTAACACTCCTTTGAACGCCTTTTTGGAGCGAACGGTATTCAGCTCTGTATCGTTCCTTAGCTGAATCGTCAGCAGCTGAGTTGATCTGCTCTTTAACTCTCTTGCGTGCTGAGATAAGAGACCAAGTGGAGTCGCTAATAAATGGTCTCCTACCGCGATCCAATCGTCCTAAAATTTCTTCGCCACACGAAATAAATGAGTCCTTAGCGACTTTCCATCTATCGTCAATTGTCGGATTCTCATTTAGTGGTGGTGCATTAGCTTTTTCGCGCAAAGCGGTGGAGAACGCACGCTTGGTTGATGGAAGTTTGAGCTTCTGCACATTATATCTAGGGCAAATGTTTGCACGGTTAGGACGCTGGATTGCTGCCGTTCGTAAGCGCATTTTTGCGATGACAAGATGGTGGTCACTGCCAATATCAGCACCACGTTTCGCCCTAACGTCTAAGACACAGTTTCTCCACGTTTTGGAAACAGCAATATGGTCAATCTGGTTCTCAGTTCTGCCATTCGGAGAGGTCCAGGTTGATAAGTGGCAATCTTTGTGTTTAAACAGAGTTCCACCAATGACGAGCCGACGAGAGTTACAAAACTCTATAAACATCTCGCCATTCTGGTTTCTGTCGCCTAACCCATGATTTCCCATAAGGTGTTCCAATCCTTGGTTATCTGACCCGACTTTAGCGTTGAGATCCCCCATTATGATTTTAATGTCACCTCTGGGAGCCCTATCAAAGGTGTCGCCAAGTCTTTGGTAGAAAACGTCTTTGTTAGCTTGATCAGCTGGTTCGGTCGGTGCGTAACACTGAATTATCGTGATATTTCGTACTCTGGATTTGAATCGGGCGGTGATAATACGGTCGGAAACTGGTTTCCAATCGATAAGGGATCGACGTGCATCCCTAGTCAAGAGGATTCCGACTCCTGCCTGCCGAGGAGCATTTTGGTCATCATTTCCAGAGTACAATAAAACAGTATTAGAGCTTGGTGATAGAGTCGCTCCTGATCCGAGCCATCTTGTTTCGCTCAGTCCTAATATAGCGATGTTATACGCGGTCATTTCCCGTTCGACTTCAGTAAGCCTCATGTTGTTACACTCGCCCCACATCGTTCGAACGTTCCAAAACCCAATCGTGGTCCGTTGTTTATAGCCAAAAGTCGTTGCCGGTGAGTCAGTCCGAGGTATCCGAGGCTCGATTAATGTTTCGAGTGTAAAGAAAGTTTCAAGTACGCAGGTTACAAGCCTACGTACCCTATCCCTCAAGTCGCCTTTTACGACAAGCCGGGAACGCTGTGGCATAATTCTTACCCCAAAGTCCACAGGGGTCAATTTTTTGTTAAGTTTCGTACATATCTGAACCCTTGAGCGCACACAACAGAGTCGCTGCGCGCACAATTGTAGAGATATGTTCGAAACTCAGGAGAGTTTTATTCTCTCCTGTCCCTTTAGTCGCCTCTTACGACACGTCGGGGTGTCGCTAGATATCTAAAAATACTGATTTTCGCCATAATGCAAAAATATCGGGGCCATTGAGATTCGGGCTCCCTGTTTAGTATCAGTAACAGAACCTTGCCTTCTAGATTCACCACATGTTTCCGAGAATATCGGCTACTATTCTTTCTCAATTCTGTTTATATCTTCTTGTGAAGGGAAGAACAATGAGATCATTTTATAGCATACATCATCGTGGTAGTCTGGTTTGTGCTGTGGTTAGTGCGCACATCTTCGGTACACAGGGTCGTGGGTTCGAGTCTCATCGTGAAGCATGGTGTTTTTCGAACTCACAACCATGTAACGGACTATGATCTCACTCAGATGTTAAACGAGTACCTATTTCTGGAGATAAATAACACTGCTGAGCACGCTGTTGATCTCAACACTTCAACTTTAAAGCAGTTAAGATATCGGTAATTGGATGTCACTAACACATTTGCGGCCTTAGTCCAATGTTGGACTGTTGCTCCTGTTATTTATTTATCATGGTGGTACACTGAAAAAAAATCATTTGCTATAAACAAGACAGGAACAGCCAAGGAAGATTTTTTCCTGATTTAAGATGTATTTTCTTGTTCCAAGAAAAGTGTTTGCTTAAAATAAATAAATAAGCATTATTTTAAGGAAAAACTTTTCTTAGAACAAGAAAGTGAATCTTAAATCAAAAAAACTTTTCTTGGAACAAGAAAATATATCTTAAATCAGGAAAAATTATTCCTTGGCTGTTTGTATTGTATTTTTTCTTGTTTTTAGCAAATATTTTTTTTTCAGTGTAGCCTCGTGTTTTCAAAATCGGCCTGAAAATCACATTCCACAAGTATGTGTAAAGCATTGGGTCTTCGGAAGTCTGGTCACCTTATGCTAAGTTGTTACACTTGATTGTTACAAACTGGTATACTAGTTAAGTACGTTCGTGTTAGAAAACGGAAGTTAATACATTAAAATAATTCAATAATGTTTTCAAATAATCATCATCATCAATGTGGCACGATAGCCCGACGTCGGGCCTTGGCCGCCTGAATCGTTGACCTCCAATTGTCGCGGTTACGTGACCTTGTCCTCAAGTTCAGAAGCCCAGCAGCTGGTGGGCGTCTTCACCTACGGAGTTCTCCCAGCGAGCTCTCGGTCGTCCACGCAACCTCGCTCCGTCAATTCGTTGTGCGTTCATAACTTTCTTTGGCATGCGATTGTCGTCCATCCGTTGTACATGCCCCGCCCATTGCAGACGTTGAAGCTTCACGATTTTCGATACTTCCAGCTCATCATACAATTGATACAACTCATGGTTGTATCGGATACGCCATTGGTCTCGCTCGCGAACGGCCCCGAAAATTCGCCGAAGGACCTTTCGTTCGAATCGGTCTAGCAAAATTTCGGAGGCTTGGGTAAGGGTCCATGTTTCGCAGCCATAACATAGCACGGGTCGGATGATCGTTTTGTACACGCGGAGCTTCGTGTTCCTGTGCGCAAGTTTCGAATTAATTATAGGGAGGACCGAGAAATATGTCTTATTGGCTAGTTGTATCCGTCGCTTAATTTCGTCGGTTTCGTTGGCGTCCTTTGATAAGTTACAACCCAGATAGTTGAAGTTGTCTACATACTCGATATTAAGGTCCCCCACTGTGATGCTTGAATTTGCTGGCGTCCTTGTTTTCGATTGCATCATGGCCTTTGTTTTGCTTTCGTTGATATGTAGTCCAACTTCCTTTGCGGCGTTATTGAGGTTATGCAGGAGGCTTTCTGCATCACCCAACCTTCGAGACATGATGTTGATATCGTCGGCGTACGCTACTAATTGAGTCGACTTGATGAGTAGCAGCGTCGGCGCCAGCCCATCGCCCTGCTTGAGTCCAGTACGAGTTTCAAATAGGTCAGTGAGTCGGTTCTGCACTTTGACCTGCGAGACGGTATTAGTCATCGTCATCCTTGTGAGTCGCACTAACTTTGCCGGTATACCAAAATTCAGCATAATGTTGTACAGTACACTTCGGTCGATACTGTCGTATGCCTGCTTGAAGTCCACAAAGATTTGGTATACGTCGATGTTGTATTCCCAGCACTTTTGGAGTAGTAGCTTCACTGTGTAAAGCTGATCGGTCGTTGATCGACCAGGTCTGAAGCCGCCTTGATACTCGCCAATGATTTGTTCTGCGTACGGATTGATTCTCTTTTCAAGAATTTTTGATAAAATCTTATAGGCCGTACAAACTAATGATATGCCCCTGTAATTCTCACACTTCAGCTTGTCACCCTTTTTGTGGATTGGGCAGATTATGCTTTTGCGCCAATCTTCGGGGATTTCCTCGTCGTTCCATATTTTCAGCAGTAGCACATGTACAGCGTTGGTCAGGCACGTTCCACCATGCTTCAGCAGTTCTGCTGGGATCTCGTCAGCGCCGGGCGCTTTATTATTTTGGAGCGACTGTATGGCAAGACTCACCTCCTCTACTGTTGGGGGTAGAACGGGAGGGCCTGGTTCGGCTAACTGCTCAAGAGCTAGCTCCGCGGGGGATGTTGATGATGCATTGAGGAGCTCTTAAAAATGCGAGGCCCATCGTTTGTTGACGCTTTCGATGTCGCTGATGATGTTACCATCCTTGTCCTTACATAGGCTTGTCCTGGGTTGATATCCGTTCTTGATATTATTTATAAGTTTGTACGCCTGTCTAGTGTTCTTACTGGCTAATCTTTGGTTTATTTGCTGTAACTGCTCGTCAAAATGTTTGCGTTTCTTACGTCTAATTAACTTATTAGATACTCGCCGAAGCTCGTTATATCTTTCTTTCTTGGCTCGGGATGCGCGTTGTGTGTATTGGCGATAGGCTTCATTTTCCGCCTCAATCGAGGCCCTGCATTCGTCGTCGAACCAGTCTGCTCGTCTGCGCCGGCCTCTATAGCCCACGACCTCTTCTGCGACCTCCTTGATGCTGTCTTTGAGCTCCTCCCAGAACTCATGGATGCCTAGATTATTGATGTTATCAAGCATGGGCGACAGTTTTTCCTCAAGGGCTGTTGTATACGCAGCCGCCGTGGCATCATCAATCAAATTGTCAACCTCGAAGATCTTGGCAGGGTTGATTCTCGTTAGGTGCACCGAAGAGATTCTGCACCTGTAGGTCGTCTTCACCAAATAGTGATCGGTGTCGCAGTTGGCTCCTCGATAGGATCGAACATCTAGGACATTAGAAGCCCATCTCTTGCTGATCAGTACGTGGTCGATCTGGTTCACGGCGTATTCATCTGGAGACTTCCAGGTCTGCTTATGGATTCGTCGATGAGGGAAGCATGTAGAGCTTATGACCAGGTTTCTGCCGCTCGCGAAGTCGATAAGTCGCTGACCGTTATTGTTGTTTTCGTCGTGGGGGCTATGACCACCAGTAGTTCCCCTATGCCAGCTTTCGTTTCCGACTTTAGCGTTAAAGTCTCCTAGCAGCAGCTTGACGTCGTTTGATGGAAGTGAGTCGAAGAGTGTTTCTAGGTCGTTGTAGAACTCGTCCTTAATCGCGTCTTCTTTTACTTCTGTAGGGGCATGCGCATTAATGAGCCAGAGATTAGCGAAACGGGTCTTAATGCGGATCGCACATAGCCGCTCGTTGATGGGTTTGAAGCCGATAACGTGGTCCTTGAGCTGCTTATTCACGATGAAAGCTACTCCAAACTCCTTGCTGCCCTCCTCTTTACCACTCGTAAAAATAGTGTGCGAATTGAGGTCGTTAATCTCGCTTTTGAGCCATTTAGTTTCCTGGATTGCAACTATGCTCAGCTTGTATTATTTTCAAATAATAATAATAATAATATTTCGAATGTAATAAACACTAATATTCTTAAATGGTAAATATATGTAATATTTATTATACAACAATGAGCATATATACGTTAAATATTTACTAAGCATGTTGATATTGGTTAAGAAGAAGTAAATTACAGTAAATTTATGAAATTTCAGTTGGGTGTGTAAGATTATAATTCTGAAATATTCTGTTATAGGTTCCACTACAGATTTCAATAGAGAAAATGAATTTTCTCCACAGAAAATGAGCTTTATTGTACAATCGATTGTATAGTCTATGGCGCTCTTAATGTTCAAATTTTCATTCAAAAATCTTTATCCAAACCGAAAATAAAGCGAATAAATATTAGATTCGCTTTATTATTATTATTATATTAAGGGCATTTCTCATTGCCAGGCTAGCGACTTTCTACCTGTTTACTAAATATCCCGATGGACATGAAATTTGGTAGAAATGCATAAAATGGAAATTCTATTTGTTACAAATAGTTTTAAAGTTTGTAGGGCCAAGTCGACAGGGTCCCAGACGAGGTGCAAAAGTCGACTTAATTTTATTATTCATCGGAGAGAGGTGTATGGTATATTATATCAAAGGGCTCATGGAAAACATTTCCCATCAGGTATTTTTTGCTAATTTGTTGAAACGATAACGGAGTTAGAGCTAATAACCTATTAACCTTTCTCATAGGACTGCAATTCTAATTTTTTGGTTGGGACCTTTGCAGAAATGATGAATCAAAAAAGATCTGTAGATTTGCCGTTGAGTAACTTTATCAAAACCGGGAAATAGTAAATATATTTTTTGGAATATTTCTAACTAAAATCTAGCGCCTTTCATTCTATAACGTATTTTTTTAGAATATGTATTTCAAAAATAGATTTACCGACAGAATTAAAATGATTTTGAATTCATTTCTGATTTATTACCTAAAAAGGATAATGTACAACAAGTGTTACGTACGCAATAAAATTCTAAAATACACGTATTGCGGGCACAGTCCTCTGTACGCTCCGTATTTTTTTTTTGCAACTGTAGACATATTTAGTAACCACTCGATGGTTAAGCGCACAAATGTGTTAACTGCATTTTTCATGAAAATTACAAGTTTTAAAGTCTATCGATTTAGCTTTTTTTTATTGCAGCGATTCGTACCCTTGTTCTGATTCAGTCTGTAAGTAGCTGTAAAACTGACCCATACCTATTTATATTAAGAGAAATAAAAAATAACTAAGCCTGGACGGCACAGAGCTATTATATTTATCGCAGCTGTGCTTCTGAAAGATGTCTATTGTACAGTGCAGCAGGTTATGCCTGTCTAGGGAAGACAAAAAGGGTCTTAGGTTTTACATCCGTAACGTATTTTATAGTAGTATTGTGGGCTCCAAGGTGATCAGTAAGAACCTCGAAATTCAAATACAGACAACGTAAAGCGGATCCTATCGTGTAAAGCTTGTGCCTTGTCCCATAACTAAATCATAAAAATATGCTAAAGGCAAGCGCGCAAAAAGAACACTCCATTCTGGATTTCAATCATACACAGCTCTATTTCAACAAAGCAAAAAGCATCCAACGTGTTTGATTACCTTAGCCATTCCTTATTTGATTTAACTTCACTAAAAATAAAGGGAAAATTGATTGGTTTAGTGGAGTAAAACCGCCGTAGCTGTCTTACAGACAACGTCATAGGCAGAATATTATGTTGCTCTCCCGTAAAAATAAGTCCGAAACGATATAATCTGACTATCATGTTCGGCCTGTCCGAAACACTCCACTTCCGACTTTGAATGTAGCATTCAAAACGGGGTTATTCATTTGCCCCTCTTCTTGATCGAACTGTGGCTGTAGATTTTGCAACTTATAATGGCCGCGCAAGAGAACCCCACACTGAGAAAAAAAATTAGAATGGTTATCTAAAGAAATAGTTGAATTCATCTAAAGTTCGCGTTGATTTTCAGCTTATGATTCTATGTAGTTGAAACAGCTGCGAAGATATGGATAATTTTTCTATTCGTCATTAGTTGAAACATCAATCACAAACATCAAACATCACATTCAATTAATTCATTTGTAAAGACAGCTATTCATTATCTATAAATTGTTAAATGTTGGATAGCTAAATTGCTTTGAAGAAAAAATAACGATTGTTTGTAGTTAAATTTTATATTTGAAAAGTACAATCAACAACTTTTGTGGAAGAATTGACTAAACTTTTTCTTCTAATCTTGCGTGGTTAAATGAACGAATTTAATAGTATTTTCAGCTGCGAAGATTAGAGAAATCAGCTATTTCTTTGGTAAAACTATCTAATTTTAAGTCAACTACTTCACTTTAGATAAAAAGTCTAAACCATTTTTTTCAGTGCATATTCTTGGAAAGCGGTTGTTTTGAAAATGTTTAACCTTGGCTTAACCTTTACCAATTCATAGACCTCTTTATGACCTAGCGGATGCCAGATTTAGTCACTAGTCTGAACAAAACTCATAATTGCTAAATTTTTCACATAGTAACGACAAAACTGTTAATGTTAAACGTTGCAAGTGAACACTAAATTAAAATCATACACAAAAAAAAAACATAAAATTGAAAATTCACATTTATTCACTGTCTGACCATTTTTCATCTACATTATCACCACGTCTGCCTTCTGAAAATATTTTGTTACATGAGTCACATATGACTCATAGATGTGAACGGGGAGGAACGCTGTGAACACGTGTGACTCATAGACAGTGCTCGTGTTAAAGAATGTTCTTACCAAAACATGGTCTGAGAGATTTAGCCGTCATTATCCCCCATCAGACTTTCGAAAATTTGCAAACATTATGAGACATATGTCACTCATAGACGTGAACGGAAGGAACGGAGTTCACACATGTGTCTCATAAATAGTGAACATTAATAATAATTCATAGAATGATTATAGTGTCTTTCTGAACTTCTAAAATAATATTCTATCCAGAGTGGACGAAAACGGATTGATTTCGCCGTACGTTTTCAGAAATCATCGAAAAGTGTTCACAGTGCACTGTTTGTAATTTCAAATGACAACCGACAATAATATTTTGCCTATAAATCGTTCTAAGTTTAAAAATGTGCTGGTGCAGTCATCGATAGTAATTTGCAACATATTTCGTCACTTCAAACTGAGCGTCCATTCTCGTATCATGGAGAAATTAAGAACATTGGCAAACACACGAAACTGAACAATTTGGTCGGGTGTCAGTTAAAATATGGGAGTGAGCCGAAATCTGCTGAATAGGGGAATTTAGGTTTAAGGCCTGGGTGCTTATATGTTTTCATTTTAAAAAAATAAAGGTTTCATGGAAAACACGCAAATTAGCGTATTTTCAATGTGTCAATTTGTATGGGAATTGAAATGTTTTCGGGCTGTTTTCATACGAAAAAATGAAAATAGCCCTAAATTACATGATTTCCTTAATATTATGTGCAATGGATCTAAACAGCTTTTAACCCAAATCAATTTTTGTGCTTACATACCCCAACCTGCACCTTCTTTACAAAAAAAAAACACGCTTAATATCACTTTCAACAATAAGAGATTTTTTTTATCATTACTCTGTCCCGTGTAGGTTTGAGTTACAAAAAAAAACGATCGCGGTTAAATTTCCGGTTAAGACCCGCTATTCTCTCAAACAGCTGGCAGCCGTGAAAATTAGCTGGGTGTCATTTTTTAAAACGGAGTTCGTTAACCAAAACTACACTGAATTAGCAGAAAGAAGCCACAAATGTACTCATCATTGCACATACGTATGGTTCAGGAAATTACATCATAAAATTTAGCAACAAAGTATGTATGTGCATGTACATGTAATTACATTTTCCACCACCACGTCCATTTTACTAATTAAAGTTATAAATTTTACTGACAGTATTATATCATCAGCACCAAAGATAATTTCGAAATCAACACGAGACCTCATAATTTGAAAATTGCATTAACATTTCAACTACTGACAATATTATCCTCGTATACAATAAAAAAATTTTAAGTGACATCCTGCTAATGGCTTTTTATATTCTGTCACACTCCTTTTCCATTACATTGCAGTATATTTTATGAGGGTGTTTGAAACTTTAATGTTTTTGTCTTCCCGACAATAAGCACTATGCCATAGCCAATGCACGAAAAAAGAAACAATATAAAAGACATTATCATACAGAAATTACACAGCACAGCTGACGAAATGATACCAAATTCTCTTCAAAATGATTACGATAAATTATCCCTAATACCGTTGAAGATCTCATTCTGACTTCCTAAGGCGTAGTAAAATTCTCGGGCTGGAGAGTAAACAAAAGGGCGCGGCAGCGGTACACATCTCAGCAATCGTATAGTTAATCCAAAATTAATGAGATCCATTAAGATGTAATGAAAACATCCGGGAAAGGAGGCAGGATGGAAGCAAAAGTGAAAGTTAACTATACATACAAACGCATAGAAAAAATAGAGCAAAAGCAAAAGGATTTAATAAAAGTTTTGTATCTGTATGTATGTGTTGGACTATATGTAAGGAAATGTGTATTTACCCTATGTATGTATATGAATTCTAATTACATTTCTTACGAAATATCGTAAGCTTCTTGGACGTCGTTATGATGGTTTTCGAATTCGGGTCGGACCCATATGGATCTGATCCTGTGAAAATAAAGAGAGTTCTTTCTTTCTTAGCTCTCTGACTAAGATGAAAATGAAACGTAAAAAAAACGGGGATAAAAAACATCAATATTTTGACAATATTTGTATGGTTTTCACGTGACATGGCGATGTTAGTGCGTAGGAATTTCGAAAGAAAAAACTCCGAGAAGTTTTCCCTTAGGGGAAAAATCTAAGATCATGTATATGTCTACGTTATTGCTTACAAAATAATCCACATTGCACCAGCCGTTATCTTGTCACTCCAGAAGCCCAAAAATCCTTTCAAACCGATTACATACAGCACTCCAAATATCGACTTTCGAACGACAAATATAATGCCCATTCTCAGTTTCCTTAGAGAAGTGTCCTTTTTGGTGGTACATAATATCCTTTGAAAACCCAAAATGAGCTTGTGGTGATTTTAAAGGGCTCAACTCACCGAATACTGCATTTTGATATGCATATCGACTATAATGCATTCCCAAAGAAAAGGGACCTTTTTTGTCCAAGGACATCTTTCTCATAACAAGTGCCAACACCAAAATAATAATGATCGCACCACTTGACTTCCATAAGAGTTACATCCAAATCGCTCCACAGGGGGAGCCAAGAGAACCAATTGAAAGATAACTTTTCATTCGCTTCAACGGCGAATTTACCGCTATTCCCGCAACTCATCAGTGATTGTTGATTCTTTGTAAGGGCGATCAAAGGAAAATGTATACCAAATTTATCAATGATCAAACAATAGGTTTCCGCTATGTTTTACAATGTTACATTTTGTCACGGAACAACCCACATCCTAATTTTCTTAAAATAATCACACGTGTTTTACTATGTTCCAAATAATTATCACCAAGCTAAAAAAAAATGTTTGGACACTAATAAAAGAAAAAAAATTGATGTTGCTGTGGGGACTCAAACACATTGCCCTACGCACCAAACCTGGCGGATACCCAACCAGGCTACATCGACTACAGATTGGCCCGATAAATCTAGCAATCATCACATGATCACGTTCGAACATTTTGCAGAGCGTTTACATATTGCTGAATGTTGACTTTTTGGAAGGTATTGACCACGGTTTCGACCATGGTTCGAACCCCCGCTCCCATGAGACATCAGCTTTTTTTTTTCAAAAAAATATTTTGAAACCGATCACATACAGTGCCTCAAATATCACCTTTCGAACGACACCCATAATGCCCATACTCTGCTTCCTATGCTAGATAAATGTCCTTTTTGATGGTAATATCCTTTAACAAAACTCAAAATCAACTTGTCGTGATTTTACAAGACTCGTCGCAACGGATTCTGTATTTTGATATCCATATCCTTATACATAGCGTCTATAATGGATTCCCACAGAAAAAAAGGACATTTTGTGTCCAAGGACTTCTTCCTCATAAGAAGTGCTGGCACCAAAATATTAAGGATCGCACCACTTAACTTCCATCCGAGTGTCATCGACATCGATCCACGGGGAGAGCCAGGAGAACCAATTGAAGGATGAATTTTCGTTCGCTTCAATGGCGAATTTACCGCTATTCCCGCAACTTATCGAAATCGTGATTGTCGATTCTGAGCCAGAGCGATCAAAGGATAATGTATACTAAATTTGGTGAAGATGGAACTACGGGAAAGTCGATTTTAAGCGTTAAACGTTTTCGTTACAGTTTTTCGTGACGCTTTTTCACGGAACGACACCCAGTATTTCTCAGGTAGCCTCTGCAAACACATATACATGTCAAAATTGGCGCTGTAAAATTACAGCCATTATTATTTCGCCTAGAAAAATTGTCAACTGATTTTCAGAATGCTACAATATTTAAATTGAAAATTTATTTATTCAATTAATAAAACACCCTCTCACACTCTCATCTCTGTTATTCCACAGTCTATTTATAAATTAATAACCAAGTGATGTTGCTTGTCCGGCAATTTGGATGTTACACTTTATTTTTTAATAGGCATCATAACAAGAGTAAGAAAAGGAGGCAAATTATTTCATTCTACCAAGTTTCGTTTACAAGAAATGTGTCTTGTGTTCAATGATACAGGTGCGACTTTTCGGAACATTTTAAGGATACTCTATTTTTAGAAGAAATTAATTTATGAATCTATTAAGATGTATAAAACTGATTTATACCCGAAGTTATTTTCTCGAAAATAAAACTTTATAGCACAGTACACAACTGCTGACTCATTAAATGTTATACATCTCAGCTTGCATTATTAGGCCAGTCAATAAACCGCGAAATATTAGGGGTTAGGTCGCAAAAAATAGCTCGGCTCTGTTTTTTTGGGATATTGCTAGGATAGATACCAGTAGTGAGCCACCAAGTTTGCAACTTCGAGAAACCTGTGCTAACCCCGTGACCCTCAAAAAACCTCAAAATTTTCGGACTTTTTTCATATTTTGGCTTGTAATTTTTGAAAGGTGCTTCCTACAAGAAAATTGTCCATTGCACGTTTAAAGCTAACAAAATGTTCTTTAATTTATGTGCAACCCCAGCTTTGTAGGTACAAAGGATCCCAAGATACAGCATTTTAAAAGATGTGTTTTTTTTTGTAAAAAAGTCCGAAATTGTAATACAATACAACGTACTCTATGACGTGTTCCATATGTTCCTGAATGCGTTGAGGCTAATCCAGGAACACAGTTGGATGAATTTTGGTTAAGATTCAAAAAGAAAAAAAGTTTTTCTTACAAAAACCTAATATTAAGGGGTTGGTTTGTATGACAGCCCTATGATGTAATGTTTCGATTCCATCCGTCCCTAGATATTTTTTGAGGCTTAACCAGGAACACACTTGGGTGAAGTTTGGTTAATATTGATACATAAAGAAAAAAAAATTTCTTAGAAGAACCTAATTTTCAGGAGCAGCCCTATGACCCCATGATCCGATTCCATTCGTTCCGACATATAGCTGAGTAACTGGTTTATAACTTCGTGTCACATGACTTTCTCCGTAGAATCCGCATTTAAGCCGATATATAGTTCGGAAGATGACTAAAATTAAAATTTCGAACTTGTTTACAAAAAACAATGTTTAAAGTGCTGTATCTATTGAGATCCTTTCCACCTATAAAGTTGAAAGTGAACTCAAACTAAAGAAGGTTTTGTTAGCTTTAAAAATCTGATCGAAGACTTTCTTGTAGGAAGCATCTCTTGGAAATTACAAACTGAAATATGAAAAAATCCGAAAATTTAGAGGTTTTTTTAGGATCACGGGGTTAGCACAGGTTTTTCGAAGTTGCAAACTTGGTGGTACACTTCCTGTTTCAACCCTAACAATATTCCAAAAAACAAGAGCCGAGGTATTTTTTGCGACCTAAAATCATAAAATGACTGGCCTATTATGGTCAATGCATTACGTGATTTAATATTGCAAAATGTGGTGAAGATTTTGTCTATATTCCTTATGCTTTTCGGTGTACTGACCATGAATCCGAAGATTCTAAAATATCGTTGCCAAGGAGGGTCGAAGTCGCGTTTAATCCCAAAATGTTCGCTCTTTTTCCCTTTTAACTAGGTATGTCAGAAAGTACATGATTGATGTCGTAGGGCAGGAGACTAGAGACATTTGATTGGAAAAAAGCTGTGTATCCTTGCTTTTTTTCGGGATTGTACAGGATGGCCTCTGGAAAAAAAATAATTTTGACCGATGGGTAGTCCGGAAATTGGAGGGAGGTACTTTTGAATGAATTGAGTTAAGTCCAAAAAAGGTAAATGAGTTGGATACGAAACTACGGACTCGTGCTCATAAAACATAAGAAACCAAAAAATATCCACCACATTCTGCAAACTCGACTACAATTTTTTTGACATCGTTATGTAACTAATATTTAAGTATGTACATATGTGTGTATGTAATACATACCTATTAAAATCAGCTCGGTTCTCGTGTTAGAAAGAATACATAATGCAGTGCAGTCTTAGTAGGTTTGTCTCAAAATATTTCGGTTAATCATTTAGAAACATCGATCATCCAACCCGTGCTAAGTTATGGCTGCGAAACATGAACCCTCACCCAAGCAACCGAAATTTTGCTACACCGATTCGAACGAAAGGTCCTTCGTCGAATTTTCGGGGCCGTTCGCGGGCGAGACCAATGGCGTATCCGGTACAACCATGAGTTGTATCAATTGTACGATGAGCTGGAAGTATCGAAAATCGTGAAGCTTCAACGTCTGCAATGGGCGGGGCATGTACAACGGATGGTCGATAATCGCATGCCAAAGAAAGTGATGAACGCACAACGAATTGACGGAGCGAGGTTGCGTGGACGACCGAGAGCTCGCTGGGAGAACTCCGTAGGTGAAGACGCTCACCAGCTGCTGGGCTTCCGAAACTGGAGGACAAGGTCACGTAACCGCGACAATTGGAGGTCAACGATTCAGGCGGCCAAGGCCCGACGTCGGGCTATCGTGCCACATTGATGATGATTTAGAAACATACCGATATAGGTTGCAAGCGTTCAGTAAAGTATCCTCTCATAGTATGTATGAATTGTCATTGTTGATTCAATTTACGATTATAAAACCCGAAATTGTGGCATCCAATGTGGTCTCGACGATTTAACGGAACCCAAAGAACGACAGAGGTTGTGGAAAGGACTCACCTCCAACAGGATGAAATGCCATTTTCTTTGTTGTTGCTTGCCCAGACTTATCAGAAAAAAGAAGATCGATTATCGAGGCATACTTCTCTATCGAATTGGAAGACCTGGAGGACGCGGTCCACTTTAACGTTTTATTGCACGCTCAGGCATATTATATTATTGTCCCATGTGCCACGTGGTATAACCCAGTCTAACATTCTTACCACTATACTATAAGATAGACCCTTAATCGCTTTGAATCATATTCCTACTACTATTGACGATAGTCATCAAATGTTATTTTATTTTACTACTTACTACATACATTCTATACTTCAAATAATTCCTCCAAATAATAGAAAGTTTTAGCATGTCATAGAAGATAGTACCACATATTTTGACATTCTATGTAAAAATTCGCTTGCCTACCGTATACGAAACAGCATAGTATCACAATTTTGCCCCAAGTAGCCATCGGTGTATAATCACGACAAATAATTGCGCCAATTTCGACCGTTTACAGAACATCTAATATACGGAAATACACCCATGCCTACTTGCGACATGCAAAATTGTGATATGCTGTTTCGTATAGGTACGGTAGGGAAGCGAAATTTTACATAGAATGTCAAACTATGTCGTACTATTTTCTACGACATGCTAAAACTCTCTAATATAGAAATCCCCATAAATGAGTATCACAATGTAACGTGTGTACGCAAAACCGTATAGTCACCTTGAATACATTTTATCGTAGTCACACTGTATCTGATATTTTCATTAAATTCAAATATTGTCGATGAAAACGTTATTGAGACAGGTGACTCTCATTCAAAACGGAATTTCGAATTACCGCCACTTCGTTAGATATTTTCAAAATTTCTCCAGCGTAAGGCGGATTAAACAAAACAAGAATCATTAAAATCGGTCCAGCGGTTTTCGACTTTATGCGTGACAAAGAAATCAGGGTTAATTTTGATATACACATATGTACATACTTATAGAGATTATATAGAGATAAGCCTAAATTCTTTAGTTTTCTAAGTTTACTGAGCTGAGAAAAGAACCGACTTGGGTCTAAAGAAAGGACATGGCCAGCCGAAGATGCCCAAGGGACGGAACCAAAATGTCTCTACAACCATGCATGTTAGGCAACGAAGATAGGGCTCCTCAACGAGCGAGCAGCGGCATGCGCTTGTTGTAGTTTAGAAGCGGGAGAATTGGAGAATTTGCCGCTCGTTGCCCCTGTCCTTTTACGAAATTAGAAGGATATCGCATGCCAAAAACGTACTACAACACAACAAGACGGTTAAAATGGGGGGGGGGCAAGGAATCCGTGATTAGTCATTCTAACGTACGTCAACCAGGATCCGTTGGCCCATGGTAAAGCTGCGGCTTATGACACCATTACTTTTCGACGATTGGAGTGAATTCCTGTATGGGGTGCCGACAGAAGACCGCATATTCGACGGGTTTCCTTTATTGACAAATCACCATTTTTTCCCCACGCGTTTCCTTCACTTGACCCTTCATATACAACTTCCCGAAGAAAAAACGCATGACACTTGTGCAACATTTCGCAAACCTTTTCGAAAAACGCGGACCCTGTCGTCACTTGACTCCTTGAAGTTCCCCGCGTCACAATTTTTTTCGGCCCAACTGTTCCGAATTAAGCAACTCCGACATTAGATGTCTCCTTTGAACTTGGCGGTCAGTTAGTGACTGACAATCTGTCAACTTGTGTGGAAAATTACTGTGACTGCGACTGATGACTGAAAAGTGTGGATCGACCTTTAAGGTTCTTCGGCAATCTTGAAAATAAATAAATAATAACATAAATAAATAACTGGCGCTAGGATCTAATGTTAGACCTAGGCCTAACATGCCACTCGCAGGTGTAAACATTAAGCTTATTCCGAGAGTTTCTCTCTGATGGCGTACGTATAATTCAACATTCGACTCATTCTATTCGCTATTGATTCATACCCTTATGTTCAAGTAAAACCTAACAAACTCATATTCCTAGGCCAATATAAATCCATTCCCTTTGCTTAAATTCGGCATAGCATTCATTAGTATTCGGGACATGTGCTTCGTCGTTCCCACACCCCGATGTGATATACAAATGGAGTTGTGAAATAAGTCACGCAAATTACCCACTCGGTAAGCACTTTACACCCTCACATGTACTTTCCACGCTACGTGGGACAGTATACGAGTAGTTTGCACAAGTCTGCAGTTTACAACGCACTCGTCGTAAATATCGACCTGGTTTCGTGTATTATTCCTTTTTTTTTTTTGCTCCTTGCCAACTTTTACTAGTGTCTCCGCGCCACGTCCGCGTAGCTCCATATTTTTTTGTAGCAGTATTTCTTATCAAACGACATACTTCAGCACTAACTCGAGCCACCCCGTTTCAAGAATATGTATATATGACTACTTCACCTGTGATAGAGGTCATATTTGCATGACGCGGAAGAATATTGACATTCATATACAATCGTATGACACAGAGGAAAATGAAAAGCTTGCCGGAGTGAAGGAAATCACTGGCTCATTGTGGATCCTATAAGCGTACTCGAGGCGTAGTTTATATATCGTATATCTATGTAGGTAGGGTACACGTGCTTCGTTGGCAATAAGGTCAAAGCATGTCAACTTTAAAATCTATTTCGACCGTGTCCAAATTGAAATTACTTTTAAAGGTCTTTTTACATTTGACTCCGTCGAAGGTACTTTTCCGGGACATTAAGCCCAGAAGGGATCTTTTATCATAGCAAAACAAATGGAAATCATGCGAAATTGCAAATAGTGATTTCCGTCTCGTTTACTATTGAAAAAAAAAAGAAACACATTAAAACCGGCGAGCTACATATCTAAGAAGTTGCTTTTTAAAGTTTTTCAGTTGGAAAATTTATAGGAAAATAAACTCAAAGAACCAATAAAATCGGAATAAGTCGAAGGTATGAATATGATGCGTTTAGGTGATTTACGTGAGCGTAAATAACTCACTAGGTTTCAACTCTGTTTTTTCTTTCCGTTTTGTTCTTTTTTTTGCATTGTCAGTCCTTCCGGCGATAAACAACCCATCCTATAGCTTTTTTCTCCTTGTAAACAATTGTGGCCATTCTTTTGAACCATCATGTTGTCGTCGGTTGGTCGGTGTGGCTGTTTTTTTTTCGTGTAGTCATGTGTCGCCTTCAATTTTGCCATTTTCTCGCAGGATAAAAATGACATAACAGGAAAGCAACAATGCCCACTCAGACAAGGCTGAGTTTTAACTTTTATTTGTCACTCGGTCGAAATACTTTACCGCAATTCGAATCGTTTGTATTGTCGGCGACACGAGTGGCTTTTCAGTGGCCACGATTAAGTTGATGATGCTTTCCGCAAATATGCGTTCGTTGGGGGGCCATAATAGCCAGCAAAAGAAATCTTGGAAAATCCACAAAATAAACGAAGGGAAAAACATTGAAAAATAAAAAATAAGTTGGTAAAAGATTTTCGGTTGTTTGGTATTGATTTATTCGTTCTCGCAAGAGTAATTTGAAAATACGAAAATAACGAAACAGAGCAACGAAAATAAAATAAAATTTCTTCCGCTGAAGTTGTAAAGGGTAGGGATGCCTATATTTTCTCAAAATTTGTGTGTCGTGAAAAATCAGACCAAAATAACGTTCAAATCAAATAAACACTTTTCCAAACGCTATTAAGAAAATTTTTACTACAAAATTGTGCTGAACTAATGAAGTAGGAAACTGTTGATATGATTTAAACTTGTGATGCGTATTATAGAATAAATAGATAAATAAATAAATAAATATAGAATAAACGCGTTCCAGAATTCTGTAAAACTTTTAATTAGACGAATCCAAAAATAGATTTACTATGTATCATGGCTACACATATTAACTGAATTTACTAGCTGTAGCTCCGTTACCATTGCTCCAAACTGGAAAAAAGCAACCCATCGAGTTCTTTGATATGAGTATCCATACGTCCATGTCCGATAAAAACACAAAGTCGACTTTTTCAAATCTCCGGGACAACCTGTTAGCTTTGTCCTACCAACGTCTTAGTATTTCGTGCCGAAGACTGTTACGATTCTACGCATTGCTACCAAATTTTCATTACTATCGGTTAAGCCGTTCGCGAGTTATTTAGTGAACAAATTTTTAAATCTCCGGGACAACCCCCTGCCCTACCAACTTCTAAGTATTTCGTACCAAAGACTGTCACTATTACACATTCCTACCAAAATACAGGACGATCGGTTAAGCCGTTCGCGAGTTATTCAGTGAACATATTTTCAAATGCCCGGGACACCCTGTTATCTTTGCCACACCAACTTTTAAGTAATTCGTTCCAAAGGCTGTTACCATTCTACACATTCCTACCAAATTTCAGGACGATCGGTTAAGCCGTTCGCGAGTTATTTAATAAACAAATTTTCAAATGTCCGGGACACCCTGTTATTTTTGCCCAACCAACTTTTAGGTATTTCGTGCCAAAGACTGTTACCATTCTACACATTACTACCAAATTTCATGACGATCGGTTAAGCCGTTAGCGAATGCGAGAGTGAAAAGACGGACGGACAGACGGACGGACAAAATCAATTTCATAAGGGTTTTTTGAAAAACCTAAAAAAAACCTAAAAAGCATGTTTATTTCTTCTATCAAGATTATACAAACAAAACTGTCACACAAGGGATATTTAAGTCTCGACTACCGCAAGACCAGACCAACTATTTTTCAAATTAAGTCGCCTGGCCTTTGGGTATCCGAGAATTAAATATTCCCATTATGTTAATGCTAAATTGCGGTGCTTTTTAATATCGCGTCTGTATTGGCTTTTATATTTCTAATCTAAATAATCCAAATATATAACATTAAACATAAACGAGACCGAGGCTAATTTCGGGCGCTGCCGATATTTGGATACCCTTCACTTTCTTTCGGGCTAATAATAATAATAATGGACTTAACCAAAGTGGTGGGCACTGCTACCTAGAAGGTATATTGTGCCATAGTCGTTTAATTCAGAAGGTCGTCAATCAATTTAATAAAGGCTAGAAGATCCTTCAGAGAGGAACACCTAATCATTCTGATGCTTAGTAAGTCGCATCCAAGGATTGATCTCCTGGACCTGGCGATCGCCAGGCATTCCAATAATAAATGAATGGAGGTTTCGTCTTCCTCCAGGCAAAGGCGACATTGAGTCTCCCTTGATAGACCAATTTTATGGAGCTGGTAGCGGAGCCCGAAGTGACCCGTTAGAAAGCCTATCAGTATAGTCTAAGCTCGGTTCTGAGCAGACATTAAATATCGGAGTAGCTGAACGGGCACACTAGCTCTATTGAAACTCTTAGACCAGGGTGCGATGTCCAGTAATTAAGCCTCAGGCCCCAAGACCAGTTACCAATTACACTTCTAGCAGCTCTCCAGCTGATTCCACAGATGGGCTCAGGACCGATGGGAGTAGAAGATGCCCCCTTGCTAATTCGTCCGCGTATTAATTTCCTTCAGCGCCTCTGTGACCCTGTACCCAGCAAAAGATTGAAACAGAGTTACGGATGGAGAGCTTCTGAAGGAGATCAAAGCACTCGCTGACCATCTTCGAGGTAAAGTTGTGTGGAACCAGCGCCATAATTGCTGCCTGGCAATCAGTGCAAATGAAGATATGTGCACCACGAAGACCCCGTCCCAGGATCTCCCTGGTACAGATTCCGATGGCATGAATTTCGGCTTGGAAGACGCCAGGCTATATGCCCATTGCAACCTAGATGCGGGTATTGAGTCCAAGACTCCAGCACCTACACCGTGATCGGTCCTAGAGCCATCAGTAAACCAAGCGAGGCTTCTAGGATCCATACACGTGTTGCCCTTAGCCCATTCCCACCGATCTGGGATGTGAAGGGCGAACTTCCTGCCGAAGCGCAGTTCCGTGATCATATAATCTGATACCTGGCAGATCGATAGGTCAGGAACTTGCTGATCACTGATATACGAGTATCAGATGATAGGTTGATTTTCAAAGCACTTAATGCTGCAGTTTCCAAACAAAGATATGCAGGGGCGTCATTCCCCATATAGCTTCCATGGCTAGGGTAGATGTAGTGCTAAAACCACCAGTGATGTCAAGGCAGGCAAGTCGTTGGAGCTTATTACAGCTCTTGATGGTGTTGCGTTGAAGTGTTTTGGGCCACCACACTATAGAGGAGCATAAGTGATTACAGGTCGTACTACCGTACTGTGTAACCACTCCGTCATTCTGGGCGAAGGACCCCAAGTCTTGCTATAGACGTTGCAGGAAGTCCACATGACACGCGTAGCATTGCTAAGAACATTTTCCAAGTGGCTATTCCAGTTTAACCTACTATCGAGTGTAATGTCAAGGCAATTGACCTGTTTGGAATAGGCAATAAACACACCCCTTAAGTATATTGGGTCAACAGGAGCAAGTTTCCTTGTAAATGGTACTAGGACTGGTTTTGTGGGTTGATACTGAGCCCAGTTGCTGTGCACCATCTGTTGACTGTCGTTAGGGCTATAGTCATAAGATCCGTGATAACGGGCTCGAATTTGCCCCTGATCACAATAGTGATATCGTCCGTGTAGCCGCTGGCGAAAAAAACCCTGCACTTCAAGTACAGCGAGAGTAATTCATCTACTACCAGGGACCACATGTGTTGGTGAACTAAACGCTCCATAGTTTTGAGGAGCAAGGAGGATAGACTGGTGGGCCTGGAGGCAGTGGCGCAACCAGGATTTTGTCCTGGAGGAGGCTAAGTTCATCCACATTACTGTATATTTGATGTTGCTGCCGCAAGTTGTGGGATAGTGCTTAGTCATAGCATTATACAGTAGGGATTAAAAGTGCCGTTGCATTTACGTTTGTTTTTTTTTTCGACATAAAATGCTTCGTAGCGTCACATGTTAAAGCAATAACACTTTGCCAAGTTACTGATTCATTGGTCATGGTCCACCGCAATCAAAGCAAAATTAGTAAATGTACAACACAAAAATAGGAATTTAGTGACAAACCAAAACCGGATCGAAGTTGGTGCAATGGCTGCAGAGAACCTTTTCTTCTCAGGCAAAATAGCAATGCATGCTCTTAGAGGACTCTATTTTCCAAAGAATCATTCGATTGCGGATGTGATACGATGGCGACTGGCGATAGATCAAAGGATGCAACAATTGAATCCAGTGAAACTTTTTGCCAGCATTCATTTTGAAGATTTTTCTTTCTTTTACAAATGTTACTTCAGACCAGTGTGTCTTCTTTCTTTTTGCACAACGATGTTTCTGAAGTTCTGGTAAGAATGTTGCAACCTGCACAGATCATCGACACTGGCGAGGAACCGATGCTCCAAAACCACGCGTTTCATATTCATCTTTTTTATACAATAGCAATATATTTGTTTCATCTTTAATTTTGCAAATTTTTCCTTTCCCAATTTCTTGGTCTGGGAGGGGCTTTAGCCCCCTTAGCCCCTCCCGTGGTTGCGTCACTGCCTGTAGGACTTTGGTAGGTCCTCAGGTTTGTTACCTTGCTATAAGGGATGAAAGTTACATTATCCTTCCTCCAAGCTAGTGGGATGTGACAAAGATAATAGCTAGCTCGGAACAGAGCTGTAAGATGTGGCAGGATCATATCCAGGCAGTTTTGAAGAAGAGCAGGAAACACTTCATCAGCCTTAAATGGATCAAAGAATTGAATAGCCGACTTTACTTTGTCGTAGTCAAAGATTACCCCAGAGAGACTTCTAGCCGGTTGTCCTTTATAACCTGGTATGTGTTCAGGGCAACTGTCTGAGGAGACAGATCTAGGAAAGTGAGTGTCGAGGAGAAGTTGGAGGGTCTCCTTCGGACCAGCCGTGAGCTAACCGTCCGAGAATTTGACCAAGCCAGCTCCGTTTGAGTTACTTTTGGAGAGGGCTTTATGAAGCCGAGCGGACTCAGGTAAATATTGAATTGCTTCACACTGCCTCTTCCACCACTTCTTTTTAGATTGCCGTGATTATCGTGTTAAATTCAGTTATAGAGCGCCTGTATGACTCCCATTGACCGCAGCGCTCGGCTGAGTTGAACAATCTCCTAACCTGCACTGAAAAAAATCATTTGTTAAAAACAAGAAAACATACAATAAAAAACAGCCAAGGAATAATTTTCTGATTTAAGATGTATTTTCTTGTTCCAAGAAAAGTTTTTGCTTAAAATAATGATTATTTATTTATTTTCAGCACAGACTTTTCTTGGAACAAGAAAATACATCTTAAATCAGGAAAAATACTTCCTTGGCTGTTTTTTATTGTATTTTTTTCTTGTTTTTAGCAAATGATTTTTCAGTGTGGGTTCGTTTTCGATCGATTTCATCATTCCAGAGAACCTTACGGGTAGACCTGTTACTTGGAATGAAAGAGCTCTCCTGGTATACGGAGATGAGTACACTATCTAGTTGATCTGCGGGAAGCTCTACATCGCAGGGGGGGTTCAAATAACAGTGACAGAGTATTGACAAGGACACGATCTTTAAACAATTCCAATTGATTTTGATTTTTTTTGGGACACGTGGATGCAGCCTGGAGCATTAAGCTCCCTGCAAGATTGAATCTGATATGCCTGTGATCTAGCAAGGATTCCTCGCTTGATACATGCCAATCAGAGATGAACTCCGAACTGGGTCCATAAATGCGGCCCTTGTTCCTGTATCAGCGCTATCGAGGCTGTGTTTGCGGTTTGCTGATCAGTTGAAAATAGCCTGCGATGCCTCCATGCCAAAAAAGGGCTCACTTAACAAAAGGAGAGAGAACTACTGGTGGACTGAGGAGATCGCGAATAGGCGACGCGAATGCCTTAAGGTTCGACGCCTCTGTCAACGTTCGGCACAGTCGACGGCGTGTCCCCTTCTTTTTCAGGCCTATAAAGCAGCTCGTAGATCCTTGAAGCTTTCGATCAAAAGGAGCAAACAAAACTGCTTCAAACAGCTTTGCGAGGAAGCGAATATAAACCCGTGGGTAGGAGCGTATAGAATCGTCATGAAAAATATTGGACAGAGGGCTCCACAACTAAAATGTCCCGTGCTGCTTAAAAACATCGTTTCTACGTTGTTTCCGCAACATGAAGTAGAGCCCGCGAGACAAAGCCCGACACCGATTGGAGGCAGTGTTCCCCCGATTACGGAGCCTGAACTTCTGAAGGCTGCATCTAGATTAGAGTATGGCAAAGCCCCCGGCCCGGATGGTATTCCTAATAGCGCACTTAAGGCCGTAGCTCTAGCGATTCCCGGAAAGTTGATCGATGTCTTCGAGACTTGTCTGCAGGAACGGACCTTTCCGCAATTATGGAAGAGGCAAAATCTAGCGCTCATCCCGAAGCCAAATAAGCCGGCTGGGGAGCTTAACTCTTATCGCCCCATCTGTCTGCTCGACACTACGGGGAAAATGTTCGAAAGAATAATATATAACCGTCTGTCGGAGGTCGTTGAAGAACAGAACTGCTTATCAGATCATCAGTATGGTTTTAGACGGGCACGATCAACGAAAGACGCGGTCACGATGGTAACCACATTAGCGAAGGAATCACTTCGTAAGAGTATGTGTTGCGCCGTGGTGACCCTCGATGTGAAAAATGCTTTTAACTCTGCCAGATGGGAGTGCATTCATGACGCTTTAGGATCAATGAACGTGCCTGAATACTTAGCCGCGATAATTAAGAGTTACCTCTCACATCGCGTCCTTAACTATGATACTGGCGACGGGCAACAGGAGTACATGGTAACGGCTGGCGTTCCGCAGGGTTCCGTGCTCGGCCCGCTTCTGTGGAATATCATGTATAACGCCATTCTGGAACTCGCTATGCCAAAGGAAGTAACAGTGGTAGGTTTTGCGGACGACATAGCTGTTGTAGTTGTCGCACGGGACTCGCAGTTGGTCGAATTGTTTGCAACCGAGGCGATTACAACTATTAAGCTGTGGTTGGAAACAGTTGGATTGGAACTAGCTGACCAGAAAACCGAATTGGTCCAAATCAGTAAGCGCAGAAAAAAGTGCTCACTCAAAATCAGAGTTGGAGAGTGTGTTATATCCTCTAAGCATGCCGTTAGGTACTTAGGGGTGATGATCGACTCTAGGCTAAGTTTTGGAGAGCACTTGAAGTACGTATGCGATAAGGCGGCAACCGCCACAGCGGCTCTTGGTAGAATGATGCCAAACATAGGTGGCCCAAAAACGAGTAGGAGACTATTGCTGTCGAGAGTGGTAACATCCGTTATCTTATATGCCTCGCCCGTTTGGGCTGGAGCACTACAATTCGCCTGCAACTCAAAACCCTTAAACGCTGTCTATCGTAGGTGTGCTTTGAGGGTGTGTTGTGCGTATCGAACTACATCACATGAAGCCGCCTATGTCGTAGCTGGGATGATGCCTTTGGAAATCCTGGTAGATGAAATAGGCAGACTCTATAGCGGTCGTCATGGCGTAAATTCGGAAGGGCCGCACAGGGAGAGAGAGATAGAACGAACTGAGTCGATGAGGAGGTGGCAAGTCCGATGGGATGAGGCCCTAACTGGCCGATGGACACACATCCTCATCCGAGACATTAATGCGTGGGTAAGTCGAAAGCACGGCGAGGTAAATTTTTATTTGACGCAGTTTTTAACGGGTCACGGAGGATATAGGCAATACCTGCATCGCTTCAAGCTGGACGACTCGCCAGAGTGTCCAAGGTGCAAGGGAGTCGCAGAAGATGCGAGGCACGTAGTTTTTGAGTGTCCCCGATTCGGTGACATCCGCATTGAACTGGAGGCGGCAGTGGGAGACAACATAAGGCCGTCTAATATAGTGGCTCTCATGCTGCAGTCACTACGCAACTGGAATGCAGTGAGCACAGCAGTTTGTGCAGTCCATATGGAGCTGCAGAGAGAGGAGCGCAGACGTAAGTCTGCAAGCCGCGCTGATGGCTGAGTAGCCAGTACCGTCCCCGCGAAGTTATACCGACAGGTGGTCCCACGGGGTGTAACGGTGATGGAAGAGGTGTTTAGTCGGTAAAAATCCGACATAACTGTCTTCGTAACGACGCACACAGTATCTAAGAAGATTCCCCACCTCTATAAAAAAAAAAGGCTGTGTTTGCGGCGAAGGTCCTGCACAAGATGGCCGATGCTCCCTTGGCATGGTGCAGGCTCGCCTGGATTACCTTGACAGTACCCATTTACCGCTTAGGGAGCGGTTTACTAGGCTGCTACGCTTGCCTTGTCGAGACCGCCCGCCTCGTTGGTCCTTGCCGCGCCTAGGGCTGCAGTGTTCGGAAACGCTTTTTCCGCGATTTTGAACCCTAGTGCACGGTTATTGAGAACGCCCTTGTTCCCTCTGAGGTCAAGGAAAATCACTCTCGCTGTGGTGTTTCCGAGCAGTTTTGTAAACATTTTTCCCATCTATCGAACGTAAACCCCGGAAAGGTGGAGGGGCACGGGCTCTTGAATCGCGGTCGATGGGTGGCGCCAGTCTTCCGTCGGGAGCCGCTAGTTTGGTTTGACCAGCATCCGTTGCTAGAGATCATGATGCTGTTGCTGAGCTTCTCTGAACATTCGGAGCATGCTCTCGGCTGGTAAAGGGAACAGGGCTCCTGCTGGTAGTTGGGGCGGGCCATCGGCTTGAGCTCGGAGTCGGGCTTTGGCAGCTGCTTTTACTGGCGTTTTCAAGCGACGGCTTATTCGTTATCGTTTTCGCGTTACGAGGTCGCGCTATAGTTTTGTCGCGGCGCCCTTTGCCATTTAGTATCAGGGTGACCTGGAAGAACTCGTAGCCGATGCTCCCATTCAGCCGGGCTAATAGTTTCTCGTGATCCTATGAGTTATTTTCCGATTCCGTTCATTCCAACCTAATTCTTGTAACTTGCTTTGTTGGTGAGGTTTCTACGACAGCTCTATGGGATGATCCCCTATTTAATGCCATTCGTTTTTCCATAGAACCCGTGACGTGTCGGTAGAACAATATTTGTGTGAAGTTTGGTTGGGAAAAGTGAACAGATAACACAAAACCTTTTTTGAGGGTTGGGTCTGTATGGCAGCTCCATTACATAAAAGTAGAATTATATTTATTTTTTTCATGTTTTTGAGGTTAAGGTTTTGATTAAAATTGGTAAACAAATAAAACACTTTTCTTTTTGTGGGGGTTAGGTTTGTATGGCAGTCCCATGTCATGACCCCATGAGTCGATTCCGTTTGGTTTTACATATGTTTTGGTGATTTGATAGGAACATGTTTGTCTAGGATTTGGTAGAGGTTGGTTCATAAACGAAACAGCTTTTCTTAGAAGCAACGCTTTTTGGAGTTGGGGTTTGCATTTTTTTTTTAAATTTGCAATAAATAACAATTTGGAATCTTGCAGTCAACCAACCGGTTTAATGTTATACTACTTTCAAAAAGCGGCCAAATAAGTTATACAGAATAGAAGACATCCATCCTGCGTCTACTACGCTTCGCCATTAGGAGTACCTGAGCTATGCAGCCATAACCTCCCTCCCTTGCGGGACGACGAGATTTATCCGGCTTAAAACCGGAATGGTGTTCTCCGCCGGGATGCCTCCCTTTGGATCCCCACCTTGGGATGCGACTCTAGCTGGTTGACTTGTCTATCACCACGAACCCCCTCGAGTCCAACGCCTAGATGGGTAGGGACCATGGTCCCCTGGGCACGCCCATCCCCGAGGTACACTATTCGCTAAAGATTACAGAATAGAAGACAATACGAATTTCCTAATATATATACAGCTTGTGCCTTAAAGTGCCTTAAAAACGTAGTCGCCTAAATTTGCTTCATGCGGGCCGCGCCGCCACTGTTCCATTCCTGGATATAAATTCTCTGTATGGTGATCGGTTCTACAACCAGCACAGCCATATTCCAGCTTCTTAACAACGACCTGATATATTAATACCATCATTTGAATAATGCCTTCATGCTATGCAAATGCAACTCGTGTCCATTTATACAGGCCTCATTAATCTAAAACTCAACCACTCAGCAATGCAAAAAATGAACTCATACAGTCCGGCAGGTTTCATGCTATCTATATCCGCCCGGCACTTCAACCCAATACAATTTCAAATTGCAAAATTGAATCCACCTCACCTAACGAAGAAGGACAAAATAACAAGGCCTCTAACAACAACAAATGTTTAGAAATGTCGTGTATTCGTATAATACCAATAAGTTATGTTAGCGTGACAGGGATGTGTAAATTACAAATTCTCACATATCCTTTGTGTACTCGGTGAAAAGCCATGATACATGCTAATCTAAAAATTAAAGTCAAATTAGCTGTAAAACCACATGCACCTTGACTGAGCACGTTATTCTTTATACTGTCACCAGGTGTTAGTCAAAGGTTAGTCAATGGCCGTGTCAAAAACTATTTTACAAGGTCCTGTGGCGAACAAATGCAGTAAACAGAAATGATGAACATATCAAAATTAAACCTAGTCCTAGTCTTTGTTTGATGTTTGACTACTTCCCCTGAAAATAATAATCGACCAAGAAAATCAGAAGATTTGAAGATTGAACTTCCGGGAGGATGAACAGCTAAGAACGACGACACAATTGCCTACTTTTATACCACCCTCTTTTCTTACAATTCAACTTTACTCGACCATATTTTCATCATCATTATCATACGATCCCTACAAAAGGATATTTCCTAGACCGAGCGTTTACTGTGTCTTGAGGGTGTGTTTTAGTTGAAGAACGTTTCTTTCAATTTTCTGTTGCCGTTGGGCTTTATTCAGTTTCCTGAGACATTACTTAGCTGCAAGCGAGCAATTGGGCGGATGTAAAAGGGAAATATTTACAGGTCAGTGCAAAAGAGAAATGCAAGAAATATAGCTGGATCCTTTGAGACCATTCGTCACCGTCGTCATATTTGTCGTCGTCCACTTCGTGGAAAAATTTCTTAAGAATATTTTTCTTTAGTCGCTGAAAGACGACAGAAGTGGTGCGGTCGTTGCCGGACTTGAAGCATAACTCAACTGGAACATTTGTATGGTTGAATGCATTATATTCAATTGACGATTTGTTTATCTGCAAGGTTGGTTAAAACAAGAATTTCATTCTAAAAAGCAGACCTCACTAGGGTATTGTAACGAAACGTATCCTGTGAAGAGACTCACACATATTCATGCTTCCGCTCTGATCAACATTCTTATTTATTTTTGAAACTCGTCGTTCAATTATTTCAGGTATCCAAATATCCTATTTAGAATATGATCCCGTTATTTTTCTACTACATTTCATTTTAAACTGAAAATAAAAAATAAAACAAACAGATACAGTTTTGACACGTATCCATAATAAAAGGATATAACCGAGTTTCAGTCGTGACGGGGCGACCTGACAACACCAATTTATCATAACTTCGTTGTGAAGCCAATTAAAAATAAGGTTGAGGTTACCTAACACATGAGTCCGTATAGGGTTCATGCTACGGTCAGGCATGGGTATCGTATCTTTTTTCGCTTCCAGGGCCGGGTATTTGTCAGGTGACCGAGCAAGCCAATTAGTAATTTTTCGGGTGAAGTTGTTTGTTTGTTGGAGGATGATACCGCCAGCAACATGAGGAGGACGACGGTGATTCATAATATACTATAAATTATTCAGGTCGCGCGACAAGTTCGACAGCTGTGCCAACTTTTTGCGCTTATCGCACCACAAATAACACAGATTGTGTTACGAATGTCTCCTTAGGGCGGCCAAACTTTTCGTGGGGTTAAACTGGAATGGTTGGTAGATAATTTTATTTGTTTTTCGTTTGCTAATTTGTGGGAAATGTTTTTTTTTTTGCTGCAAGTAAGTTTTGGTGAGCGAAACAAATATATACATACCCACGGTAAGAAAAAATTTAAAAGATAATTTGAGCTTTGTAACTTTGGTATAACTCTCCGATGTACTGGACTGGGAGCGACCTATCCCATAAATGTTTAATGAGAAAGACACCCATTAAATCAAATAGAAAAATCATAGTGTTATGTTTATAATTTAATAATTAAGACTGGTTGGACTATGTTGAACACTCTTTATTATAATACGTGTTGCCTGGTTGACAATCGAGATAAGACTGACTTAGACTAATCCTTACTCTAATATTCTAAACTAACACTGATATACATATTCATGTATACAACATGATCCTTTTTAATTATAATATTTATTTCTTTATTATTTTTATTTATTATGATTTATTTCCTTTTTTTTCAAGACTTACGTAGGTAATAATTCAATCAAAAGTTAAGTATTATACAACAAAATACAATTTTATATAAAATATCAATAATTCGAATTAGAGAGTTCAATTTTTCCTGACATGTACCTCAAGTAATAAAAGATTAAAAAACTAAATTAATTATAAGTTTAATTCAATTCAATTAATTATAATTTAATTCAATCCAATAATTATAAATTCAATTCGTATTATTTTATGTCATTTTTAACGAAATGTGTACTTAGAACTTGAAAGATTTAAATGGAATAATTCTTCTTCCAAACCGCGTAATATATGAGGATTGTTGAGCATTATTCAAATCAACTTCACGTGATGCTTCACCGCTTGTGGGAGTTTTCTCGTTGCGAGGAGAAATTTCTTGAGTTGTTAGAGACTCTGGGCTAGATTCATTTCCTGGTTGGGGTATACTCAATATGTGTTTCCTATTTCTACGGTAGTTAGTACCGTCTACTTTGTCTTGGACCATATAGGAACGAGGTTCCTTACAAATATTAACCACTGTACCTGGTAGCCATACAGAAGTGGGCGACTTCTTATAAAATATTTCATCTCCTGGTTTTACCGGTTTAAGTGGTTTAGCGCTGCAATTTTTAAAACGTTTTGCTATTTGACGTTTGTTCTGCAGTTTATCGCCTATGGTACTTGTGATTAATTTTGGAATAAGACTATCTTGATGTATTGGCAAATTCGATCTAAGCTTTCTGGACATAAGTAATTCAGCTGGTGACGCCACGTCGAATTTGGGGGTTGTGCGATATTGAAGTAATCCTATGTAAGGATCCTTATTTGTTTCCAGAGACTTTATAAGCATTTTTTTGATGGTACCTATAGATCTCTCCGCAAGACCATTTGATTGAGGATAATGTGGACTTGAGGTTTTATGATCTATGTCCCATTCTCTCATGAAAATATTAAATTCTTTTGAATTAAACGGAGGGCCGTTATCCGATATAAGCGTTAAAGGTATGCCGTGACGAGCGAAAATCGATTTCAAATGTGTTATGACGTTCACAGCTGAGTAACCAGAATTCAATAAGGCAATTTCAACGAAGGTAGAGTAATAGTCGACTACAAGCAAATAATATTGTTTTTTGAATTCAAACATATCGACTCCAACTTTATTCCAAGGAGTTGCTCCGATTTCATGAGTAATCAAAGGTTCTTTTCTGTTAGCATTTCTAAATTTAATGCATGTTTTGCAATTCGAAACCATGTCGACAATATCATTATTAATATTAGGCCAGAATACCGACCCTCTGGCCAAACTTTTACATCTGGCCATGCCCATGTGGCCTTCATGAATGCGGCTAAGCATTTCTTGACGCAAAATCGTAGGTATAATAAGGCTGTGCGACTTAAAGACTAGATCATCTACCACTGTGATTTCATCTTTTATTTTGAAGTAAGGTCGAAGCGCCTCCTCAACTTTTTTATAATTCTCTGGCCAGCCATTATAAATATAGTATTTCAATTTTGAAAGTACGGAATCGTTTTTTGTTGCTGACTTTATAGACTCAAGTTTTGAATCTGTTACAGACAAAGACGAAATAAGTAAATTACAGCTGAGGGTAATTTCTTCGTCAATATTGGGAACTGCTAAATCTGGGAGTGCAGCACGAGATAGAGTGTCTGCGATATACATTTTCTTACCAGACTTGTAAGTAACATTTAAGTCATAAGATTCAAGCTTAAGCATCATTCTCTGTAATAGAATCGGGACTTTGTATAGTGGTTTCTTGAATAAGGGGATTAACGGCTTGTGATCGGTTTCAACTAAGACTTTATAGCCATATAGATAATGGTGGAACTTAGTGCACCCAAACAAAATCGCATACAATTCTTTTTGAATTTGAGCGTAATTCTGCTGAGTTTCCGATAGGCTAGCAGACGCATAGGCAATAGGCCTTCCATCTTGCAATATAACAGCCCCAACTGCATTCTTTGATGCATCTGTACTCAAGACTATTGGCTTTCCGGGATCAAAATAAGTGAGAGTGGGTGCATTTGCTAAAATATTTTTTAATTTGTTGAATTCCATTTCATGACATTTTTCCCATTGCCATAGAGTATTTTTCTTCAGTAGTTCCCTTAAACTACTTGTGCGGCATGACAGGTTATCAATAAATGATCCTAGATAGGTAACCATACCTAAAAATCTTTGCAATTCGGACAGACATGTTGGCTGAGGCATTTTATTAATTGCGTTAACTTTTTCTGGATCGGGACGTACTCCCTCGGAATTAAATATGTGACCAACGTATGTAATTTCAGTAAGATTGAAAACAGACTTTGATTTGTTGAATTTCAGACCGACTTCTTTCGCACGATGCATGACAGCTTGCAGCGTGTCGTCGTGTTCTTTCTGGTTTTTACCATAAATTAGAAAATCATCGATATAAATGATAAGGTTTGGAATGTCACCGAACAATTTAACCATCGAACCGTGAAATAGTTCTGGAGCTACTTTTATTCCAAATGGAAGCCTCAAGAAACGATATTTACCAAAAGGCGTAATAAACGTACATAATTTGGACGAATCTTCATCGAGGGGTATTGCCCAAAAACCTGATGTCGCATCTAATTTGCTAAAAATTTTCGAATTTTTTAAATTAGCCATTATATCTTCTACTTTAGGGAACTGACAATAAGAACGAATCAATGCTTGGTTTAAGTTTCGCGGGTCTAAACATACGCGAATGTCACCGGCTCGCTTTTTTACAATGACAATTGGACTTACCCATTCTGATGCTTCATCAGTTTTCAATATAATATTTAATTTTTCCAACCTTTCCAACTCCGTTTTTAGTGGTTGAAGCATACTGAAGGGGATTCTTCGGGCAGGAACAGCGAAAGGCGGAACTCCGGGCTTCAGTTCTAGGTGACACTTTTCTTTCAAACAGCCTATACCTTCAAATAGATCACTAAAAGCATTACAAATATTAATGTCACTAAATTGAACTTCATTAATTCGCTTGATTAATTTCATTTGAATACAAGTGGATAATCCCAATACCGCATGACAATCAATTTTTGCAATATGAAAATTGACTTGGAATTCTTTTTCATTGTAAATGCAAGTTACAGAAGCTTTACCGACTAAATTTAACATTTCACCACTTACTGTAAGAACGCGTGTTTTAGATGATTTAATTAAATGCGAGTTCAAATTTAAATTAGAAAATGTTTTATAACTTAAAATATTAGTTTGCGCGCCGGAATCGATCAAACATTTGACCTTTTGATTATTTATCGTAACATTGACGTACCACGACTCAACTTTGTTCTCAGTGACTGACAGAGTACCCAAAAACAGATCTTCAGAATCGATACATCGTTCGGAATTATCGTGAGTGCTCGATTGAATGGAATTGACTCTCGCTGACTTACACATAGACGCAAAATGATTTTTTCTGTTGCACTTTCGACAAACTACGCCAAATGCTGGGCATTTAAATTTATGGATTTGACCGCATCTTGTACATACACTTTGCGATGACTTTGTATTGTTCGATTGATTTGGTGACTTGCTAAAGTGTGATTGACTGAAATTCTGTTGCGATGATCCAGGCTTACGTGTTGAAGTTCGATTCGGCAAATATTTGGAAGTGTGAGATCGGTTTTGAAAATGTGTTGGAATTTGAGAGTTTTTCACTGCACCGACAAATGCAGCATCCGACTGTATTTCAATTGCTTGAGACTTAGTGAGAGCGGCACTTTTGGCAATATTGACCGCCTTGTCCAAAGTGATGTCACCTTCTGACAACAATTTCTCTTTGATGCTGATGTATTGGTTGCTTAAATTGCAAATGAAAATATCTCTCACCAGTTTTTCACGAAGAGTGTCGAATTCGCACGAGAGGCTTAAATTTTTTAAATGGGTTATGAATTCATCTAGTGTTTCTCCCGGTTTTTGGGTTCGCGTGAAAAATTTATGTCGCTCAATGGCGACATTCACTTTGGGCAAAAAATATTCCTCGAATTTTTTCACTAAGGCGTCATAACCGACTTTATCGACATTTTCGTTGAATGAGCTGAAAATGTGTAAGGCTCCGGGCCCCATACAATGCAATAGTATTGCCACTTTCTTTTTATTATCGAAGTCTTCTATGCCGGTTGCTCTTGCGTATATTTTAAATTGAGTGAGCCACTCTTTCCATGCGACGGGCAGGTTGGATGACTCGAGATTCATGGGCTGCATGACGAAGTTGGGCGTATTGACCGCCATTTTGATGTCCCCGTTGGCTTCGATTTTTATGTCCGCACTTTGTAATGAATTTTCGACACTTTCTTCCGAATCCGATACACTAGGATCCTCTTGATCCGGACTAGACATTTTATGCACCTGACACCATGTTATGTTTATAATTTAATAATTAAGACTGGTTGGACTATGTTGAACACTCTTTATTATAATACGTGTTGCCTGGTTGACAATCGAGATAAGACTGACTTAGACTAATCCTTACTCTAATATTCTAAACTAACACTGATATACATATTCATGTATACAACACATAGTAGAGTACTTAAACCTAATGTTCGCTAAGAAGAGCTCCTGTTACCAGGGCCTACTCTACTATATGTGCAGATTGTGCATTTGACCAGAGCGCCAATTAAAGGGTAGCACTCAACTCATTAGGTTATAAAATCAGCACTAAAAAGTTTTCCAATTTCCTTTTCAATAGAACCTTTTTATAACAAAATATGATTGAAATATACATAACTACACCACTACACTCCCAATCAATAGGATAGTTCCACTTGAAAAATGGCTGCTTCTCACACAGTGATAACGGTATTTTCTTCAAACTTGTCGACAATATTCTTAAATAGCCTGTTTGTTCTTTTAATAACACAAGATGTCAAAACTGGAGTTCTTAAAAACAGCACAAACGTGGAAGTTATTAGGATAGTTCCAGAGGAAATAAAATACAAAATAACGGTATAAAAAGATAATTTTATTCTGGAAAATGTGGCTAGTAATGAGCTGAACTTCTTTTAAGTGATTTGTGCTGAAAAAGTCAATTTTGTATAGAATTGTATACGTTTTAATGTCAATTTAAGTTAAGCTCGTCCCAAGCTCCCTTATAATTGATCGCAGGGAGAATGGTGGGAGTTTAAAAATGTGGATGGATTGGTGTTTGGATATGCTTCGACAAAATTAATTCCTTGTTGCTGAAATCGTGCGAATAATACCTAAATACATCTGGACCGATGATATGGATCTTTTTTTCTTCAGTGAAAATAGCCAATTGCCATTTGCCCAATCCATACAATTTCTTCTTTCGAGTTGAATATCTTCGAAATAAACTATTGAGCTAATATGGAAATGTGGGGTATTCAGAGCGCCTCGGGTTATGAAAATATTTTTCCCAATGTAATGACCAACATTTCCTACCGACATTCTCCACGCAACTCCTATAAGATTTCAACAAGATAATGCCCCCCATTCTCAAAGCAACGCTGAAAAAAAAATAGTTTCAAGACCAATCCATCGACTTTACAAAATCACCATCATACTCCCTAGCTCTAACTATAGAAGATCTATAGCGTTAGACGATAGTTTAACAACACAGAAGCGCTTTTGCACGTGATTACAGGAGCTTTGGACGAAATTACTTTAAATTACCTTAAAAACCTATAAAATTCTATTCCAGATTGGCCGTTGGATCTCAAAATACTTAAAGGAAGTTCTACTCATCATTTGACACATATTCCAGAATTAGGTTATATTTTTGTACCGTTATTTTGTGTTTTATTTCCTCTGGAACTATCCTAATGATTTTCACGTTTGCACTGCTTTTAAGATTTTTCGTAGGAAAATCCCAACGGAACTCCGGTTTTGGGAATTCATGTTCTTAAAATAAGAAGCAGGCAACTGAAAATATTTGGACAAGATTTAGAGAAAATGCCGTTATTACATTCCGACATGCAGCCAATTTTCAAGTGGAACTATCCTATTGATTGATTGTATGTATATGATAAGGTGACCAGAATGTCGAAGACTCAATGCTGTACACATGCTTGCGGAATTCGGTTTTCGGGGCAATCCTTAGGCATATTTGGATTTCTTCAAGAGTTCTTTTTCAGATAGTGCGACCGCCACAAGAACACATCACGGATTTGCTACAATACTGCATCATGTTACCCGGTGTGCAGTTATGCAGGATTGTTCTCAGAACCACCTCGTTCACTCATCTGCCGGATCATCTTTTGGTATCCCTTCACAGAAGCTGCCTCAATGTATTTACGTCCTGCTTTCTCGCTCTGCAGAACATTGTTGCATGCTGCAGACAAACCACTCGTTGAGACTTATGTTTACCGCATCCATCTTCAGTGCGGGAACGATTGTTAACATTTGCGATCGATATTGCAGGCGAACCTTTAATTTTAAGTTCACCCCACAACAATATTTGCTTTGCTGTGTCAAACCTACTCCTCCGGAATCTGAGCTAAACTAGCAAAATTGAAACAATTTCGTTAGCACACCTTAAGCGACTAAAGAAATTTGTTATCGGTAGAAAAGCGTAGAAACAAGATGTCGTTGACTATTCCTTAAAATCCTTATTGAGAACCTGAGTTGAATGCACTTCTCCTATGCTGAAAAAAATAATCCTGACCACTGATCCCCGTTTCCCCGTTTACTAGAATTTATAAACGGATACCTCATTGGGTCGAGAATACTTCAGCTATGGTGATAGCCTTCTAGCCACAGTTTCAATGTAGCTATGGAGAGAAGTCTGAGGAAAAGTGCCTTATCGCTTATCCTATTTGCGATATTTTTGGAGGAGAATAGGTATTCCTCCATGGTTTTATTAGTGATGCCCTTAACGCCATTATAACGGATTCAAAGGACATATTGTGGGCAAAAATCTTTATCTAAAAACGCTTGCAGAGTCCTTTCTTTTTTCCTATAGAGGTTGATAGGGGAATCTGATGAAGAACAGTTTTGCGATAAATTAAATTCGCATCTTTTGACGGTTGTTATATTGAACCTTGGAAGCTAGAGCCTTGAAATGTTCACGAAATGTGGACAGCGCGGTGATCTACAAGTCTGCCAAATTTCAAAATTTCGTATACCTAATAATTTCCAAGTTATAGACAATTTTAGATTAGAAAACACAAAAGTGCGATTTAGGCAGCTGTAACTTCCAAGCGCTGATAGGTAGGATCTTGAAACTTGGAGGAATTGTGCGTCAAGCAGCGCTACAAATGTGCCAAATTTCAGAAATTTCGATCGGTTCTAGTGCGATTATCTCGCTTAATATCGATCGTACTGAGCATCTTTCGACGGCCGTAACTTCTGAACCTTCACAGCTTGAGCCTTGAAATTTTCCGAAATATGAACAGTAGGGTGCTCTACATGTAATTCAATTTTCAAAGTTTTTCGTTTATGAAATATCGAGTTATGGAAATATTTCAAACTCAATATTGCGATTTGGGCACCCGTGACTTCAGAGAAAATGTAAGCTCCAAGTAGCTCTACAAGTGTGCCAAATTTCGGAAAGATCGAGACGGGTTCGGGTTTATCGAAAATGAACGATTATCAAACACAAAAGTGCCATTATCTCGCTAATTTATCGACCGTACAGAGTACAGGAGTCAAACTTTATACCTTAAAACAGGAAAACACTGATCAAAAGCCTCACCGAGGAGCTTGTTTTTAGTGAATTAGGTTTCATTGTGTGTCATGGGTTTGGGGAATGCTGTACATTTCCCAAAGCTGTGCGACAGGTGAAAATGCTGTACTGTACAGCAAAAATGCTGTACGTCTGGTCAGCTTAGTATGACATACTTCATTCGCAAAGTAAAAACATCTCTTTTCTGTTCTACCTATAAAATTTGACATCTGGCAGATCAAGTGCCGATTTCTCGTACATCATATTGGCTGATTAGTCTTATCGTATAGACAAGACGCACACCATTTTCTGAAATATATTGAATTGAATTTTTGTATATTTTGCATAGTATCGCCATATTTTGCTTGGTTACGTCATTGTATAAAATTGCGTAGCAAAATATGGCGTAACTATGCAAAGTAAACATTCATTTCAATATAATGTACAAGCTTTCGGAAAGTAGTGTCTGTCTTGTCTACACGATAAAACTAACCAGCCGATAAGGTGTACGACATACCGGCCCCAAACGTTTCAGACAGATTCGCTTATCTGCCAACGATTCCAATTGCAACTCATTCACATGGAAACTATCCAACAACAATATTCAATTTGCATGCTATACCGCCAAATTCCACCGAACCCCACAAGCGTCTTAACATACAACTAAAATCAATTTCATCCGCAAAAAGATTGTATGCTGGGCACATAATGCTTCAAATAGAATGGATACTGCAACAGCAGCAGCGGCCCTATTGAACTGCAATATCATTGCTGCTGCTGTTGCTGCATCCATTCTATTTCCAGCATAACAGTCGCCATAGACTGTCCAATCGATAGTACAACAAAGCTCATTTTCTGTGGAGGAAGCTCATCAGAAATGAGCTTTGATTGTTCAATTAACCGCTGAGTCTATGATGGCGACCATTAGAATTTGATTTAACGCATAGTATTCGGTACACGGTTTTTAAGAGATTGTGCGTATTCAATCGCACATTTCAAAGAATCGGTATACACTGTCCAATCTATTGTACGATAAAGCTTCTTTAGTGAAAGCTCAGTTTCCCTGGCGATGTCGATAGTGGAACCTAAAAAAATGAGCTTTATTGTATCGATTGGCGACTCTAAGGGCCATTTTTTCGTACATTTTATAGGCTGGTTAGTCTTATTGCCTAGAGAAGACACACACAATATTTAGAAAGCTTTTCCATTTTATTGAATGAAATTTTTGTTTATTTTGCATAGTTCTGCCATATTTTGATGGTTACACCATCATCTTAGATTAACAAATCATTGCACGGTTTCATGCAACAGCGTAAATAAGCAAAAGATAACATAACTATACAAAATAAACAAAAATGTCATTCAGTACAATGGAAAAGCTTTCCAAATATTGTGTGTGTCTTCGCTAGGCAATAAGACTAACCAGCCTATAAAATGTACGAAAGAATGGCCCTAATAATGGTTCAATATTTTATGAACGTGAGTGGTAGAAGAAATTTCAGGAGCGCAATAGACTACACAAACGATTGTACAATAAAGCTCATTTTCTGTGGAGAAAGCTCATTTTCTCCATTAAAATCGGCAGTGGAACCTAAAAAATGAGCTTTATTGTAAAGTCGATTGCAAAGACTTTTGCGACTTTTGTGAGAAAAGTGGTGACGTGTAAAAAACTCATATCGTATTGTTCACATTAAAATATGGTTCCCATAAATTTTACTTTGAAACATTATCCAACGCACAGGGTATGTTTTATGACACCATTCTGAAAATTAATTATTATAGAATTATCTATTTAAATAATTTTATTTCATAAAAATTATAATTCAAAAAGTTAATTAAAAAATGTATTAATTAAAACTCCGCCGCAAAGGCAGATTCTTCCTATAAAAATAAGAATAGCATAAGGAACGCAATAGTTCCAAAATATACAGTTTAAAATCATAACCCTCCATCACAGGGCTGCCTGTAAATTGCTAGCCCGAAAGAAAGAATATCAAAATTTTGGCCGCAGCGAAATTAGCTTTTTTCTCTCGTTCAACTTTTACAAATAATATTAATCGGAAAAAAATAGGGCGACTTTCAACAGACTTGCACAGGACGCCATGGAACCTAGGACCGGCGCATCCTGTCACACAAAACCTATGTACATTTTATCGCTCTCAATTGTGCATTTGATGAATGCACACAAGAGAGAGGTGTAGAGAACATTCGAAGTAGTGACGATTTTTGACTTCAGGGTTTCGTTAGGGGTTAGCCGGCAAAACATACTTAAAGTTCGTAAACCGAGAAGGTGAGCCAAAAAAGTTTGATTTCCAAAATTCATTGAGTTCGAGATTTTTGAGAAACGGCAGTACTCAAATTAAATTAGTACACCCTTATCCGTGCCGGCAGGACTAGGCTTAGAGCTGCTACTTTGGTGTTATTTTATTGGCTATATATTTTGTTTTTTTTTTCAAAAAACAAGCTGAATTTTTTCATTTTCCGAATTTTTTTTCGATTTTTTTTTTATAAAGGGAGTATCAAGAAGTCGACATTTTGCTGAACATTTTATAGTCCTAGCTGTCTCCGTTCAGAAGATACAGGCAGCCGTTCGAAGATGTAACCCAACACAAAAAAAAAACAAGACATTTTTTTTTAATTTTTACAAGAACGGTCAATATTCCAATTTTATGAAATTTTTCCAAAAACAGGGTCAATTTTTCGTAGATGCCCATCACAATTACCTTACAGATAGCACACACGTGGCGACAACCCCAATAAAGCCAGGCTGTTTTACAAGTTAAAATTAGTATAGAATCGATCGGTAAATCTTGAGAAAAGTTGCCACTAAATGGATGATTTCGTGTATTGTTGACCAACTTAACCCTTAGGCTTCTTGCACACGACGCGAAAACGGCTCGCAAGCTCGACACATCGAAATGCATTGGCTGGCTCTTATGGGAAGCTCACGACAGCGAGAGCCGTGCCGCTGTCAAATCACAACTAGCGAGACGTGTTTTCACATATCGTGCACCACAATCCGGAAATTCACGGCTCGCGAGCCGTGTTTTGACTGTGCACGGCTCTCGCTTGCTGTCGCTCGTCATGAGCTTCCCATAAGAGCCAATGCATTTCGATGTGTCGAGCTTGCGAGCCGTTTTCGCGTCGTGTGCATGAAGCCTTAAAGTAAGTACATGCGCTTTGTGCGAAATGTTGGTACAGTGTCTGTCAGACACCGATACGGTGTTTGATAGATTTTTATAGTTAAAAGCCATTTTATTTTTGTCGTGGCAATATAAATTCATCTCTCAACTATGATACCATTTATATTTTCATTAAAATAAATAAAAAACAAATAAATAACTTAAAAATAAATTCAAAAGCAACCATTCCTCAATGTATGTTTCTGCATTGGGGTAATCCGAAGATATCCGAGATTTTTACACACATATGCTCCGGCAGCACTCATATTTGCTATCAAAATTATTTTTTATCCCAATAAACACATAATACATACTATACTACGCACAATAAAATAAGGGCCACATAACGTTTTATGCTGGACAAAACACCCTTAAAATAACACCTGAATTATTTTTCACCGTTATAATTAACGATGCTCTGATGAAACAAATGGTAAACATATGAGCTCGTTGCCTGCCCCCTAACGGGCACAAAGTAGTCTTAAAAAAATACATAAAATATTAGGTGGCCCTTATTTTGTTGGATTTATTTACTTGTACTTTCAAAAAGAAAAAAAACCTTAGTCGGTTTCTATGGTACACACACAAGTTATATAGACGTTTTGTGTGTACAGTGTCTGTGAGACACGATGACTTTAAATGCAAGCTGTCCACTGTTCAAAAATGCATCCTTGAAACTAAATAATAGCCACACAAAAACAAGGATCTATAATAACTAGGAAGGTACTGTGAAAAAAAATGAACCGTTTTTCCACCGGAATTGAAAGAAAAACGGTGCTTGTCTGTCAGACACTGTACCTGGGTTAATCTGAAAATTAGCCTCATCGTTTTTATCCTTTGTTTTCTTGTCAGAAAATCTTTTGGATCTTTCTCCTCGTAATTTAAGCCTTAAAATTTTATTCAAAACACTGTCCAAAGCTTGTATTTCGAGGAACAGTTTGCTGACCGGTAAGGAATTAAAGGCTTTTGACGCTTATCGTAAGGACGTTGTACGGTTAAATGATATTTTATTGCCATAATGTATAAATTTTGATAAAGATCGAGCTCTACGTGCGCCCAAACTAAAGCATCTTTTGGCACTGTGCTCCCAATTAATTGGTTGGTGCTTCATCGACAGAACTACTTAATGCAACAAATCCCAATAGGGCCGATCGGAAGATGACCAAAATTATTGCCCAACTCACAAGCCTACAGTTGAAATACAGAAAACGTGATAAGGTCCTTTGCAAAACCAAGTACATACTCTTCAGTGTATACAGAAAACTGTAACTGGTATTGATCGCTTAAGCTTTGAGCCGAGTCTATCCGTTTAAATAGTTTCTATGGCAACCTCACGATCTTATGGTACGATGTGCGAATCACATTTATGTTGAATTTTGTAAAAAATTAGTTGAAAAAACTGTTCCTTATACGAGTACTTTGCTGTTTCTATGACAGCCCCTGGTCCAACTCCACCAGTTTTTACCTATGTTTTGTGGGTTCGATAAGAACCAAATTATTTGAGCCTTGGTTTTGATTGGTTCATAAATAAAAAAAAATCTCAGAAGAACCCACTTTTTGGGGCTTCTCTGTTGGACAGCCTCGGCCCAGTGGCGTGGACAGCGATCATCGATGTTGAATAATATTTATCTTTCTCAAACGATATTTGCTTTATACCTATCAATGTAATACAAAATCAAATTTTTAATAAAAGCTTAACCAGCTCGTAACCTTCAACAGATATTTCCCCTAATTGTTCGGCATCCGCTGTATTTCGAGTCATCGCTACAAGATACAGCTACATTTATTATTTTTTTATCCTTGGGAATATTGTCCGTACAAGTGAGTTTTATTTTATCTATTTAAATTTAGTTTATGTTTTAGACGCCCAGTTACACAAAAAAAAACGTTGAAGTAAATTCAAAAGACACGACAAAAACATTTTAAAAATGTACGGGAAAATTGTGCCGTCCAGGTTTCAAACACGCGAAAATCCACTAAAACTAAATATTTCTCGCACATTTTTTTTCACTGTTTTCACAACTCTTTGGTGTCTAACATATTAACTTTTGGCGACGCAAATCGACCGGAAACTAATATTTTTCGTGTAAAGTTTGTCGCGACACCCACCGATTTTTCTTTAACGCAATGTAAATTTGGAATCTTCTCAGGCCTATGATTGCCTGTCAAAGTGTATGAGAGTTTTCTATTTCCTGATTTTGAACTAGAGGGGGCTCTGCTGTGATCGAGCGAGCCGAGCGAAAAGCATGCCTACTTTTCCCATAGTCCAGGCTACAGTCGATTGCTCTCTACATCAAAAAGGTTCGTATACGTAAACGCCATTTGTTTTAATTGCGTGAAGATTCTGAAGGCACAAACTCGTAGTGCCTATTCCGTCGATTTTGTGAGACGATCACAGACGGTAGAGAAACTAAATTTAATTTAACGTGCAAAAGTAAATGATTTAACATTACAGTGCACGTAGAAATTAATGTAGCGCTTGAAGTAAAATTAAAAAAGTTAATTTCTATGTCAACATTTTCAATTTCTCCCAGGGTATGCAGTGATTTTATTCCTCTATGGAGTGCACGCCACTGCACTGCTCGGCCCCCATACAAAGCTGAGCTCGGAATAGATTCTATCGAAACCGTATTTCGAATACGAATATATTAATAAACAGTAAATACAAAAAGATTGAAATCAAGTTTTTAAAGACACATCAATGTAATTAGAAACATAATTACACAAACTCTGATAACCGCACTCTCTTGTGAAACACATCTCTTGACACATGCTCACCAAAAGTATGTTTTATATTTTCCGAAGAGTGTCAGTTCTTTTGCATTAATTAAAATCAACTCCTCTATGCTTCTAAGTTACATATATGTAGTTCACTAGATTAGTTCCGAATAAACTTTGATGACGCTTCTAATTACAGCCTGGGAGGATTCATTAGAAATAATTGCATGTCATATAGATATCGAAAATCGAGTACACACTACTTTACTGAAGATTTCCGTTCTCAAGGACTTGTACTTCAAAATGTGTGATTTCTAAACGACATAACAGCAAGACGTGCCTACTTTCATTTTTTTTTTTGGAAATGCGAACGCACTTGTCACCATCTCATCTATAAGAAAAAATATCCATCATTATACTGTAGGAGGAGATAAATCTCTTTTTCATGCTTGTATAGAGAAAAATGCGATATCATTAAATATTCGAAAGTCATAGAGAAGATGACTGGGCAAGTTATACTTCTAAAATCAATGACGCCATTTTGTCAAGTTTTAGTCCTTGACAGAGGACAAAGTCGTTAGTTTCGTCACGGAATGTTTGACTATAAAATTGTGTCTCATGAGAATCATCAAAGATTTATTTTTGTTAATTAAAATGAGATAAAGTAAGAATAATGTTGAATGAGCCGTGTCGTAAAAATGCAAATAAAGGAATAGTTTTAAATGACTAGACAATACTTAGTATGTAATAGAATTTAATTAACCCTTAAATGCATAGCGTACCATATATGGTACATGGCTAAATTCCTGTAAAAGTCTAGCGATTATTAAATTTTTGATTTTTTTTTAATATTTCTTAAAGTAGACAAAACAGGCTTTCACATAAATTCAATGTTGGCTTCCCTAAGCTTTCCTTGAATTGTCTGTGTGTCGTCAAAGTGGACGAACGTTATTATTTGTGAAATTTTAAAAGCTATTCTTTGGAGCTCAAAAAATCGGCAAAATTTACCGTTATTTGGAAAAGGAAAAATACTAGTGAGTAAATTGGAATGTGTTCTTGAGATAATTTTGAGATTTTGACCAAAAAAAGTCACCAAAGGTATTGTTTGCACTAATTTTGCAACGTACCATATATGGTACACCATGCAGTGGGGCATATTCAGAAATATATATACATTCATTCCGATCGTTGTTACTTGATGAAATTTTTCTCCTTTAGGCTTGGGTAGAGTAGGATATGTTCATAAAATTTTAATTATCAGATCTTTTAACATGATGGTGCGTTTTATTGAACTCAGAACTGGTCCAAATAACCTAAATTTTCATACAAATTATGCCACCGATCCATTTTTCCAGGACATTGACTGCCATTTTTTATGAAAGATAGGTTAATCAGTCCTGGTTAGGATCCAAGGAAACGGAGCTGTCATAGTTGATTTAGAAGGATCGTTTTTGTCATTTTGTTTTCTATAGCAGACCGGTCGGGGCTTAGTGTTTCTGTAGCTGTTTCTTATAATCCAAGTCTTGTTAACTGGCAAGTATACTGAAAAAATTGATCACATCTTTTGTTTTCTCCTTAGGACACGCAACTAAAAAACCGAGCTTCCGCACTTAACATCTTAGTAAGATACTTGGACTTTCGCCAGGACTCAAGCAGCTACGCCTTGATATCCAATTTCTTAAACCATTTCATTATGACAGGTATTGTCTTGGAAATCCACGGTCTGGATCCTCAGAAAATGTGCTTCTAGGGTCAACCATTTCATATAGAAGAATATGTGGAGTACCATATTCGATAAACAAAAAATTGCATGGATGTAATTCTTGTGGACATGTCCTGTGACCTGCACAAATTTGAGTTATAAAGCAAGCAGCAGTTCATTTCCATGCTAATATCATAGCAAAGTCAATCCAATCCATATACTTTTCAAGAAAGCATGGGATTCCTTTCTTGAAAAGTATATGGATTGGATTGACTTTGCTATGGCAAATCAAAAGAAGTCTCGAGATATACGTTTAACAGTGGAACATGTTTATAACGAACTATTATATAAAAGATTTATTTTATAACGAGACCGAATTCTAATCGTGTTAATAGCGTGATGAGTGCCTACCCTATACCCATGTACAGAGATAGACGGCACGCAAAGCCCAAAATAATCAATTGCATGTTTTTTGTAGTTGACGAAGGGGTATACAAGTCGGATCTGGCGCACTTTTAATATTTTATAAGGGCATCCAACAGCTACCACTTGACACACATTTGAAGTGTTTCGCGACATTCTATCGAAAGACATGGCTAAATTTAGGTTTGTGGGGGATATAGCGGTAGTAACCCCTACTCAACTTTCCATCAACTTCCAGGATATAGGCAAATAGGCATCCATACAAATTTCAATAAGGAATAGGAAACTAATCACTCACCTACCCAAGCTCCCTTTAAAAAAACTTAATATTCGCGATTTTCTATAGAAATGACCACCTTTCCTTTAATGAAGAGGAGTTCATTATATCGAGTTTCCACTGTAATTTCGATCGAAAATCTCCATAATAATTATCCTTTCTTTTTTGCACTGTTCCTATCAAAGTAAGAGGCAGATTAAATGAAATTTGAAAAATGTCTTTCATTTACAACATATGGCCTGAATGCATGGCGTACCATATTTGGTACACAATACAAATTGTACTATTTTCGCTTTTCTGGGAAAACGGGCTATTTTCTGGGAAAATAAAGGCTGATTCCGTGTTCAGTGACCGATTTTACATAAGGGGAGGTCAGTTACGATAGTGGGTTCAGACCCCATGCATTTAAGGGTTAAGTATGTATAAGTTATTGTCTTCACAATGAGGTGACATAGATGAAAATGAGACTAAAGGTACGTTGTCCTCGACGCGGCCGTGTACCTTAAAGGTTTGTGTTCGTAGAGATGACTCATGTGATGATCGCTCAGCGATCGCAGTTAATCTGGGCACTATAATCGTATATTTTCTGTACAAACATGTTCCTTTGGGTGATAGTCTTGTTTTGAAAGTAGCACCATTCAAAAAATATGCAAATAGGCTCAGCATTGGATGCAAAACTACGATCGCTGAGCGATCATCACATGAGTCGTCTCTACGAACACGTACCTTAAAAACCATATTCATTATTAGGACACATTAACTCGGACTCCGCAGAGTTCTGGAACCGAAGGCTGTATCGAAAACCTTTCAGCCGCTTGAACATAGAGCACGCTACTCGCTTCTTCCGCAATGTGGAAAATGTTTATTTCCAGCCGATCCTAATTTAAATAAATCGTCTTCCATAAATAATTCTGAACTTCATTCCACTCTTACCGAATATAGCGAAATGACAAGACACCATAACAATGTCAGACGACCTTTCAATGCAAACAAAAGGCATATATTAAACCAAAACTTGAAAAGTAGTTTTCATGGACATGGTTACGGAGAAATTTACAGTAAAACCACAATACAAAGTTCAACTTCATGCAGGGCCAAGTCGAAACGGATAATTTCGTGTAGAGTTTGTCCCCCAAAAACAGGAAAACTATAAACAACCTTTACATCGTTGAAAACCTCTTTAACGTGTTCACATGAGAATTACATTCAGAAGAAAGTTTCCACTATAATTTTCTTTCGTTTTGCGCCCTCGATGGACGGTAGGTTACAGGAAGTTGAAGCGGAAACGACCACGGCCAACTGTTCGTAACAATATTTTCATATGATCCTTGCACGTCGACATGAATATACTATATATAGGGGATGTTTGAGCTTTGTATTTCTCTTGGTGACCTAACATTAAATCCGACCAACAGAATGCATACTAGTAGTGGTGGGTTATAGCACAACTCCCAACTGTTCAACATGTGAAACCTTTTCCATGTTGCCTTTGATGTGAACGCTACCATATACGTATACGGTGGAGCAACAGTTCAAATGTTCCTTCCGGCATACGCTCGACTGACAAGCAAGCTGTATTCTCAACTATGTATACAACTACACATGAATACATAACGCAAGGTAGAGTCCTTCAAATAATAAAACGTACAGTGGTATGAAATATAAGGACTTTATGTGCCTCGTAAAATTATAAATGAATCTTTCACAAGGATTTCGTCTTCGCTAGCTCCATATGACTTGCGTCCTTCATGCAATCTCAGACAAGAAGAAATCATAATACTCGCAATAATGAAAGTGGGCAGGAAAACACAATGAATTATCCTTTCAGTTGTTATTTAATGCAAGTCTAAAGGGATTTGTTTGCAGACGGAGACCCTGTTGTATGTGCGGATCCTTTTGTATACTATACATACTTGCAGTATAGCTATTATGGGTGACTCACGGACATGAAGTTGTAACTCATTTCTATTCTGTTGGACCTAATATTAAGTCAAACTTCATTCAACTTGGGAGTATGCAATCTTAATCTTATGCAAAATGTATGAATGTCGACGAACTTTGTAATTTTGTTATGCATTTCGGATGAGACTCATTAAGCGAAGATTAGTTAGAGCTTTCATCCGTTTTGAAAAGCAGGTGAATTAACAACAGAAGTACATCTATGCACGACTACAAGTAGTGTGCCGTACTTAAAATGAGCTTTCGACGAAAGAAGACACATCGTAAATTTCTTAATATTAAGGGTCGATAACTCGCACATGCTGTCTAGTGCCCGTCGGCTGGTTAGTCTAATCGTATAGATTAAGCGCCGCAGCTCATCATCGGAGCGGATGCAAACGCACACTACACCAGAGTGGAGGAGCTCTGATACGAACAAAAGGGGTGAGTATCTTTATGATTTTATAATTAAGCAAAACTTTGAAATTCTGAATTAGGGTACTGAACCTACGTTTGTAACAAAACGACGAAAAGAGGTCATTGATATAACTTTAGCCACCTTCAACGTATCTCCTAACGTCCGCCATTGGCGTGCCTTAGCCAAACCATCGCTATCGGATCACAGATACATAAGCATGGAAATCAACAAAGTCGATAAGCCAACTAAATTGTATGGGAAACCGAGAAAAACGGACTGGTACCTCTACTCTCTACAGAGAGTGCCTATCTGACAGAAATTCCCAGACACATTAAACTGGAGATTTGTCTAGAAATTTATCCAAAATGTTTTTATTCTGAAATTTGAATTTTTAGAATTTCCTTTGTTCGTTATACAAAATGTTCGGCTTTCGTAAGCCGTTTCTGCACTCTCTATCCCACCTACGCTCCATAACAAATTCTCACTACACCGCCCAGTAAACTTAAAAGAACCAGCTAACAAAAACATTTCAACTTTCTCATTATCCTTCGCGCCCTCAAAGTCAAAACTAGAAGACTTGATCAATAAAAACAAATCCGTTATAGCCTTGCTTTGTTTTGCTTCGTTTTATTTATTTTGACCTTGCTTTCAAATCCTATAATTCAGTGGTTGAATTCGGAGGTCAACGTTGATGGTTGCCCTTTTACGATATTGCGAATTCGACGAGGTGCTAATCAAATGCTTTAATTGAGAAACGCAAAAGAAATTTCGCACTGAACAGCAAAAGAAAAAAAAATGTCTTGACTGATTTTCTTTTACGAGTGGACAGTAGGTAGGTATAGCAACGATAAAGATGTCTTATTGATTTCTTTGGAGTACGGGCATTAACAAGCTTTTTTCGTGCTTTTTTGGGGGAGGGGGACCATAAAAGATATAGATTGGCCTAATTTATTGAGTGACAGAAATAATGTTTACATTTCAATCATGATTCGGAAGCGGTAATTTACGTTATGAAAATTTGGGTGGAGAGTTTGTATAGTCAGAATTTGTGAAAATAATACAAATTGAGAGTGGAAGTGTTGCGAGTAGTGATGGAATACAATGATTTTTGACATTTTTATGCCTTGACTCTGGCACATAAATTCGAAAAGCGTCACAAAAATCATAACGAAAAAGCGTTACGTTTTTGGCATTACAGGTTTTTGGCATTACAGTTTTGGGTGCCATTCAAGGTTCAACAGAGGTTGGGGTTGGGTTCAATTTATGTTCAACTTGAGTTCAACTTGGGTTCAACTTGGGTTCAACTTGAATTAAACTCGAATTCAACTCGAATTCAACTCGAATTCAACTTGAATTCAACTTTCAACTTAGGTTCAACTCACGTTAAACTTTTGTCGAACGACCCAAAAAGTGTAACTTTCAACTTAGGTTCAACTCACGTTCAACTTTCGTTAAACTTTTGTTGAACGACCCAAAAAGTGTAACTTTCAACTTAGGTTCAACTCACGTTCAACTTTCGTTCAACTTTTGATGAACGACCCAAAAAGTGTTAGTTTCAACTTAGGTTCAACTCACGTTCAACTTTTGTTGAACGACCCAAAAAGTGTAACTTTCAACTTAGGTTCAACTCACGTTCAACTTTCGTTCAACTTTTGTTGAGCGACCCAAAAAATGTAACTTTCGAAAAGCAAATCGTCACGAAAAACATGAAAATGTCCCACTGAGTTGCGGACTTGTACGCAAGCTGTTTTGATTTCTCCATTTCTTAAAAAACTTTCTGCTTGCTTTATGTTTTTTTATTTTGAGCTCTAGCTATGACGAAGTGAGCTATAAGCTGAAAAAAGTATAAGACGCCATGGACAATGCCCCGGAAGGCTCATTGGAAGTTGACAAATTTTGAAATATTAAGCCCTAGGTAACGCTAACACCATTTATCGCTTGTTGAATCAATAATTGTAGCAAAAATTTTACTGTCTATTTTCAGTTTGTTTTTGCAACAATTTTTGATTTAAGCACGAGTTACCGCATGTTTTTTTTTCTGCCGGTTTTTAAACCGATACTAAAAACCGGACAAACACTAATCTTATCCGTTAGAGTAGGTACTAATATCGTCAGTTCGGGTGAAATCCATGCAAATATTGTCAAAATTTTGATGGTCGTAAAATCGAATTCTTCGGTGCACCTAACGAGAATCAACCCTGCCAAGATCTTCGAGGTTGACAATTTGATTGATGATGCCACGGCGGCTGCGTATACTACAGCCCTTGAGGAAAAACTGTCGCCCATGCTTGATGACATCAACAATCTAGGCATCCATGAGTTCTGGGAGGAGCTCAAAGACAGCATCAAGGAGGTCGCAGAAGAGGTCGTGGGCTATAAAGGCCGGCGCAGACGAGCAGACTGGTTCGACGACGAATGCAGGGCCTCGATTGAGGCGAAAAATGAAGCCTATCGCCAATACACACAACGCGCATCCCGAGCCAAGAAAGAAAGATATAACGAGCTTCGGCGAGTATCTAATAAGTTAATTAGACGTAAGAAACGCAAACATTTTGACGAGCAGTTACAGCAAATAAACCAAAGATTAGCCAGTAAGAACATTAGACAGGCGTACAAACTTATAAATAATGTTAAGAACGGATATCAACCCAGGACAAGCCTATGTAAGGACAAGGATGGTAACATCATCAGCGACATCGAAAGCGTCAACAAACGATGGGCCTCGCATTTTGAAGAGCTCCTCAATGTACCATCAACATCCCCCGCGGAGCCAGCTCTTGAGCAGTTAGCCGAACCAGGCCCTCCCGTTCTACCCCCAACAGTAGAGGAGGTGAGTCTTGCCATACAGTCGCTTCAAAATAATAAAGCGCCCGGCGTTGACGAGATCCCAGCAGAACTGCTGAAGCATGGTGGAACGTGCCTGTCCAATGCTATACATGTGCTACTGCTGAAAATATGGAACGACGAGGAAATCCCCGAAGATTGGCGCAAAAGCATAATCTGCCCAATCCACAAAAAGGGTGACAAGCTGAAGTGTGAGAATTACAGGGGCATATCATTAGTTTGTACGGCCTATAAGATATTATCTAAAATTCTTGAAAAGACAATTAATCCGTACGCAGAACGAATCATTGGCGAGTATCAAGGCGGCTTCAGACCTGGTCGATCAACGACCGATCAGCTTTTCACAGTGAAGCTACTACTCCAAAAGTGCTGGGAATATAACATCGACGTATACCAAATCTTTGTCGACTTCAAGCAGGCATACGACAGTATCGATCGAAGTGTACTGTACAACATTATGCTGAATTTTGGTATACCGGCAAAGTTAGTGCGACTCACAAGGATGACGATGACTAATACCGTCTCGCAGGTCAGAGTGCAGAATCGACTCACTGACCTATTTGAAACTCGTACTGGACTCAAGCAGGGCGACGGGCTGGCGCCGACGCTCTTCAACCTTGCTTTGGAGTATGTAATTCGAGCCATGAATATGGACAGCAGGGGAACGCTGCTCATCAAGTCGACTCAATTAGTAGCGTACGCCGACGATATCAACATCATGTCTCGAAGGTTGGGTGATGCAGAAAGCCTTCTGCATAACTTCAATAACGCCGCAAAGGAAGTTGGACTACATATCAACGAAAGCAAAACAAAGGCCATGATGCAGTCGAAAACAAGGACGCCAGCAAATTCAAGCATCACAGTGGGGGACCTTAATATCGAGTATGTAGACAACTTCAACTATCTGGGTTGTAACTTATCAAAGGACGCCAACGAAACCGACGAAATTAAGCGACGGATACAACTAGCCAATAAGACATATTTCTCGGTCCTCCCTATAATTAATTCGAAACTTGCGCACAGGAACACGAAGCTCCGCGTGTACAAAACGATCATCCGACCCGTGCTATGTTATGGCTGCGAAACATGGACCCTCACCCAAGCCTCCGAAATTTTGCTAGACCGATTCGAACGAAAGGTCCTTCGGCGAATTTTCGGGGCCGTTCGCGAGCGAGACCAATGGCGCATCCGGTACAACCATGAGTTGTATCAATTGTACGATGAGCTGGAAGTATCGAAAATCGTGAAGCTTCAACGTTTGCAATGGGCGGGGCATGTACAACGGATGGACGATAATCGCATGCCAAAGAAAGTGATGAACGCACAACGAATTGACGGAGCGAGGTTGCGTGGACGACCGAGAGCTCGCTGGGAGAACTCCGTAGGTGAAGACGCCCACCAGCTGCTGGGCTTCCGAAACTGGAGGACGAGGTCACGTAACCGCGACAATTGGAGGTCAACGATTCAGGCGGCCAAGGCCCGACGTCGGGCTATCGTGCCACATTGATGATGATTTATTTAGAGCCAGCATAGCCTTGGGATATATTCCAATCACCTGGAAGTAGGTAAAAATAGCATTTCTGGCAAAGCCGAGGCGCAACCAAACCCCAGCGAAAACGTAGACCAATAAATCGTGCCTGTCGCTTTTTCCTTTGCATCCAAACCAACATGCTTCTCAGACGGGGAAATCGTGTGAACTACTACACCATTTAGTTGGGAAGATTGAGACCACACTATAAAGCAAAGAAATAGGGCTCGCCGCCTTCCTAGAGGAGGGGGCCTTCGACAACAGTTCCTTTGAATCTCTTGTACGCGGCGCATTGAGTGATTGAGTCTATAACACCCTCTGTCGGTGGATAAAATCAATGCTTGAAGGACGACAAGTATGCAAATTTATTGGGTGAAACCATGTATACAGCTGTCCACAAAGGATACCCACAGGGGGGTATCCTATCACCCCTTCTGTGGAACCTTGTAGTCGACAGCCTACTGGTCCAGCTAAATAACACGGGCTTCTATACCCAAGGATATGTCGATGACATCAGCATCCTGATAAGTGGAAAATTTCCAGGGGTTCTTTCTGAACTCATGCAGCAAGCTCTAACCCAAGTGGAGGATTGGGGCAGGAGGGTAGGCCTATCGGTCAACACTAAAAGCCTTCAGTCATAACACACAGCTTGGAAGGACTCAATGCTCCAACGGTATTCAACCAACAATTGCAGTTTACCACGGAGGTAAAATATCTAGGACACACCCTTGATAACAATCTCACGTGGAACAAGCAGTGGCCGCAATTACAAAAGGCAAACAGACCCTATATGCAACTAAAAGAGCAATAGGAAAAACTTTGGGGATTAAAACCACGAATGATACACTGGATCCACAAAGCCGTGGTCAGACCCTGTCTGACCTATGGCTCGATAGTCTCGTGGAGTGAAATCAAGCAAAAAACAGCTGCAGCGAAGTTGGAATCAGTACAGAGACTGGCCTGCGGAAGCCATACGCAGTCCACCACCTTTAACTCTAGAGAAACTACTAGACCTGCCACCACTGGACCTCACAGTCACAGAAGAGGCAAGACTCGCAGCGTACAGACTGCAATAATCGAACACGTGGACACCACAAAGGTAGGACACTGTACGATTACAGAATAATCATTGCAAACCCAATCCTAGATATGGGTATAATACCCCGGCCATGTACACTTTCCACTCCAACATCCAAACCTTAACGGTTAGGGAATACTGGAGCAAATGGAACGACAACCATCTAGCAAAACATATAGTATGGAACACGGATGAGTCGAAGACAGACGAAGGAACAGGGGCAGGAGCTTATACTAAAACCAACAACAACAGTATCTCCAAACCCCTAGGTCAATACACAACTGTCTTCCAGGCAGAACTTATAGCCATAAACCTTGCAGCAGGAGAGAGTACTCGTAAGGGATATACAAACAAGACCATCGACATTCTCATCGGCAGTCAAGCTGCCATTAAGGCCATAACAAGTCCCAAAACAACCTCAAAATTGGTTTGGGAATGCCAACAAAACCCCAACCTAGCTACCGGAAACAACGTAACTTTGAAATGGGTGAAAGGACATAAGGGGATCGAAGGTAACGAGAAAGCGGATGCCCTTGCAAGAAAGGGTTCCGAACTACCCTTCACTATAGTCCCGAACCTGCAATCGGAATTAGTTGCTGCTTGAACCGTTGCCAGGCGATGGAGCGAGGATAAATTCCAAGATCGATAGAGACTCGCTGAAGGGCTCAGACACAGCAAGCGTATACTGGGATCTAAGTGGCATACCAGCTGCACCGAAGTCCTCAGTATTAGCAAAACGAACCTCAGGGCAGTAACAGGCCTTATAGCCCGTCATTGTACCCTACGAAAACATCTGCATACAATAGAGATCTACACACAAGACCTACTATGCCGCCTCTGCAACGAAGACGAGGAATCAACCTCGCACGTTATTTTCAAATGCCCCGCCCTTATGAGCTGGAGACAAAATTTCGTTCGGACTCAAACTACCAAAATGGGCACACCCAAAGTAAACCTGATTTCCCCTAAGCGTTTTACGAAGGACAGAGCTAATAACCTGAAACTATTTCGCTTAAATGGGAAATACAATAACCCAACAGGCTGCAGTATTAGACGTAACCAGCCCAACCCATCATAGCGTCTTATCCATCCATCCATCCATCCATCCAAGCTGTCTGGTCAGTACAGCATTTTGCTGTACAGTACAGCATTTTGACCTGTCGTGCAGCATCCAGAAGCATACAGCAAAATGTACAGCATTCGCGTTTTCACACAATGATACCTCATGAGCAATCCAACGAGCTTCTACATCGAATTGTTTTCCACACAAGATCAGAGCTTACATTCTGTGAGCCGATGAGCGACAGGCGATAATTACTTTAATTTTTTGGGTATTGTCTGACGCTAAATCTGTCAAGGCAATAGACCTGGAATAGCTAAGTATCGTCAAAGTGTGTCAATGATAAGCGCTACGTAGCAATTTAATGTTCCTTATGTTTTTACAGTTGAAAGGTATACATATATCAAAAACCAGACAAATTTTGAACAAGTGATTGCAATGCTTGGAAAGCGCGCAGAATGTCAGTATGATCGGCAAAGAGATTTCCGAGTGTTCAGCTGTAACTTACGAACTAGAAGCATGCGAAATTTCAGTAAGACCGATTTAGGTTTCCAAGTTTACCGCTGTACTTTTCCAACTATTTTAGCTGGAGACTTGAAATTTGTAGTGATAATAGAAACTACTTTAAGAGCGCCCAAGAGTTCAGTAAGATCAGAGAAGAGGTTTTCGAGTTTTCGTCTGTCACTTTCGAACTATTTTAAAGAGACTTAAAAACACTGCCATAGGATTCCGCCAGCATTTCAACGGACGACCATATCACCTATAAGGAAAATTCCAGTGTCTATGGTGTCATATTTGATGATGGCATTTGTAAATGCCATAATCTTAGCAATATACATATCCAAAAATTTGTCTTAAACATTTTGCACAAAAATCTAAAGTTTGTTTTAGTATAAAAATGCTCAGATTTCGTATGTAATGGCTTTTTGCGCAAAGAATTCTCCACACAAATTTTGCGACTGAAACATGCATGCGAAAGAAATCGGCAAAAATGTGAATTCTTTGAAGCAATGAAAATCATATTTGATTTTTGCGTAGGAGAACAAAAAAAAAAGTTACTTTAAGGTATATTTGGCAAGCTTTCCTTCCTCTTCGCTGTACCGTAACCCATTGTGGTGCGTTCACTCAGCCGTTTATAGGCTACTTCGAGTCAACGTTACATTGAATATATAGGAGTGTATAGAATGTTGCAAGCACTACACATTTCCTGGACCATGCCGAGATTCGATCTCCGGACCTCTGGATTACTAGCATCGTAGAGTGCGACTCAACCAAGTGAGCCACAAAGCGTGGCAAGCTTTTGGAGTATCAAAATATAAAAATTTTACTCAATCCAAATAAGTATTTTAATGTTCCCCACATTAAGAGCAGCATACATTATCCAATCGATGGAACAATCAAAGCTGTGTGGAGAAAGCTCATTTTTTAGATTCTACTACTGAATTCGCTAGAGGAAATGAGCGCACTTTGAATTTAAACAGACGTAAAGGTACGTTGTCCTCGACACGACTGCATCGGCTCTAGCAAAAGCGACTCGCTCAAGTATAAAAACTCGTTTTTAGAATGAGAGAAAAATTAGTTTTTATATGAAATGAGCGAGTCGCTGTCGCTAGAGCCGATGGAGTCGTGTCGAGGACAACGTACCTTAAATGAGCAAACTAATCGACAACAAGCAAGGAACTCAGCTTCATAGGGAAGATGTTGGTAAAAATCTCCTCTGTTATTTCTGGAAGCTCACCACAGAACAATCGATTAGCGTGGAAAGCTTATCTATCAAAATTAGTGCAACGGAAAATTATCGGATGGTTAAAATCGACTTTATTTCACAATTTTTCCACCATTTTCAGATTGGGAGTGCGGGGTTAATTGCATTGTTTGGGCCTTTAACATAAATAGGAAAAACGTAAAAGGAACCTAAGCAGTGGCTTTTAGTTCCAGAGATTGATAACGCACTATCCAGCTATGAACGGGTTATGATTCAATGCAAGATGCGATGGTGGTGTGGTGATGCTTTCTAACCGAATATTACAAAATAGCACTCCAATAAAAATTCGATTAAAAATAATTTGCAAAAACCTAGACATCTGCCTTAATTTCGAGGAAATCGGAGCTTTAATGTCGTTTGACGCCATAATTGATTGGAAAATGCTGGCGACTACCGCGATTTTTCAAAATGCTCCCATATAGTGGATTTGGGTTTGTCTCTAAACCGTATCTCACCAATAGTATATCTAGCCACCTATAGACAAGACACACAAAATGATTTTTTTCTAGTTCACTACGCAATTTCTTACGATGACATAACCAAAATAAAATATAGTGTAACTGTGTAAGATAAACAAACATTCAATACAACACAATGTACAATCTTTCGAAAAATGGTGTGTGTCTTGTCTATACGATAAGAGTAACCAGCCGACGAGGACTAGATGAGATGTACGAGTTGTAGGCCCTAAGTTTGCTACAAAATAATTCGTGGGCCAAAAAAAAAGACTTTCAATTCAAACTTCAAAATTTCAAATCTAATTTTCAGTATTGTACTAGTATTGTGCGCCACCGCTTTCCAATCATTATAATTGTTTTGAAATTCGAGTAATTTATTGAAGCAAATTTTTTTTTTCATTTTTTTAGGTATCCTGTGGTGGATTTATGGCTTTTCTACCCCGAACATTGCTTGGTGTTTTCAAGTTTGAGCGTGTTGGAGTAATTAGTACAAATAAAATTTGTCTTAATCGGAGCGAATCAATTTTCGGCGAAAATTATCTTCAACCTAATATGAAAACACACACAAAAATGTATGGTCTAATGTTCTTTCCAGAGTTATGGAGCTTTTAAAAAAGGCCTAAAATTAAAGCACTTTAATTTATTTTTTAGTCTAGCGCCTAATTTTCAAAAAAAAAGTTCTATGTTATATCATTGCAAATTTTATGTAATTTTCTTCCTTCTCAGAATATTTTTCTGTATCTTTTGCCGTTTAGGAAAAACTACCCCCCTTACCTCCTTTTTCAAGGTTGCGGACCTCCAATCGGTCAAGACATTTTTCACATAATCAGGGGGCCGTACCCAACCACCCTACAAATATCCAGAGATTTTTTATTTTTGCCCTTCGATGGCCATTTTTAGGGTTTTAGAAATAAAAATTTGGATTATTTATCTTCGGCTATTAGTACAATCAGATTTATTGTCCCGTCAAAACAATTCCAGCCTTTTTATATACAGTGGTTGGTTAACGAACACAACTTGCTGAATTCTGTACGTTTTCTGAAACTTTTATATTAACAGACAATGGTTCCTCCTGGAGTTCCTGCAGTTAGTTTAAACTGGAGATTTGTCTAGAAATTTACCCAAAATGTTTTTATGCTGAAATTTGAATTTTTAGAATTTTCTTTGTTCGTTATACAAAATGTTCGGCTTTCCTTAACCGTTTCTGCACTCTCTATCCCACCTACGCTCCATAACAAATTCTCACTCCACCGGTCAGTAAATCTAAAAGAACCAGTTAACAAAAACATTTCAACTTTCTCATTATCCTTCGCGCCCTCAAAGTCAAAACTAGAAGACTTAATCAATAAAAACAAATCCGTTATAGCCTTGCTTTGTTTTGCTTCGTTTTATTTATTTTGGCCTTGCTTTCAAATCCTATAATTCAGTGGTTGAATTCGGAGGTCAACGTTGATGGTTGCCCTTCTGCGATATTGCGAATTCGACGAGGTGCTAATCAAATGCTTTAATTGAGAAACGCAAAAAAAATTTCGCGCTACATAGCAAAATAAAAAAAAAATGTCTTGACTGATTTTCTTTTACGAGTGGACATTTAGGTAGGTATAGCAACGATAAAGATGTCTTATTGATTTCTTTGGAGTACGGGCATTAACAAGCTTTTTCGTGCTTTTTTGGGGGAGGGGGACCATAAAAGATATAGATTGGCCTAATTTATTGAGTGACAGAAATAATGTTTACATTTCAATCATGATTCGGAAGCGGTAATTTACGTTATGAAAATTTGGTTGGAGAGTTTGTATACCTAGTCAGAATTTGTGAAAATAATACAAATTGAGAGTGGAAGTGTTGCGAGTAGTGATGGAATACAATGATTTTTTTTTATTTTGAGCTCTAGCTATTACGAAATGAGTTATGAGCTGCAGAAAAGTGTACAAGACGTCATGGACGATGCCCCGGAACGCTCATTGGAAGTTTGCAAACGTTAAACAGCTACTGCTCATCCAAAATTTTGAAATATTTAGCCCTAACGCTAACACCATCTATCGCTTGTTGAATCAATAATTGTAGCAAAAATTTTACTGTTTATTTTCAGTTTCTTTTTGCAACGATTTTTGATTTAAGCATTGTATGATACCAAATCGCCTAGCAACAACTGCTGTATCCTAAAGTTTAAATCGTGGACACCCACATTTTTTGCTGCCAAAATTGCTCTTTCTGCGAGCCATAGATGATTCATATGATGCGTGGTCAATAAGAACAATTTTTCGAATCACCTATTGTCCAGAAATTAGTGGGTATTTTTATGTATCCATCATATACATATACATCAACTTTTCCATTGTCGATATCCAATAATTGGTTCAATAAATGTGTCAGCGGATGGATTTTGTAGCATTTCGACGCGCATATTTAATTTCAGCTGGACTATTTCAATATTTCGCCACAGTGGCGAGAGTTTCAAGCCAACGTTGATCTCATCAGCGTACGTTAAACGTGGAATGATGGGAAACACTCAAGTATATAGTTTTGTCTTTGATCCAGTATCTCCCTTAGAAATCCTTAAAGTCATTGGGTCCCTAAAAAATTCGCACTCATGCGGTTATGATGGGATTCCAAGTGTGGTACGAAAAAGAAATGGTTGCTTTGTTGTGGATATTTTGGTTTTAATCTTCAATCGCAGTATATTTTCTGGTATATTCCCTGATGCACTCAAATGCGCAGATATTATACCACTATTTAAAAAGGGCGAGGCTTTAGATGTGAATAACTATAGACCCATTTCACTTCTTCCTGTTCTAAGTAGAGTGTTTGAAAAAATTGTAAAGAAGCGTGTAGTAGGTTTTTTAAATCATACTATTTTTTTCAGCCCATTGCAGTATGATGATTTTCAGCAAGGGAAATCTACCGAAGATTCACTCCTTAAATTTTGTTCCGAATTTTTTTCAAATATCGAAAATAAAAAATATACGGCATCATTGTTTGATGACAAAGCATTTGATATGGTGGACCATTCTATTCTTCTAAGTTAACTTGAACATGCGGGGTTCCGCGGCTCTCGAAAAGATACCAAAGATACGTTGGGGGTTCTACAAGGGTCAGTCTTGGGCCCTATTTTATTTCTAGTTTATATTAACTTCTATCAAGGGTTTAAGGGCTCTTTAACGGCATTCGCTGATGATATAGGATGTACTTATGGCTCAAAAAGCTTATTAAACGTAAGTGCTGATATTAATTAATCTCTTGAGAAACTGGTTTGCTGATCATCGTTTAATAAATTAGTTCTAAGACTAAAATTATGTGTGTTAGTTTATATTATTCAATCGGAAACGATGCTGAGTTTATGTACCATTCACCGGATTGCCAAAGATTTAAGCTAAGGAATTGCTGTGGTAGTTCTACTATACAATTAACGACTTTTAACCGTGCTCTCGTTTGCAGTAACAATTGTTTTACAATAGAAGTAGTTAATATATTTAAATACTTGGGATTAACTCTGGATTCGAAACTATGCTTTGCCAATCATACGCAAGATTTAGCTAAATATTTTCGTTGTTCGTGATATTTTTATTATCTGAGAAAAATTTGTTCAGATGAAACACTTAGGAGAATTTATTTTGGTATTTTCCATTCCAAACTGGAATATAGCATATCGTGCTGGGGCGGTTCCTTTTTTTTAATAAAATTTAACCGCTTCTTATTTTACAAAAAAGCGTGGCCAGAATTGTATGCAAACAACCATGAAGACATCCTAGTTTCGTACTATTCCAATACTTGAACATTCTACCAGTCCGCCATTTGTACTGTTTTAAGGTTTTAAAAATCTTCTTAGCCAGATCAGGGAATTTTAATTTTAGAATAATATCTGAATATGTACAATCTTGTAGTCTGGCTGGTTTAGCGGTTAGTGCGCGCACCTTCGGTGCACAGGGTCATGAGTTCGAATCTCACCATCATCCATGGTGTTTTTCGAACTCACGAGCTTGTGACGGACTATGATCTCACTCAGATGTTAAACGAGTACCCATTTATGGGGATAAATAACACTGCTGAGCGTGATGCTGATCTCATTACCTCAACAAAAAGCAGATAAGATCTTGGAAATAGGATGTCACTAACACACCCTGCGGCCTTAGTTCAATGCTGGATTGTCGCGCCTGTTATTTATTTATGTACAATCTTCGTAGAAACTTGGAGTATGTTGTGTCAGTTCCCTTTTCACGAACCACTGCGTTCCGTAATTATTATTTGGTCTCAACCTGTCGATTATTCAATATTACATTCCCTATTCAATCAGAGCTGTGACATCAGCTGGAAAGTTTATCAAAGTTGTTAGAAATTGGCTTTTTGAATTTGATTATGCTAAATTTTAATGGCGTCTATGTTTCTTTTTATTTTACTAATCTCTTACTGTATAAATACTAAAATACTAAAATAACGATCATAAGGGAAAGGAGGGGGCACTTAAATATAATTTACGACCGATTTCCATACCTAGCAAGAATACACGAACAAAACACTATAGGTATCCCAAAAGTTCAAAAACCATCACAAATTTATGAACTTGAACCCGGCGGCGACCAAATCACATAAAATGCAAATACATAATTCATTGGTCAAAGGCCTAGATAATAATGCGATACTGTAATGTAATAATAATTGTCTTCAAACTTGGAACTGTTCCAGGAGCCATTCAAATTGAATTTACGTTGATCAGGGACGGTGCATAAGGGCCAGCAGGGACCGCGTTACGGGTGGGCCAACGAGAATTAGGGGCCCAAAAGCTATATGAAAGATTTTTCGAACCATAAAAACAGTACGACTGCGAAAAACAACTCTACGACAATGACGACAAGAAATCGAAATCAAAACAAATGCTAAATTTATTATTCCTCTTTCACCGGGTCCCTTAGAAAAACAAATTTAATATTGTCCTAAAATCTTTGAAAGTTCATAGGACAATCCAGCTCCTCAAATTTTCACCAAAAAACAAAATGCTGTTGGCATGGCTGCGCTATTTGCTGTAACTGTTGCCGCGGTTTTGCAATCCGACCCAGCCTTTTCCTTGCAAAGTACCATATGGGCAAAAATGTTATTTAGGCCCCTCTGCAAATAAACTATCTTAAAACATTTTTGGTGATAGTACCTTTGCTAAACTTTCGGATTAAATTCCATTCTACTTTGCCATGAAATGTCAAACACAACAAAATAGTTTGAGAGTGGTATTAAACTTAGTTCAAACTAGTTAGTAGGCCTATATACCTACGTCGTTGAAGACTAAAATATTTTATCTTGCTTGCGGTATATACGCGGTCATTAGGGCTGTGGTGCAGAGGCTACATTTAGTTCGAAAGGACTCTTCTCAAGATTGCTGTATTGAATTTAATATTAAGAACAAACATTCTTAAAATTGAAGGATTTAAATTACAACACACTTAAATTTAAAGCTGAAACAAGGAATTGAGTTGAATTACTAACGTGTCGCTTAATTTTAGTAGGAACACTGTAACGTCAAAATCTTGTTGCAAAAGAGCTGGTTTAAGGTCGATCCACACTTTTTAGTCATCAGTCACAGTCACAGTCGTTTCCCATACAAATCGACAGATTGTCAGTCAATCAATAAACTGAAAATCTGTCAACTTGTTTGGAAAATGACTGTGACTGGTGACTGAAAAGCGTTTTCGATTGATTTCACTGTGCTTTTTTCTCCGTGTCGGGGGGGGGGGATGCCGGTGAGGTGGGCACACTCAAGAAGTTGGCGGGAGGGCCCCGAGTGAAGTTGTTCCGCAACTGACGACAATTGTATATTTTCATAAATTTCATTGGCTTAAATGTGAGTAATTTTCTGCATTTTCCTGAAGAGTCCTTGATTTTCTTCTAGGCGATTAACATTATAACAAGTATGTGTATGTGAGACAAACGCGCGATCACCCTTGTCACGATAGAAGTGCAAGAACCGGAAGGTTAAAAAAACGGGCCATAGTTTGAAAAAATTGATGATGAAACCTATGTACTGCAATGTCACATGTGACTCATAAATGTATGGATTTTCAGGTGCCAGACGTGGTGGTAATGTCGCCAAAAACCGGCCAGACAGATTTAACCGAAATGAAATCTAGGAACTCAAGGTTTTGTATTGAAAATATCGGTTTGAAATCATTATACCGCCCAGGATAAAAACCAAAGCATAACAAAATTATCATTGATGACAGCCTCTATCAAAGATAAAATTCACTTGACATTTTTCACCAACCTTGTTTAAAATTCATGTTAACCTCTTTACCAAACCATCTCCAATATCTCTGAAAAAAACGCAGATCAATACACTCTACCAATATCATACTTCACGATATGGTAGAAGCATAATATCCGAACACCAATATTGAATCCTTACAGAACGGAAGTTGACGAGTGGGAGAATACGCTTGCTGACAACATGTCAAATCCTCCATACATACATTTCGTTTCCGATAATGTGCTGTTGCATACATATATTTGCCATTTGAATAAATTGGCGATGGGACTCATTTTTTTTTTTTTGGTTTCCAGTCAAAAAGAAGTCAAGAAAAAGACTACAATGACTCTCGTTTCAAGCGAATGAAACTTATACAGTAGGTATTCGCATGTGTATAAGGAATAAGCTATACGAACTCAACAGAATTCATAAATTGAAAGTTTTACCGAGTCGGAAGGCATTCGAGACAGCCAACGGAATGGTATCGACGAAAAGGATATTGATGAAGCTTTCGAATTTTGCCTCAACGTCTATTATATGAAACCAACTTATTTACTGGTGCCTGGCGGCAGAATAAAGGGATAAGCACAATATTATGATAAGCCATAGGTCGGAAACTGAATTCAAACGTGAAAAGGATACAAAGGGTTTTCATTCATATTCACCAGCTTTTCATTGGATTACAAACATATTGACATGCGACATTTATTTATTTTTTTGCTTTTTTGCTTAAACACCGATTTTGGGTGGAGATTTTCTATACTCACATACATGTACAGGATAACATGTTCATCGACTGGAATATATCTTCGGAACGACAGATATTTACTAAAATCACGAAAAACAAGTCTATCTTTATTACTTGACTTTTATAACAAAAATATCAATATACCCGATTTTTATCTATATAACTAGACCATAAATTTTTGTCAGGATAAACATCCGACACATAAGCATCTATCGCTCTATGAAATAGCCTTATTTCGAAATATGGCCTGTAAAGGCTTAGGCGAAAGAATGTTTATGAATTCATATCGGCCAAAGGACGACAATATTTTTTTACTTCGGAACCAAGCAGACCAACCATGAGTATAGCTCACTGAAATGAACTGTAGGTGTTCCGAATTAAAGGACGAGAAGTTATAACAAGAGGATAAGTTGAAAAAAAAATCCCAAAATGAATCCATTACATGCTGATATCGCTGCAGGGGTGCAAAGAATAAGGTTGAAAAGGTTATTTAAAAGAATGAATGAAAAATTGTACGGAGTGTGATGGTACAACCTTTATCAAGGTGTGACTGAGTGACTGAGATGTTTTTCCTTTTTTTCGACGTATGTATATGTATGTATATTTCAAATCCATAACAGAACTCTCTCTCTCTTTCTCTGTATAACATACTCCGCAATATGGTTATCCTATAATGAGTCATCATTATATTGCATTATAAATTCGGAGTGTACGGTACAGTGGATTGCCACATTATTATAGAGACACGGTCTAAATAAACTGCGCGAAAAATGCTTAGGTTCATGGATATTTTGCTTAAAATTATATAATTTCTATGCAATCTGATCGGAAATAATTTTTAAATAATGCTCTCTCAATTAACGGTTATTTTAATAAATATTGCAATTCTATCAAGCAATTCGCATAGCTAACGGAATTTGTGAAAATGAAAATCTCAATTTCCACTTCGACAATTGTATAGGTTCACTTCAGTGTTACCAGGTTAGGGGAAAATCCCCTAAATTTAGGGTTTTTTCAACCTCTTAGGGGGAATTTTAGGGTGATAAAATTTTTAGGGGAAATTTTAGGGGGAACCTAAAGAACCTTAGGAAGAATTTGGGGATTACTTTCCTAACACGAATCAGCAAATTCCATCAAAATTGGTGTCAGCGACAGTCGCTTTAACTTTCAAATTTGCTGGTTGGACCAACAAATACCTAAAATTGTTTACTTGTCCTGTACCTCCAGAATATCCTCGATTCGATATCGGTGGGAGATATTGTGGACATATTTACATATTGGGGAGTTCAACATCTTCTCTTATGAAACTGGTACGCGTTTTTTAGATTGCTAATAAATATGCAAATAGAAAATTTGTACCTAATAATGTGTTCGTTTAGAAATTCGAGTGACTCCTTGTTCTCTCGAACTATGTCTTTTAGGAGCAATAAGAAGATGAGCTATCCTCAATTTGACTTTTTTCATTTTTCTTTGATTATAGTTGTCTACGGACGGAAAATTCCCACTTCGATTAGCCCAACTTAGAGCTACAGCTAGTAGCTGTCGTCGCTTCGCCTGTAGACCGATATATGTTTTCGCGGTACTATTAGACCCACACATGAAGCGTCTGAATCCATTTTTTGGATTCTTTGTTCTGTTAAATTCATACATTTTCTTTCATTTTGACAGAACGAAAATCAAAAAAAAAAATTGATTCGGTTTGATCGAGTGTGCTGCATTACGCTTCGTACCCTCGTCTTCATATCACAATTTGCGCTCAGCATGAATCCTTTTTGGTAATTTTCTGTCCTTTTTTCAATATAGGGGGAAACCCATCATTTTAGGTGGAAATCGAGTTGAATTTAGGGGAAAATCACGCAGCCAACCTGGCGACACTCACTTACTTTAAAGAGTTATCTCGTCGTGGTGAGAAGTGTTTGTGGAAACAGTTTTTTTTTCGCGTTGTACTCTGTGAGTCATAGCGGATAATGTCAAAAGGAAAGCAAACTCAAGCAAGAAGGATATTCAAACCGACAAATTGCAATACGGATTCAGCGAAGCTAGAACGTTGTTAATAATGTAATACTATATAGTGAAAATGATGGCCGACGATACGCAGTAGGCAGAAAAAAATGATTTCCGGTGCATCAAGGCGACGCCGACGCTACGTCTCTTATGAGAAGCCTCTAATTTGCCCCTTACTACGCGTAAGCTTGGAGAGAATTCGGGGTTATCATTAAGTGTGTCCAACGAGTTCTTAGATCTTCTTCTTGTTTGAAACGTTTACGGTTAAAGAAAAAACCAGCCTTAGCCCCGCAACATCGCCTACAGCGCGTGGAATTCGCCTCAAGATGCATGAACTGGACTGGATCACAATGGAGGCAGGTAATATTTACGGATGAAAAATGGTGTGGCCGGTCCAGATGGGTTCTCCTACTATTATCATGATATTAGAAAGGAACCTATGTACCTGTCACGCCATCACTTCCGAATATGCTCCGTTATGGTATGGGGAGCCATATCATATCATGGAACTATCGACTTGGCCATTCTACGAGGTCGTCAAACTCAGCTCTTGGGAGAAGAAATCCCTAATATAAATGTCATGTACGAAGGCGATCATTGAATATTGTAACATGATCTTGCCCCAATTCAAACAACGACGGTGGTTAAATCGTTTATTTAGGGGGAAAATGTGACTTTGTTAGACTAGGTGCCCAACTCCCCTGACATTAACAGCATTGAAAACATTTGGGGTGGCTTTTTTGGGAGGTTTACAGTAGTGGTAAATATGTAGTACAATTCATGGAACTAAGACAGCTTGGTCTAAAATACCGATATCCGTGCTGCATTCATTACACGATTCTCTGCCTCGAAGGCTTTATGAAATTATAAATAAAAATGGCGGAAATACACACTATTAAATAACAAAAATGCTCTTGTTTTTTGTATTTATTCTCTTTGATACATTTCTGAAATATTTTTCAGCAAAAACATTATTCGATACCTTAAAGCACAATAGTGCTAAGTCAATTTTTCAACATTTGGAGAAAACGCGAAAATAAAGTTTCAAACCTTGTTCCCATCGTAGATAACTTAATTTTTGCAAATATTTTTAGCTTTTTAAGCAGGTTACACTGTCAAAAAGATAATTATATTGAAATCTGGCAATCAATCGTTATAATTTCAAAAAAAAAATCTAGAAAAAAGAGGAAAGTACGGACTTAGCACTATTGAGCACTTCATTTTAAACGAACCATGGACTTGACGGAAGAATGTTCGTATTGTCGTTACAATATTGAAAAATGTGGATGAAGTGAGAATATTTTTAATACGTACATACCATGAGACGCAAGCAATTTATTGTATTTCCACCAGTTCGTATCCATGAAGCATATGTGTCTCATCAGTTTATGCTTTCCGAAAGTGGTAATGATCAAGTGGAAAAAAAGGATGATCTGGTCAAGATTAGACGTTGTCCTTTCTATCTTACTAATTGGGGATCATAACAGGACATGGCCCTATTATGAAGCTCGCCAGGAGACTTAGACTTAACTTCATCACAATTACTATTACAGAAGTTGCGAGGTTTAAAAGAGGGTGATGTAACTGTTCTGTCAATGCTCGGCACTAGGCACACTTTTATGACACGGATCATCTTAAGTCGTCATTCAATTGGGTGAAGCCAATACCACAAGAAACGTTGCTTCTTTTTCAACGGCGACAAAATTTGATTTAATTCTTGGATATAAGATATAAATCACACAGTTTCAAAGAACTGATTAATAAATGTTCATTCTGACCTATTTCTATTTGGGCTGGGAGTAACCTCGGCGGACTTTAAGCTCGCTCTGCAGAGGTTTTTATCCCTATAATTGGGCACTTGTTTAACATCTTAATGAGACCATATCCCGCCAATTGGATCGTGAATTGGAAAACTGCCATATAAACTACAACCCTGTGCTTCGAGGGCGAGCACACTATTCACTGTATCAACCACTGTTTAACTCTGTTAAAATCCAATTTGATATTTACTACAATCGTACCTTTCCGGTTGTTATAAATGCAAGTTTATTATACCCTTCGCTTATTAAGCGTAAAGGGTATATTAACTTTGTCATGAAGTTTGTAACGCATTGAAGGAAGCATCTCCGACCATATAAAATATGTATATATATGATCAGCGTGACCAGCTGAGTCGATTGGACGATGTCCGTCTGTCCGTCTGTCTGTCTGTCCGTCTGTCCGTCTGTCTGTCTGTCCGTCTGTCTGTCTGTCTGTCTGTTGCGACGCGTTTTACTCGGCCAGTTTAAAAGCTATGGAGCTGAAATTTTGCACACATGCTTCTTTTTGCTGCAGGCAGTTTGTATATTTGAATCGCTAAAATCCGACAAGGGGGTCGTGGGGCTGTCATACAAACCTACCCCCCAAAATTAGGTTCTTCTTAGAAAAACTTTTTTATTTATGCACCAATTTCAATCTAATTTCACACAAATGTGTTTTAATTAGTGACACACGACATATGTAAAAATCGACCAAATTGAACAATGGGGTCGTGGGGCTGCCATAGAAGACTAGTCCCCCAAATTAGGTTCTTCTAAGAAAAACTTTTTTATTTTCTCATCGATTTCAATAAAATTTCGCATAAATGTGTTAATGATACCACAAAACATATGTAAAAATAGACCAAATCGGACCGTGGGGTCATGGGGCTGTCATACAAACCTAGCTTTCCAAATTAATTTCTTCTAAGAATTTTTTTTTTTTGCACACCAATTTCAACCAAACTTCTCACAAATGTGTTTCTATTGATGACACAAAACATATGTATAAACAGATGGAGTCGGAACATGTGGTCATGGGACTACCATACAAACCTAGCCCCCCAAATCAAATTTTTCTAAGAAAAACTTTTTTATTTGCACACCAATTTCAATCAAACCTCAGAAAATTATATTTCTATTGATGCCACATAACAAACGTGGAAATAAATGAAATCGGACTATGGGGTCGTGGGGCTACCAGACAAACTTAACCCCCAAAATTGGGTTCTTCAAAAAATACTTTTTTATGTTTATACACAAATTTCATCCAGACCTCATGGAAATGTATTTTGATTGATGTTACAAAACATATGCAAAAATGAATTCAATCGGACCATGGGATCATGGGGCTGGAATATAAACCCAACTCCCAAATTAGGTTCTTCGAAGAAAAACTTTTTTATTTGTCCACCAATTTCAACCAAATCTCATAGAAATGTGTTTTAATTGATGCCACAAACATTCGTAAAAATTGATGGAAAGGCCATGCGTTCATAGGGCTGCCATACAACCCCCCCCCCCTCTTTCTGGTTCTTATAAGTAACCCTCGTCCCCAGCTTCTCCCAATAAATCTTCGACACGGCACTTATGTGAAAATTCAAAAGCATGTAAGCGGGCTAGAGTGAACACAAGTCATAGGTACGCCCGAAAAAACTTTTAGCCCGAGGGGAGCGAAGGGTATCCAAATTTCGGCCGCGCCCGAAATTAGCCTCGGTCTCGTTTTTTGTTTTGTTATTACCCGAAGGACCTTTTTTTCAGCCTGCATGATAAAGAGCTTCCAAACATTTTTGGTGGACATAGTAAGCAATTCTTGGGTCTAAAACAAATTTGAATTTTCTGGAGTATGGTTTTATTCAAACTGTTTTGAAAAGTATCTTTTGGAGCACAGTGGTTGAGTATAGCTGATCAAAATATGTCGTTACAACGCGTTGAACATGCGAATGCCAAATTTCACGCTGAACTGTAGATTTTAGAGGGGGATGGCCTTACACTAAATTCAATGTAAGCTGGCATTTAACAGAAACCCCAATGTATGTTATCGGAAGAGACGGTCCTTCAGTCAGTTTTTACCTATTTCAATACCATTCAAAGAAAGAATATGCCAATGCAAACACTTTCCAAACAATTCATCCTAATATCCTGTGATCCAGCAGCCAAATCCGGCTTATTCGAATCAGGAAGCAACCCGGGCTAATCCTTTTTATGTTTCATAATGGTAAACATTCGTTTTATGGAAGTTACTACCCCAAATTTAACTTTCTAATTGTTCCAAGTATGGACTTAGCACAAAATAGCGCTATAAATGGACTTAGCACTTTTGTCTAAAAATTTTTCGATCAACCTAGGACATAGCGTTTCTTGTAAATATTAATTTCCTTGGATTTCGCTGGGTAAATGTTGTTTCAAGATTAACTACTCGATGGAGAACTTGACAAGGAATAATATGATGCAAAAATCTCAAAATCGAAAAAAATGGACTTAGCACTATTGTGCTTTAAGGTATCGTATGTAAAATGGTAAAATCGTCCCGTAAGCAATAATTGTCGGATGGGAAATTGACTTTTTGAATGAAATAAAGTACTGTAATTTAAGGAAAATGTCCTGTAGGGACTCAGTCCATTCATTTTCTTTGTGATATTTAATAGTTTCGAAAAAAACATTTCTTGAACCGGACAGTTTTTCGTGAACGAACACCTCACCGCACTGAGGGCCATTCTCTCAAAACTCTTGTCGAAAGGTTAGTCTTATCGCATAGAGAATTAATGTAATTAAAAATTATGGCAATATTTGCAACAAAAAAGTTCAATGCAATTTAATTTGTATTGCAATTCCTCAACTATTGGCATGCGATCAAAAAACACATGCAGCACAAATTTATTTTGCCGAAAATAGAAACCATTACACAAATTAAATTCCATAAACGGAGAAATTATATTGTCAGTTGGAAATGACACTATAGTTTTTATTAAAAGAGGATAAATCAAACAGATACATTGTCTCAGAATAGAATATGATGTAATGTGTATGATCACATTCAACTTGAATAATTCCTTTCTATATTGAATAACAAAAAAAATATAATTCTGATCCAGGTATTTATTGTCATAGAAATTCTTTCAGCTGCTCTTATTCCAAATGAATCGAAGTCTAATACATTTCGTAAAATTGGCATGAATCTCGATATTATGTCACCATAAAAAAAAAATTGTGGAATAAATGCATAAGAAAATCTGGTATGCATTTTCACGAGACCATTCGTCCTGAAAAAAAAGGATTCATTTTTATTGAAGAGTTATTCAGAATTCTCAACATTTTTCATGGAGAAGTCTGCTTGGCGCCAACAAACCAGACTGTAGACATCCTGTAAATATTATCTCGCGACTATTTGTCGTCATTCACATCAAAATGAAAATGGAAACTTCATAAGGTTATAGTATAGTGTTTGGGGTGAGAAGTTTTGATACAAAAGTTACTAAATATAGAAGATTGTTTTGCAGTTTTGAAAGCCTAATAGCTTTCAGGCGAGTTTTACTGTGGTGAGGACAGTTAACAGCCATCTCCGCCGCGTGGCCGTTTTATACCATTTTACGATTGGTATACTATACACCCCCTTCTACTATGTATAGTGTTTAGAAACACGTAATTTTGCAATGAAGGCAAACTTAATAGAGAGTTTTACATTGTCGTTGCAAATACAACGACATAGTTTGACATTTCCACACAAAAATATCGCTTGCCGACAATACGCAAAACAATAGAGAGTTTTAGCATATCGTTTAGAATAAAACGACATAATTTGACATTCCATATAAAAATTGGCTTGCTTACCGTATACGAAACAAAATATCTTAATTTTTCATGTTCTAAGTAGGCATAGGTGTAAAAAACGACAAATTATTTCGCCAATTACGACTGTTTCCAGAGCATCAAATATACGGAAATACACCCATGCCTACTTGGGACATGAAAAATTAAGATATTTTGTTTCGTATACAGTAAGCAAGCTAATTTTTATATGGAATGTCAAATTATGTCGTTTTATTTCAGACGATATACTAAAACTCTCTATTTTTGCATGTCCAAAGTAGGCATGGGGTTATAATCACGACAAATAATATCCTCAATTTCGACTGTTTACAGAATATCCAATGTACGGAAATATACCCATGCCTACTTGGAACATGCAAAATTGTGGTTTACAGATTTACGTATTGTCGGCAAGCGAATTTTTGTGTGGAAATGTCAAACTATGTCGTTATATTTGAACGACATGCTAAAACTCTCTATTATATTAGTAACTAGTAATACATAACACCAAGTAATAACTATGCCTTAATTTTTCCGGAGCGAACACGGTCGGTAAATTTACATAAATCTATATAAATTGAAGATATGCACATCAAATTGTAATCAATAAATTCGTGTGGTCAAAGTTATTAGGTTATGTCTTTGCTATTTTTTAATTCCTATCATAAATGGCTTTAAACTTACACGTAAATTTTCGATTTTATGAGTATTCAATCTTAGAATTTCCTAGGACTACAATCATTCCTATAGATTCACTATCATTTTCACAGATTTGTATTTTCAAGTCAATCAATTTTATATGTATACAATTCAGCCCAGATATCAATTTTGTTCCCGATTTGAAATTTAACCAACATATATCTGATTGTGTTTGAATGCGTGTCCAACTTAGAATGAATGACTGACAATCATTATTTGTACAGACAGCATCACGAGCTTATAGACTTTGAAATCCGATGATATTCCGTTTTCTTAATCAAAATTCAATTGATTGGAAAATTAAACCTATTTTCATGATAGCTATGATGATGATACGTCGATTGCCGAACGGAAGGCGTTGAAGTTGATGCCATGGTACTTGTATTAGAAAGCAACGATTTTTAGATGAATGACAATCAATTGTAATTTTCCTATATACATATAGAACCGAGCCAAATTGTTTATCAACGAAATACTCTACATATACAGGGTGGGCCATTTAAAACAATACAAAAAAAATTCATAACTTTTGAATTTGTTAATATTATTTTCAGAAATTTGGAGACAATAAACTGGGAGATATGTTTCAATTGGGCTACAAAAATACGAGGGTGGTCTGAAAAGTTTCCGACCTCAACTCAAAGATGGCGCCACTCGTCAATAAAAGCTAGTGAATGTAGTTGTGCATCTTTTAACAGTTACTCACCAAAGTTTCGGCCATTTTGGACGCGCAGTTTTTAGTTGACAGTCGTTTGAGTGAGGCCTGCAAAGTGGGCCTCCGTGGCGGCGATGACCTCCTCATTCGACTGAAATTTCTGCCCGGCGATTGACTTTTCCAAGTTTCGAAACAAAAAGAAGTCACTCGGGGCGAAATCTGGAGAATACGGTGGATGGGGCTGCAGTTCGTAGCCCAATTCGACCAGTTTGGCGTTGGCGGACGGAGGTGTGATCCGGTGCGTTATGGAAGAGAATTTTTTTCTTTGCCAAGTGGGTTTTTTCTTCAATTCGGCGTCGAATCGGCCCAATAATTCGGCATAGTACAGCCCTGTGACCATGTTGCCCTTCTGCAGGTAGCCGATGTGGATCACACTTTGTGAATCCCAGAGAACGCGGGCCATCACCTTTCCGGCCGATGGAGCAGTCTTCGCCTTCTTCGGAGCACGTTCGCCGGCTGAAGTCCACTGTTTCGACTGTTCCTTGGTCTCTGGTATGTTCCAGTGTATCCAAGTTTCGTCGACTGTCACGAAACGACGCAGAAACTCCTTCGGATTGCGCTTAAACAGCGTCAAACACTGCTTTGAAGTAGTCTCACCGTTGCGCTTGTTGTCCGGAGTAAGCAAACGCGGCACACATCGCGCCGACGGCTTTCTCGTGCCCAAAATTTCATGCAGGATATGACCCACGCGATCTTTTAAAATGCCTACTGTCTCAGCTATCTCTCGCACCTTCAATCGGCGGTCTGTCAATACGAGATCGTGGATTTTTGTCACGTGCTAACCGTTTTCGGGGCACCTGGCCGTGGCTCATCAAAAACCGACGTGCGACCACGTTGAAACTCGTTAAACCAATTTTTGACGATCGCCATCGAAGGAGAAGAGACACCGTACACAGCAATTTTTAAAATCTTGTTTTGTTTGATTTGAATGTTTTTTAAATGAGATGGCGCACACGAACCCCAAGCCGCGGATCCGTAAAGCAGGTTTGGTTGGAAAATGCTTTTATATATTAAAAGTTTGTTTTTTTAATGACAATGGCGATTTACGGTTTATAAGTGGGTACAACGATTTGATTAATCCATCAGCTTTTTTCAAAATATCGTCTGTATTTTGTTTAAAAGTCATTTTTTTTGTCTAGAAGTACGCCGAGGTACTTTATATCTAGATCATTCCAATTTATTTCATTACTACCAAGGTGTTACGGTTGGGTTGGTAAAAGATTTTTTTTTCGCTTTCTAGTAAGAAAGATGTCTTTGATGAATTTGCTTTAATTATTCTCCATTTATTGAAATAGTTTACTAGAAGCTCAAATCCGTTCGATAGATTTGCTGAGATTTGATCCGGAAATTCGTTGCTACTTAATAGAGCTGTATCGTCCGCAAACAGACAGATTTCACAATTGGCTGGTGTGGGTATGTCGCTGGTAAAGACGTTGTAGAGTACAGGACTCAGTTCCGAACCTTGTGGAACTCCAGCAGGAAGTGTGAATGGCGAGGACTTTGTCCCATTAATAGATACCTGGAACGTTTGGTTGGATACGAAATCTTGAATTATTTTCGTCAAATAAAGCGGAAAATTGTAATTAAACATCTTATAAATGAGACCGTCGTGCCAGACACTATCAAATGCCTTTTCTGTATCTAACGTAAGCATACCTATCGATTGTTGGACCTCGAACTTGGCCTGGGCAATTTTTTGATACGAGAAATTTGGTGAGTTGTACAATGATTGCTTCTGAATCCAAATTGTTCTTGGGGTAATATATTATGTTCGTTTATTATTTTTACAATTTCATTTTTCAAAAGACGTTCAAAAATTTTCCCGACATTACCTAGAAGGCTAATAGGTCTGTCTAATCGAAGTTTTGGGTTTGTTGGGTTTGGAGATACATATGACGGTGGCGTTTTTCCAGGCTTTGGGAAAATATGAGTATTTGACACAGGCGTTAAATATTTTGCACAAATAGATGGCTGTCTTTTTGTGCATATTTTTCAGAATGCTCATAGGGATAGAGTTCTCGCCTGGGGCTTTGTTTGTTTTACAATTCTTAATGATTTGCTTTATTGACGACAGCGAGAAAAACGGAATGTAATAATTACTTGTATTGTTAATTTGGGTGATAGACTCGTTGACGGAATTTAGAGTGTCAGCATCTCCTAAATTATTTGTTATTAGATGTTGATTATGAAAATATTTTCCAAAAGCTTCACATTTTTCCATGTTTGTTAGTAATGTGATACCTCCTTCAGTGATTGGAGGAATATTGCAATGTTTTTTTTTTTAAGAATTTTAGTAACTTTCCAGAAGGCGGCTTTTTGGTCGTTATTTAACGACTTTACTTTCTCATTCCAGTGGCGGATTCTCAACTCAACTATAACGATGTCTATCTGTTTTTTTTTAGACTAGTTACCATTTATTTGCTTGTAGATAATTTGCCTTGAACGCTGCCACTGCCTGCGGAAGTGATTACGTGAGGTGATCAGCTGATTGATGTAAGGACTGAGTTTTATTTGATTTGTTATTGACTGTGAATTGTGCCGAATGGGGATTGACTCTTCAGCCGCTTCCCATAGAATTGTGTTAAATTTTAACAAGTGTTGATCAATATCTTTAGAAGCAATGTTTATATTCCACTATGGTTAAAACGAGTCCAATTCGCCTTGTGGTACAAGAATACTCTCTGAGGTTCAATTTGTATTGGTTCATCATTAATTTTGAATTTAACCGGCAAATGGTCGGACGATAGATCAGTAAGTCTGATTGGAGGTGAAATGAACTGAGTGCAGTTAGATAAAATAATATCAAGCGTAGATGGGCGGCCTCTTCTTGACTTCGGATAGTAAGTAGGAGTTGGGGGAAACAAAATATCAAAACTACTAGTAGATACCTTATGTTGCAAAAGCTTGCCCCAATGATTGGTCTTGATACAATTCCAATGAGTATGGCGAGAATTGAAATCTCCTCCAATAAGAACATCACCTTGTAGTCTATGAAATAAATTTAAATCATTAGCGAACTGTTGATCTTTAGTTGAATTAGCATTACCCCCCGGGAAATATGTACCAACAATGGTAAAGCTATTGTTACAGAGAAAAACGTCTACACTGATGGTTTCGAAAATAGAAGTGTTCAATTTTTTATTCAGTCGATGTGATATGTTTTTATGTATTACTATCGCAACACCACCGCCTCTATTATTTCTATTCTATCGACTTGGTAAATATAATATTCAGGATCGTATAGCTGGCTGCTTACCTTTAACCATACGTCTCTGTTAGTATTGCTACGTCTACTTTATTGGATTTCAAAAAAGCGAAAAATTCAATGCGTTTTGCTAGAGGTCCCAAACTTTGGGCGTTCCATAACACGATATTCAAATTATTTGTCATTATAAAGATACTTAATGACTAAATCGGCTATAGTACTAAATTGCTCCTGTTTAGATTTACATTGTTTTAAATTATTAAGCATATCGTTAGTTAAGCATAACAATTGATTTGGATTAAATAGATCAGTTTCTTGCTAAAATAATTAAATTGAACTGATGTATGGAATAAGTATTTAATTCTGGCTTGTAGTTCCTTCAGTTTCATCTGTCCACGTATGAACGTTAAAAGATAACATGCCTGTTTATCATATCGCAGTGTTTTTATAGGTAATTGCTTGATGAATTCGCAATGTACACTATGTCGTTTTAGTTCCTCTGTGAGTTCATCGGTAGGCATTTCTTCAAGTCCGGACAAAACATCCTTAAACATTTTCCCCGCCATTGGATCGTAGGTGAAATATTTCACATTGGATGAGTTCAGTTGGTCTATGAATTTGTCATATTCGATCTTAGTAAGTCGATACACTTTCGTACCTATACTGGTAAACTTCAAAGTATAATCCTTTATGTTAAGTTTAGTTAACTCAGCTTCGATTTTATCTCTCGGCATGTCGATAATTGTCATTGGGGGGATATTTCGCTGTTCCGTTGGAGATAAAGTAGCATCATCATCATTGGTAGACAGTTGGCTCAGAGGAGCAAACCGGTTGGAGCTCGATGTCGTACTCGAACTAAAATGTGCCTTTTTGTTTTTCGCCATTACGAATTCACTTTCCTCATCGCCAGATAAAGGCGAGAGGGGTCTTGCAAATTTTGTGTGGCCCACTGGACAAACTTTATTTACCTAATAGTGTAATAACACCTTAAGCATAATCATTTAATTATTTTTCTTTTCTTAATAATGGATATTTTTAATATATTTATCTTGAGTTACTGAAAATTTTCAGTGTCTTTGTTTTTAATTAATTAAATTCACTTTGCGAATCAGTTCACTCCTTCGTTGGTGGACCCTGCTCAATTCGCTCGCTTGCTATCACGCCAACGCAAAAATCAAAACTCTTTTTATTGAATTAAATCATAATTGCAACTTTACAAAGTGTGCGCTAAATATATTCATAAAACTTTCCGCTCTCTAACTATACGAGTATGCCCATACTACAAATCCTTCGAAAAGGACTTAAACGAAGGCACCAACAATAAAAATGAATGTTAAAACGGTTTAACATCCTTACTTATAGTGTTGTTTCAATGTTCGTGTACATACCTATATTTTACTTTTTCATCGGATGCACTATATGTCAACGTCACCGCCGGCGCCGTCGACACCCTTCGTTACTCTTGAAAAGGACGATGAAAATCAACATCGGAAAAAAGTGAGAGTTCGAAATAGAGCAACAAGTTGCATTGAAAAACTTCACTTGAAATACTCTCCAAGGCGCACCATGGCATGTTATCGTTTTATATTCGATTATCAAGTTTTGATTGTGTCTAATTGCTCGTAGTTTTTCACTGCAGCGTTTTGGAAGGAGATTTACTTACCTATGTGGCAATTTCGTTAGTTATGGAATCTATTCATATTCAGTATTCAACCCTATCAAAATGTATAAATTTTAATAGATAATAATGAGATAAAATGTCAGACAATGGCAAGCAGGGTGAAATTACATAAAAAAAACATTTAAAACCCTCTAGAAACTAAAGCGAATAGTTTCGTTTCTTAAAGGGGGTTTCGACTTTCATAGCATTTACTAAAACCTAGATTTGGTTAACGTGCTCTGTGGCCGTGATCGTTCGGTCGCCACTCTGTGAAATAGACACTCATAGAGAAACGAGTTTCCAAACTCGGCACGACTCGTCGCAAGTTTTATTATTCAGAAGAAGATGATAAGAAATATTCTTGTCGTAGAATAATAAACTAACAATGCGACTAGGAAGTGGTATGGCTGACAACCGTATCACACTCCGAATTCAGTTGTCTCTGTTACGTTGATGATGACAACACACGGTAGTCATCAACGCACCATGCTCCACTAGGAGTTACGGTAATCGAGAGAGAGAGAGAGAGATTTGGTTAACAGTTGTACCATATTGTACCTTACATTGAATAAACTCAAGTTCATTCTACGATACGATTGAATTATGTGATACAAGATTCAATCTAGATGTGTTCTGACTGGATTAATTTAAAAGTTCTAGTAAATTCTGTCGAAATTGTAAGCCCCTGTCTAACGCTTATGTTATAGTTGAGTTAAACCGTGATTGTAGGTTGCAATTTTATACATATTTTTGTAGTCTCATACTGTATACTGAAAATTTTCCCCAAAACGAATGACCTGACCTGACCATGGTCACCTTCATACAGGTCGAGCAAAGAGTCACCATTACGGAATGGTATGGAAAAGGCGAGCAAGGAAAATTAAAAATTTAATCATAATATCAATTTGTAAATATTATTTTCGGTCCCTTTAAACACCATCATCATTATAAAACTCCCACGTGTTGTTAAGTGATAAATTATGTATTATTATTACGACACAGCGACTTTCAATGTATGTATCATATCATAATCTCCAAGGATATTTCTGAAAATTTGAATAATTTCCAAGCGTAAAGAAAAGGAACTTTTCTAAAACTTTTTCGTCAACATAATGGAAATGGCAATTTAAGAGTCTGACGATAAACAATATCGCCCAAAAGAGGAAAAAAACACATTTTCTTCGGTTTGTGATGCCAAGGAAGAAACGAACAATACATTATTATTTAATATCAGATGATTTTTGAAAGTTTCACGTTATGACATTTCCATCCATAAAGCGACTAATTCGATTAGAAGATCTACGTACTTTGTTAATTGAACGGGGGAATTGCTGTCTGAATTTCATTTGCAAAGTTATTAATTCATTTTCATCTTTTCGGCCCGGCTTCGCTTTGTACTTTCTGGTCTACGAAACTTCCATCCCTTCTGCCACCTACACGACCAGAACAACACTAAATAATAAAAGTACAAATCCACTGAGAATATTTCAAATATTGTTCAAATATCTATTTTGAATATTATGTTTAGGCACCTAGAGGCAAAGCATTTACATCGAGTTGCTCACGATATTCAAAACAGCAGTTTCACAACTAATCAAATGAAATCCAACTTAAGATGACACTGAATTTACATAAAACTAGTATTTGGTCAATTGCAATTTATGCGCTGATTTGTCAAAAGAAAATCTACATTAACTTTTCTCCGAAATCAATTTTTGTGATGAATGAATTATTCAGTTTCAGTTGTATGTAATAAGCATACTTTCTGTTGTATCTGTCGAAATTTCTAGATTGCAATGAGCAAAAGAAAAATATTTTCCGAAAGTTTGCTCCACTTTTCGTCAACTACAAAACTAAAACTGACAAGGATTCAACTTATGTGGGGTGAACAAACGTTGGACATGGTGGTATACTAATACTGGTGTACATACATATGTATATCAATAATAAATTCGTATGCCAGATATGTCGTGTGTACAGGGACGTAGCTAAGGGGGGGGGGGGGGGGGGGTATGGGGGTGTCTCACGCCCCTAACATTTTCAATTTCCAAATGCAGTCGGCAAATCTGACCTCAAATACATATGTAGGATTGCGATTTTCGGCACTAATAAATTTACAAAAGAATAACTGTTGCTGTTTAAGGATAAAAACATTTGAAAGTTGCAATATTAAAAGTATGTATGTAATTGAATGTACATACTTATTAACAGAGGTATTCGGCATAAAAACATAAAACTAATGTTTAAATTGAAAACTTTAACTGAAAGTTTGGAAGCTCAGGACCTTAACATTATTGACGACGTCATGAAACTCATTCGCAGTACAATAAAGTCTTTAAAGACATTAACAACGACAGCAAAATCAATGCGTTTGTGAAAAGCTCCATGATTTTCGCAAGAAAATTAGATATTGACTAAATCGGACTACAAAAAACAGCACCGAACTCGTCGTGCTCAGAAAAAAAACATTTTCCCGAAAAGAGTTCAAAATCCTTCTTGATGTTTTTATCTCAAAGTCCACAGAAAAATTGGAAAAAATATCAAACTTCTCCAACCGTTTCAAGACATATTTCGAATTCCGGCCGATAGGAAAAATTGCACGATCATCTCAGTAGCGGTGATCGACACTTTTTTATTTTATATATTTATATTTATTTATTATTTCAAAGGAGATCCCTGAATGCCTTCATGCTGAAATTCAAATTCTTCTTGATAATTGCTCCGAGTGTCAAAGTTTTGGGGAAATAGCGAGAGAGGCTTTCAAACTATGAACCGAAAGCGTCCATTAACATCAGCTTCGAGCGAACGATCATTTAGTAAATTGAGATTAATAAATCAATCATTTACGAACGTTAATGGACAATTTGATGCTAATGTTTTCTGAGAAGGATATTGTCGATAAAATGGATTTACATCGAATCGCAGAGTCATGGTCTAAAATTAAGTTACGGCGTGTCACAACTTAATTGGCTGAATCGAATTTCTATATATTGCTACAATCCTTCTTTGTAATTTTCGATGTTTACATGGACGCTTAAAAAATATAGTACAATTACGGGTACGGAAATTTCGCAAATAAAAAACAGGAAATTTGGATATTGTAAATTTTGCTGAAATTTGCATAAAAACCTAGTTTTGTAAATTTTCTTGTTGTTATTTTAATTTTCTATAACTCTAGAAATTCTATAGATTCACAGTTAAACCACTGTTCAAAATTCGCGTTGCAAAAAAAAACGTCGCGTGTTTATTATTCAGTATGAAGTGTGTCTGCCAAACTCCAAATTCAGACAACACACATAGATACTAGTCGACAAGACCACTCCTCAAGGAGTTACGGTAACAGTAAAACGAGAAACTGCTGAGAAAATGCCCCTAATATCGTTACGCTTTTATCGTTTTTATGTAAAGTTCATTTAAATATTAGGGCCCGCCACGAGAAAAACTGTTCTTAAGAAAATCACATTGCAGAAAACAAAGTTCATTCATCAAACCTCAAACTAAAGTGCTTTCTCGGTGTTCGGGAAGCCATCGTGTCCGTGATTCAGCGAACTCGCTGCATTTGACAATTTCTCTATTTTTAATAACGGAAAACGTCTAAAAAAAATCTGAGATGAAAAATTATCTCCAATAAATTGACATTTTTTGGACAAAAATAATTTTTTTTTGTGGAAAAACTCCAAATTAGAGCAATTCGCATTGATTCGCATAAATGAGCAATTTTCGATGAAATTCGCATCTATTTCGTAAAAACGAAATTTCCGTACCTCTAATTATAGCTGGTGAATTTTCAAAATGTAGTCGGCAAATTTTACTTTTCACCCCCCTAACAAATGTTTGCTCGGTACGTCCCTGGTCGTGTATGATGTACGAGTATGTGTATTGTGAAAGTTTTGGTTTGTATACAAGATTGCCAGACGATGGTGAATGCGAAAAAAACTTTTCCTTGTTTTACAGGAGCTTACTAAGATAAGTATGAGGCTACATAAATACTGCCGGATATTAAAGTTAGGAGAAGAATAACTAATATTTGTCTATATTGACGGCTGGAAATATTAATGATCTGAGTAAGAGCATACAGACAAATTAGTTAAGTTTCGAACAAGCTTAATCATTCAAGAATGTGAGGTACCTAACATACTGCAACATGTAAGACAATATCTCGAAAACTCCCCCAAAAGTCATCAGCATCAGAATCGACTATAGAACACTCTCGTCGTTAAAGGAAAAGAACGGAAATTGTTAATGCAAATGAAAAAGAAAATCTACCGGTGCGTGAATTAGCAAAAAGAAGGTAATTCAGTAAAAGGCCATATACATAATATTAAATTAAAAGTTACGAGTATATTTTTTTTTAATTTAAGGTTTAAAATAAGCTACACTCACCGTTCGCCAAAAAGAAAGCATCCGGTCAAGCTGGATAGCCGGCGATAACATCAATCAAAAAAGAAGTTTCTTTAATACAGATGGCAGCAAAATTGATTCCATGTTAGTGCAGTCAAAATATCCCATTTCAGGCCTCAAATAGATAAAAATAGAGTAAGGCTATTTTTTGTGGTTTTTGAATCAGCGAGCTCCCAGAAATCTAAAACTCATCATGCTAAAATTACATATCCGGTGTTTGTTTCCTGTGTAAAGGACTCTCAACGGAATAAATCGAGACTAAATGTAAAATTATTGTGTTTTCCGTGTAGCTTTCCAAAGCCATAACTACGAGAATAATTCAAGTTATCACTACGTTTCTCACTTTTCCGAATCTATAATATGTTAAGACTCTACCATTAAATTTGCAAAGAAAAAAAATTATCAGAAAGCTCTGAAAAAAGACATTAAAGGACACTAATTACAAACCTTGACCAAACGTGAGCATGCGGAGTGTCATATCAAAGAGGACGTCGAGTGCATTGCATGTCCGGTGTTTGTTTCCTGTTTCAAGGACACTAAATGCAATAATTCGGGCTTAAACGAAAAATTACGGCTTTGGAAAGATACATATACGAGAAACACGAAAATTTTCCATTGGATCCCAATTTGCTCCTGTGAGGGTTCTTGAAACAAGTAATAAACGCCGGATATGGAATGTACTCGACGTCCTATTTGAGATGACACCCCGCATGCCCACGTTCGATCAAGGTTTGTAATTAGTGTTCCTCTTTGAGAGCTTTCCGATCATTTTTTTCTTAGCAAATTTAATGGTAAAATTTTTAGCAAGTTTTGGAGAAGCTGCCATCAATGCTGGTAGGCTACAGTCCGAATAACATCCTTTGCCAGACAAAAGATTTGCACTCAAAAATGAAACGTGTCATAGTGGAAAATTCTTATCAAAAGATAAACTAATCGCCCTTCTTTGCAGAAATATGGCAGGAGAAAAAGAGAAGCCACTTTTGATTGGAAAAGCGGCACGACCTAGGGCATTTCAGTCTGTTGATATTAAGTGGATATTGATGTACCTGATTTATATAAACTAGCAGGCTAGAATGATACATATTTCTGTACGATATTTCGTAAAAATGCTTCAACGAAAATCCATCTGGTGGCACAAATTTTCAATTATTAGCCCCCTCCAGGGTAAATTCTTTGTTGCGCCAGTGAACACGGAGGTAAACTTTTACTAAGCTTTTTAGGACTGTTAAAGGCCTTGCGACTGCCACGTCCGCTTTAGCAAGAATGATGCCAAACATAAGTGGCCCGAGGACTAGTAAGCGGCTGCTATTTTCGAGGGCGGTAACATCAATAATCTTATATGTTTGGGCAAGTGCATTGGGCGTTGCCAGTAATGCGAAACCAATAAACGCGATCTATCGTAGGTGTGCTTTGAGAGTGTGTTGTGCGTACCGCACCAAATCACATGAAGCAACCGCACCGACAGAACGGTCTTAAACTAGAACGTAGCCAGGATTTTATTTCGGAAGGATCCGACGTTTGGTTTTAGAAATTTTTACATTATTATAAATTAGAATTTTGTTGTTAACTCTGGACACTACACTCAAAAAAAAATATATCTGCCAAGAAATATTATTTATCATAGCTGATGTATTAATTCATGTGAGGCCAACACAGATATAACATAGGCGACGCAAATATAATAAATATTAGTATTCGTATAGATATACTTTAGTTTGACCACCAACAATTTGTCTGTGAACGATGGTTTTTAGATGGTTTGGCTGAAGTGGCATTTTATTTGCCATATTAGGTAGAAATGTATCTACTGAAGCTATTTTCGACCTAGTTTGTTTTTAGTGTAGTTTCGCCGTTAGGCCATGGCAGTAAATGCCTCCCGTTCCACTGTTCACGTGTCGAATCCAATTTTATCGCTTGATGAGGCTGGACGACCACAATAGCACGCATGAGTACTTAATTTTAATTGCCCGCTATCATCCGAAGCAGACAGTAAGTACCACGTCTACAACGCCAAAGGCCTGTTTTCTGTACAATTATTATTTCGAAGGGCTCGTGGGCCATGGTATCAGTACGATACAGCAACCCTAGAGTTACTTTAACAATTCGCAATATACGACATTTTTCATTTTATGTATAAATTTACCTTACCCTAGAAAATTAAAGCATTACAAACAACAGTCAAGAGCTATGAAAAGAATGTTTGGGCTTGCTTATTCGGTCCCCGCGTCGTGCCGCTTTTGCCTTCTCTTCACACGGTTCTGAGAAAGACGAATTCATTCTTACAGGGAAATATTTTTTTTTTTCAAATTTTGGAGCCTCTATGAAATCTTTAAAATATGCCGAACCATCCCAATCAGATTTTTACGTTTTTCAAATTGTTTATTATTATTTATTATTCACAATTGAGTCTAACTTCGTCCAGATGACACAATTTCTCTGACTGCAAGCTTAGGTACCTACAATCTAATTTCGACAGCATGCTACAGAAATTAATGAATTGGAAACACTTAAACATTAGTGTGTCGAGGCTTACGCCAACGAGGCGATTACAAATTTAAAGCTCTGACTGTTAAGGGTTGGCCTTGAACTTGCTGAGCAAAAAACGGAAGACATCCTCCGTTTTTCCTAAAAATTCCTCTCAGAACGCCCAGAAATGAAGCTCAATTTACCGTAGGTGCGCATTAAGTTCTGCATACGTAGTCTGGCTGGTCTAGCGGTTAGTGCGCTTACACAGGGTCATGAGTTCGAATCTCACCGTGGATCATGGTGTTTTTCGAACTCACGAGCTTGTGACGGACTATGATCTCACTCAGATGTTAAACGAGTACCCATTTATGGGGATAAATAACACTGCTGAGCGTGATGCTGATCTCATTACCTCATCAAAAAGCAGATAAGATCTTGGAAATGGATGTCACTAACACAGCCTGCGGCCTTAGTCCAATGTTGGATTGTCGCGCCTGTTATTTTATACCGAAAAATATCGCACGAAGACGTTCACGTGGTTGCTGCAATGTTATCAATAGGAACTCTATTCTAAATTCTAAAGTTTGAAAAGCAGGTAGCTGATTTTAGCTTAAATCTGGCATAACTGCATTAGCAGCATCTTTCAAAGATTTCCCAACCTCTTTAAAAAAAAACATGTCGTTGAGCGGATCAAACTTTCGTTTTTCCTATTTATAGAGCCACCGAAATAATTATAAGTTCACCCATAAAAAGCTTCAAAAATCAATAAAAACAGATTAAATATTAAATCGATCGACTACAAATTATTTATTTGGGAAATAATACTTCTCATAGGTTATAGGATTCAAAAAATATGTACATCCAGTTAAAGAAAATAGAATACTTTTTAAATTTTAGTGCGAAATAATTATAAATTCATTTCGAAATATTGTTAGTTTAATTATTGTTTTAGCTTATAATTTTTAAAAATTGACCGATTTGATATAAATTAATATCCTGTCGGTCCTCCATTGTTTCTAATTACCTGGAAAACTCATCTTGGGACTGAATTTTCCAGGATATTTTGGTCAATTTCTTCCCAAGCTTGGCGGATCGCTCCTTTGAGTTCCGATACGGTCTGATATTGTTTTCCATGGGCGTAAATCTTCCTAACAAGTATTCCCCATAAATTTTCAATGGGGTTGAGGTCGGGGCTACGGGCTGGCCAATCTAAAACTGTAATGTTTTTCTCTTGTAACCATTCTGTTGTCGTTTTAGCCCAATGGAAACTGACATTATCCTGTTGGAAAATAAATTCCGGTCCAATAATTGACTCGGCATGGTCAATGAGCGATGTCTCTAATATCTCCACATAATCAATCACGGTCATTTTCGGTTTAACCCAGGCCAAAGGTAATTTCCCTGCAAATGAAAATGCACCTCAAATCATCACAAAGCCACCACAAAAGTCTCGGCTCATGGCAATTTCTTTTTCTTGTCCTAAATGGTGCCTAAAATATTGAACACCATCGGGCCATCCTGCTTAAACTTCTTTTCGTCACTGAAAATAACGCTTTCCCACTTTTCGCCGAAATCCATATGTTTTTGGCCCTATTGAAGACGCATCGCCTTATGATATTGGATCAAAGGTGTTTTTTTCTGCCTTTTGATGAATTCGAGGTCCTTGTTGGAGTGTAGAATCTGCTGGACCCGACGCACACTTGCAGGTAAATTCATTTCGCTCCGGATTTCTGATGCGAACTTTTTTTCCTCAGTGGCATTTCGGACAATAAGTCTTTTTTCTCTCGCAGTAACTGCTGGTCGCCGTCCAGATCTTCGTTGTTTTCCATGATTTTCCCGAAGCAAGAGGAAATAGTTGACAACACATGATGATTTGCAAGTTTTTCCTGCAATTTTGCGGTTTGAAAGGCCGCAATCCTTATACGCTATTATTGCACCTTGTTCTTCGACTGTAAAGGAAACGCCACGTGGCATCTTGCCACAACAAAAAAAAATCAAACTGAAACAACCAGTAATTAAAAAAATGTCTTCGTTAAGTTTCGTTTAGATGTTACCAGACCGTTTCCACAAAAAAAAACTACCGGTGCGAGAAATTGAAAAATAACCGGCGTGAACTTATAATTATTTCGCAACACTTAACGCACGATTCGGACACTATTGAGTCTTCAGTGAAACTGACGGCAATGATTTCTCCAAAGTAACAGTATTTCGAACCGGAAGTTTGTAAACAACATAATTAAAATCCTTTTCGAAATTTATAACGGTCCAGGAACTATTAAAATCGAAAAATTGTAGAATTTGTGTGTGAACTTATATTTATTTCGGTGGCTGTATGGTTGAAGCCAGAGCCAGCTAGAGTGAAGGCATTCAAATTACCTACATAATTATTTTATTCTATCTGCATAGTAGTACGTAATGTATCGGAAATGTTGATCCACATTAAATCCATCATCCGGTAAGCTTTTTCAAAATGAAAAATTCAAGGACTATTTTTATTGATTCTAACTTCGACTTCCGCTTTACAGATGACATTCAATAAATCACAGACTTCAGCAATTTCCTCTGGAAAATGGCATCACACTTCTTTCCGAACAATCCTCTGGTGCATTGCACAATTACAGTTGCCGTGTACTACATCCTGTAGACGTCAATTCATTCACTATCGAAAAGCTATACTGCAGATATAGATTTTGAAAAATTATTATCGGAATTGCTACAACTTCGTGGTTACAGCAGATACTGACTTGACTTTCTTTACGGTTCATTTATTACTACAATTGGATTTTTGATACCACAGCATGCGGAATGCGATGTGAAAAGTGTTGACACGATTTTCTGTCAATAAAGTGAAGTGAAATTTTGCTTTTTATAGTACACCTGAATGCGTTTGATTTTATTGTTAAAAGGACTATATTATCGTAAGGTGTAGAACATTTTGTCGAGAATGTCGTATCATACTAGCAGGTTTGGCGTGTGGCTTCCAGAAATCGATTAGGTATGAAGGTAGAAAGTCAAATAATAATTTTTTCGTCTAAGGCCTTAATCTAATAACTTGATTTTCTATGAAAATTTGTTTAAACTAGAATGAAGTTTCAAAAGTCAAAATTATTTTATTTTGTTTTCCTTAACCAAAGGATCGCTTAGCAACATAACATCATAAATTGTTAAAAATTAGATAAAAACGGGACCGAGGCTAATTTCGGGCGCGGCCGAAATTTGGATACCCTTCGCTCCCCTCGGGCTAAAAGTGTGGCATGGCTCCATAGTACGATTCCATTTGTTTCGACCTTTTTAGTTGCTTTGATAAACACACAAATTCAAGGTTTTGTGAAATTGGTGTAACAAATGTTTCTTAGAAGAACCCAAATGGGGGCGTTGGGTTTGTATCGTAGCCCCATGACCCCATGGCTCGAATTGATCTATTCTCATATATGTTTTGTGTCATCAATAGAAATACATTTGTGTGAAATTTGGTTGCACAAATACATAATAAAGTTTTTCTTAGAAGAACCTAATTTGGGAGTTGGGTTGGTATGGCAGCCCCATGACCCCATTGTCCGATTTCACCGATTTAAACATACAAACTGCCTGCAGCAAAAAGAAGCATTTGTGCAAAATTTCAGCTTCATAGTTTTTAAATTGGCCGAGTAAAACGCGTCGCAACAGACGAACAGACGGACATCGCCCAATCGACTCCCCATGTCATGCTGATCATACACTCCCAGTCAATAGGATAGTTCCACTTGCAAAATGGCTGTATTTCGGTAAGTGGTAACGGTATTTTCTTCAAACTTGGGGACAATATTTTCAGTAGCCTGCTTGTTCTTTGCGTAGCAGAAGGTCTCAAATGCGGAGTCCCGTTAGGATTTTCTTACGAGAATTCTTAAAAACAGTACAAATGGTGAAGTCAATAGGATAGTTCCAGTGAAAATAAAACATCAAATAACGGTAAGAAAGGATAATTTCATTTTGAAAAATTTAGCTGGTAATAAGTAGAACTTTATTTAAGTAATTAGAGCTCAAAAAGTTAAGCTGGAATAGAATTGTATAGGTTTTAACGGTAAATTAAATTAATTTTCCCCCAAACTTCTCTAAACGTTCGCAGAAGAACTTCGGTGTTCTTAAACTACTGTCTAACGGTGTAGAACTTCGTTGTCATACATCCCCACACATTTTTGATGGTATTTAAATCTAGGAAGTATGGAGGTCTTTCTCAAACCTTGATTAGTTGGTCTTGAAACCAATCTTTTATCAGTCTTGCTCCATGATTGACGCCATTATCTTGATAAAATCTCAAAGAAGTTGATTGGAAAATGTCGGTAATTTTAAGAACTATATTACCCAGAATATTTTTGAAAGCCTGGACGTTGTGAATACCGCTAATTTCCACAAGCTCAATAATTCCACACAGAGACATTCAACCGCATACTTCGACATTTCTTACTCTGAGTGATGCGTCTACAAAATTAATTCCTTCTAGCTCAAATCGTGGAAATAATACCTAAATCCATCTGAACCGACGAGATTTAATCTTTTCCGTCAGTAAAAATAACGCGTTTGGCCAATCCATACAGTTTTTCCATTGGGGTTGAATGTCTTGGTGTGGAACTACTCAGCTTTCTTAAATTAGGGGTACTCAGAGTACCCAGGCTTTTAAAGATATTCTTCCCAATGTATTGCCTAAAACTTCTGACATTTTCCATACCATTCCTAAAAGATTTTAACAAAATATTGACCCCAACTATGAAGCAAGGCTGATAAAAGATTGATTTCAAGACCAACTAATCAAGGTTATGGAAAGACTTTCCTACTTCCTAGATCTAAATATCATCAAAAAAGTGTGGGAATGAACGACGAGGAAGATATATACCGTTAAACGATAGTTTAAGAACACTGAAGCTCTTTGGCGTACGTTTAGAGGAGCTCGGGACGAAATCAACTTAATTTACCGTTAAAACCTATACAATTCTATCCCAGATTAAGTTTTTGAGCTCAAATTATTTAAATAAAGTTCTTCTTATTACCAGCTTCATTTTTCAAAGTCAAATTATCCTTTCGTACCGTTATTTCATGTTTTATTTCCACTGGAACTATCCTATTGACTTCACCATTTGTACTGTTCTTAAGAATTCTCGAAAGAAAATCCTAACGGGACTTCAGATTTGAGACATTCTGTTATTTAAAGAACAGGCAGGCTACTGTAAATATTGTCACCAAATTTGAAGAAAACACCGTTATCACTTACCGAGATACAGCCATTTTTCAAGTGGAACTATCCTATTGATTGGGAGTGTATATGTATACTTTTTATATGGTCGGAGATGCTTCCTTCAATGCCTTACAAACTTCATGACAAAGTTAATAGACCCTTTCACTCTATGAGCGAAGGGTATACAAAACGCCGCCGTTTGTTTACTATAACTTTCTCTAATAAGTCTATTTACATTTCGACACAAGCAACCAAACTGAAAGTGAAGTTAATACGAACCCAAGAAGACGGGGTTGAGGCCATGAACTTTCACTGGCCCACGCTTCTTGTTCGTTACTGTACCTCAACTAATTTGTATAATGGTTTCGTTTTCGTCATGCTCTATGTAGCCCTCGGGCATTGAATGGGAATACATCGTATGTACCCGATTTACAAGTCGGTCCCAAGAATTAATGAAGTCCTTATTTATATACAGCAGTTTGTTTGGGTTTCGCTTAACTACTTCTTACATACTCCCTCATGCACCCCCTGACCGCTTTCAACAACAACGTTCATGCATCCCGAACAATTTTGTCTTACATTCGGGTCCCTTATTTTAATTGAATGATATTTTGCGTCGATACGAATAGCAACACTATACCCACAACGATGACGACGATAATTTCCCAGGATTTTCTATAGTGTAATGTTTAGGCTGAGAAAACGGAAAGCCATTTTGATGAGAATCATGCATAGAGTGTATGTGAGAGTATACGAATTATATGTTGATAGGCACGCACAATCCCATACAAAGTATCTTTTAGACACGAAAGCAGAAAAGTTAAGAGTTAAAGGACCAAACGATAGAGTCTCCAAGCACGTAACGAAGGAATGTTTTGCCCATAATTGGAGGCGGAATCATTATGCCTTAATTTCCAATTTGTCGATTTCTGTTAATAAACTGGGATTATGTTTGGAATTTTGTCAATTTAGAAGTATAGGCTAGTATGTTTTGTCTCAGTGTAATTGGATTTAAGTCCTTAATTCGGACATACAACAAAGATGGATACGAGACGATTGGATGACGTTAATTTGGTAGACTTGTTCATGTTCACGTATTGCGTGAGTCAGTTATTTATGGTGAAATATCAGAAAATACCGTCTAGTTAATTAATTACAAGCATTTGTAATTAATATTAGCTAATGATGCCTTCCTACTGAACATATTGAAGAGATGGAATGGTCTGATAAGATTCATTACTAATGTCGAATGTTGATTTGCGGTAAGAATAATGATCAATTTCATTGAATATTTGATTTGACAAAAAAAAATTGTTTCTTACCAATTCATTATTGTGATACCAAATATAATCTGTTATTTCGATTTTCTCTTCATATGTTTGAGTTTTCGTATGACAAATAAAATATTAAATTTCAATAAAAGGAAACTTCATACACCTAGCTTCTCTTCAATATTTTTCAAACAATATTTTCCGAACAGAGCAAACAACAACTAACAATCTAGACTTACCTCACTGTCGTTGCTGTGCAATATGAGTTTGAATCCTGGCAATACATTCTCTTCCATATTCACATCATCCAATGCCAACTTTGCAGCTGGCATACATGCCTGACCGCCTTGCCATCCTCCTTTACCGGCTAATGGAAATATTCCACCAATGTGCAACTCATCCGGTCGACCGGTGATTAAGTCCGTTTCCAAACTAAAAACTAAAATTAATAATATCCAGAATGTCACAACACCACCACATGTCATATCCTGAAAAAGAATTTGAAAGATTTTTTTATTATTTGTCGTCTATAAAATTTGCAAATTTGTAATAATGTACATACATGAGTATTTATTGTTTTATTTGTTTTTTAAAATGGTAGAAATTATTTAGTAAATTCATATTTAAGTAAAATGCCATATAACTAAATCTACCCAGGCCTGCTGGATTTCATTCGTTCTCCGATCTCCGTATAAAAATTTAGACCGAAAGAATGATGGATGTAGCCAGGAAGGAGGGTGGGCAAGCCCAACATTTTTCAACTTCATGATCGCATTCAGGAATATTTTTCAGAGGATAAACATTCAAAATCGCCAACAACAATTAAGTTCTCCCGTTTTTAGGGTTTTTTCGATTTTTTCAAAAAACCCTTATGAAATCGATTTTGTCCGTCTGTCCGTCCGTCTGTTCAGTAAATAACTCGCGAACGGCTCAAGCGATCGTCATTTGGTAGGAATGTGTAGAATAGTAACAGTCTTTGGCACGAAATACGTAGAAGTTGGTAGGGCAAAGATAAGGAGGTTTTCACACTTGTACTTAATCTGGCCAGATTACGTAATCTGCGGTGTGGTGAGTTTTAAAATGTATGGAATTTGACAGCTCAAATTACGTAATCTAGACAGATTACGTAATCTGGCTCTAAGTATGAAAACCTCCTAACATGGTGTCCCGATGATATGAAAATTTGTTTACCAAATAAATCGCGATGACTCAACCGATCGTCATGAAATTTGGTATGAATGTGTAGAATGATAACAGTCTTTGGCACGAGTACTTTAAAAGTTGATAGGGAAAAGATAACAGGGTGTCCCGAATAGTTGAAAAAGTCTACTTTTTTAGTTTTTATCGGAGATAGACGTATAGGTACTTAAATCAAAGGACTCGACGAGTACATTTTATATCAGTTACTATTTTTCCGTTTCAAGTAACGGTAACGGAGTTATGGGCGTTTAAAGTTAAGCTTATGTTTTCATCTCGGTTTTTCTAAACCGTTATAGGTGCCAATATGAACTTTACACAAAGATTGGTCAGTTTGAGCTTATATACGTTAAATACTAAGACGGTTGACATATGTTAAGTAAAAGTAAATAACAGTAAATTTGTGAAATTTCTATTTGTGCGTGTGTAGCCCCTCTTAGGTCTGCAAATGTGAAAATTTGTATGTTGTTTTTTAGCAAATTACATATGGAATATGCCTGCAAATTTTCATTCGAATAACTTTATCCAAACCGGAAATCTAGTGAGGGCATTTCACAATACCAGGGCAGCATCTTCAGCATTTATTCAGTACATAACTTGTGACTGGCTAAAACAATGAACATGAAATTTGATGGGAATGTATAGAATGGTAATAGTGTTTGACACGAATACTTTTGAAGTTTGTAGGACCTGTAGGAACCGCTCTGTGGCTCACATGGTTGAGTCGCACTCTACGATGCTAGTAATCTATAGAGGTCCGGAGATCGAATCTCGGCGTAGTCCAAAATTTCCGTACATGTAATCCGTATATGTATATCAGGAAATATATAGTGTTTGCAACATTATAACCACTCCGAAATGATATTGTTACGTTTTCCCTCTCTGGAAACTCGTACGCTAATAAAAAAAAAACTACGGCCGGCCGACCAGCTCATAGAGAAAGGGCCGTGGGCGCCACGTACTTATATACGGCCGTCCGCGACCGTTGTCCCGCAAGTACGAATCGGGCTAACGGTATTTCTACACTATTGCGCGGGTAATTTAAAACAAAGCGGATTCAATCACACAATTCAATATTTTTATTCCCGAAATCGAAAATCACCTTTTTTGTATTGGAGATGTTAACGTTTATCACAAATTCAAATGTATCTTAAATCGCGAAATTTACACTCATCGATGAGCAGCAAAAGGAATTCAAACGGATTTTAAAGCTTTCACTTAAAACTAAACCTATCTAAGTGGCGACTCTTTACTCACAGTTTCATTCGTTGTTTCTCGATCTTAATGATGTTTCGTCGACTTAAAAATCTTTCGTGGTCACACACTAATCGCACGTTTTCTTCGTCTTCACAAGTCGTTCATGGTAAACCACCTTCAATCGTCTTCGTCGTCTCCACAGGTCATTTATGGACAAGCACCTTTCAAACGTCTTCGTCGTCTCCACAGGTCGTTCATGGACAACCACCTTTCGAACGTCTTCGTCGTGTTCAGTTTTCCGTTTCTCCTCGATCACACTCCTCCAGATTCAGCTTCTCCGCTCTTCTTAGTATCGTTAAGCTCTCCGTCTTGGGGAATTCCTCATCCTTGGCAGCCACCGATCTTCGCTTCGTGATGAACGCGGTGTTCGAGGTAGGGGCAGACAATTTACCATCTGAAAGCTTGAAAGCAGCGTTCACATCAAGGAATGACAACAATAGAACATTCGACGGTCTCAGATAAGTGTGAAAATCACTTCTTTTGCTTGAGAATGCGTTACTCTGTGAACGCTCCTCTATTTTCAGAATGACGACGATGAACAGCAAGGCTCCGGCTGGTAGGTCACAATTGTAAAGCGTTGGCTGGTTTCGATGAGTGAACTTGTAGGAAGTCAATAAGTACGCCACCCCTAATCGTCGCCAAACTACCCTAGCTAATGTTTACATTGTTTTTCTCATCTTTATTTTTAGTTACATCGTAACAATATGCAATGTAACGTTGACTCGAAATTGCCTATAAACGGCTGAGTTAACGCACGATGGCCCCACATGGGGCTATACGGTACTGAGAAGGAGAAGAAGGAGAAGAAGGACCTAGTTAACAGGGTGTCCCTGAGCCGCCGCAAAAGTTTATTTTTCAATGTATGGGTACTCCTATCAACGGGCTCAAAGAAGTCATTTCATCTGAGTTTTCTTTTTAGGGTTTTTTAGAAAAAAATTTTTTGATTCGGACAAACGATAACGGGTTTACAGCTAATAAATTCAGTTTATATGTCTAACCATACTTACTTTTGTCTTAGTTTCTTTTTGTTGAGAATTCATCAGAAATTATAAATCAAAAGAAAATTATGTAGATTTGCCGTGAGTACTTTTATCTAAGCTGGATATACATTCAACCTCGGTTATAACGAACCCGCTTGTAACGAACACTGGCTTATAAAGAACCGTGCAAAAATTCCCGTTTTAATTTTATAATTTTTCATACAAAAATTATTGGTTAGAGTGAACTTGGATATAACGAACTTTCGTATATAGCGAACCCAATTTTCGAAGAATCTTGGTATCATAATCAGATGTAAGAAATTTTCAAAATCAAAAAATGGGGGAATACCCGCATTGGGTATTGTTTCTTATTTTTTTAGCAGGTTGGTGGAAGGATACGCGTAAGGTCTTTTCCCTAAAAGAAAAGTGTGAAATTATCCGCGAAATCCAATACGGAAAGAAACAAAGCGAAATATGTCGTGATAAGAACCTAAGTCAATTCACAGTAGCAACATTTGGAAAAATCGGGACGAATTGTAAATGTAGCTTCAAAAAAGATGCGAAAATCGTCACATGATGATGTTGACAAGCTGCAACTCAAACCGTTTACGCAACGAAGATTGTGCAATGTCACAATCACTGGTGCTGTGTTGAAAGCAAAAGGAGTTTGGGAGGACAATAAATGACGAATGAAACATAAGATTCAATGCAGCGATGAAGGGATAGATAGATGGAAAACTCGCCATAATGTTTGCAGTGAAAAGATTGTTCGTGAGTCCGGATACATAGATAACACTATTGCGAATGACTGGATAGCCACTGTCTGATGGCCAACAATTAATTAATAATATAGCAGTGACGAACCTGGAATTTTTTACAAGCTGACTCCCGATACCACCTTTAAATGAGTGTTTATTCCACCGAACACCAGTTCAAAATTACAGCCTATGGATAAAGGAGTCATTCGCTCGTTGAAGAGCTACTATCGAAGCACACTTTTACCGCGCTTTGTCAAGCTCGCAGCCCGCGGGCCCCATGCGGCTCACCTCGCAGTTCTGTGCGGCCCGCGGCCATGTTTTATAAGACAGCTCATCTTTTTTGTAGAGGAAAATACTAAGCCTCTTCTTGAAACTGCTCTATCCCGAAATGCAGTTAATATAAAATTGGTTGGCTTTACCAAACATGAATTGAGATTTATTTGGAAAAATGGCAAAGCTTTAAAATCTACGGAAATCTTGGAATCGGTGACTAAATCACATGGATGAGAAACAAACATAATAATTACAGTCGAAGTGCCTGATTTTTTACCTATAGGTAGGTGCTTATCAAGCTGTATTGGTGATTTTTTTTTTTAAACCATATCACAAACAACTTTTTGTCTGTGTTATCCACCTTTCTATATTTTAAAAGTAATATTCTGTAATCAAATTTCGATAAAAGTTTTTGAAATTTTCCTCCTGCACCCAACCAAACCTGAGGAGAGTCTTATTTGGCCCGGGCCAGGTTCTGAGTTTGACACACCTGGTCTAAAGCATCGACGCTGGTACAGATTTTAAAATTATATTACTTGGCATTAAGTAACGACTGATACAATTAGGAACTTATATAAGCGTGCTGGTTTATTAGTGGTCGACGATGTCTTTGATTCTGATGATTCTTTGCCATTAAATGAGTGTTTATTAAGAAAGAACCCGAGCAGCGGTGATCAGCGCCAACCTAACACGCTAACACAGCAAAATGTCCATTTTCCACTCGATTATTTAACAGCCGATGGCAGCCTTTTGAGTTACGCGTTTATGACAAATGATGAAATTGTGGCTGATGTACTATCTGAGGAAATCAATGAAAGTAGTGGAAGCGAAACAGAAGACGAGCCCATCAGTGAATGTCCAATTTCAACATCAATAACGTAAAAGCTGGGTTATTGAATAAATTGAAGTGTGAAAATTACTTCTTTTTAAAACCCAAAAACGAGGTTTTCCGGAAGAATGACTTACCTGCTGTTTAAGGTCAACAGACTATCTACAAACTTAGTTTATTTTCTCAAAATTTGAGAAAAAAATATTGCCAAACAAAAAAGTTGAGGTGAATTTAGATCGAGAACCTCACAAAAATGACGTTTTTATACCCTTCGCTCATAGAGTGAAAGGGTATATTAACTTTGTCATGAAGTTTGTAACGCATTGAAGGAGGCATCTCCGACCATATAAAAAGTATACATATATGATCAGCATGACTTGGGGAGTCGATTGGGCGATGTCCGTCTGTCTGTCTGTCTGTCCGTCTGTCCGTCTGTTGCAGTGCGTTTTTCTCGGCCGCTATAAAAGCTAGAGAGCTGAAATTTTGTACACATGCTTATTATTGTTGCAGGCTGTTTGTATGTTTGAATCGCTTAAATCGGACAAGGGGGTCATGGGGCTGTCATACAAACTAAACACCCCAATTTAGGTTCTTCTGAGAAAAAATTTTTTATTTGTGTACCAATTTCAACCTTACTTCGCCCAAATGTGTTTCTATTAATGACACACAAAATATGTAAAACTGGATTAAATCCGACAATGGGGTCTTGGGGCTGCCATACAAACCTAGCCCTCCAATTTGAGTTCTTCTAAGAAACTTTTTTATTTGTGTACCAATTTCAACCAAATTTCACACAAATGTGTTTCTAAATATAACACAAAATATATGCTAGACTGGATCAAATTGGACCATGGGGTCATGGGGCTGCCATACAAATCCAACCCCCCAAATTAGGTTCTTCTAAGAAAAAGTTTTTCATTTGTGCACCAAAGTCAACCAAATTTCACACAAATGTATTTCTGTTGATGACACAAAACATATGTAAGATTGAATCAAATCGGACCATGGGGTCATGGGGCTGCCATACAAACCAAACCCCCCATATTGGTTCTTCTATAAGAAACATTTTTTTACACCAATTTCACAAAACCTTGAATTAATGTGTCTTTATCAAAGCAACTAAAAAGTTCAAAACGAATGGAATCGTACTGTGGGGTCATGCTCCGGCAACCCCAATAAAATTTTCCGAGTAAATATTTTTATTTGCCCACTTATTTCAACCAAGCCCAAAACTATTGTCAAGACGGAGGAAAAAGAATGAGGAGGGGGATTAAATACAAGTCATAGGTACGCCCGAAAAAACTTTTAGCCCAAGCGAAGGGTATCCGAATTTCGGCTGCGCCCGAAATTAGCCTCGGCCCCGGGGGTTGGCGAGCGTAGCGAGCAGGGGGTGAAGCCCCCTAGTTTTTCTTCTAATGATAAAAATCACTCTTTTCCTATGGAACTGACCTACGTGGTACCATATGCCAACAAATCTCCAAAGTCTCTAGTTTATTTTTCCAAAATAAAAAAAAACGAGACCGAGGCTAATTTCGGGCGCGGCCGAAATTTGGATACCCTTCACTCTTCTTGGGCTAAAAGTTTTTTTCGGCCGTACCTAGGACTTGTATTACACCCCCCCCCCCCCCCCCCCCACACATTCTTTTCCTTCCGTCTTCACAAAAGTTCCGTTTCGTCGACAAAAAAATATTTCTGTAGGGTTTGGTTAGAATAAGTGGGCTAGGGTTGCCACCTGCTCAGGCCTCGCCCGGCAGTGACGGGCCTAGAAGGTGCGGCCGGGATGCCGGGTTCAGGAAAATTTCGCCGGGACGCGCTCTTTGGTGTAGAAAAATGTAGTCCTCCTGAAAAGTCAGTACTATAAATTAAAGTTTAATTGACAGTTTTTCTACATTTTTTTCATGGGGACGTAGCTGCAACTGTTTCTTTAAGGGCCGCGCTTAAATTGAAATATGTAACCAAGCTTTTTTTGAAAATATTCACCCTTATGACGATCGTGAGTTTGATTTAGTTTTCCAATGGGTGAATTCAGACTGTAAGACGAAACCGGACGGGTAAACTTGCAAGACAAGAACCATCGTTCTTACAATGTGAAATGCATAATGCTTGTCTGCTGGCCACTACGAAAGCTCTCGCCGTCCGTTTATTAGCACAAACAAACGGACGGCGAGAGCTTTTGTAGTGGCCAGCAGACAAGCATTGTGCATTTCACATTGTAAGAACGATGGTTCTTGTCTTGCAAGTTTACCCGTCCGGTTTCGTCTTACAATTTGAATTCAGCCAATGTCTGCTTTTCAAGAGTTCCTATAGTCTATCCTGCGATAGGTGGCGGCTTAAACGTTTACTCGCAATTAAGAAAAACATTACTTCTGTGGATGTATGTCCCTAGGTATGGTGGTCTTACCATATTCAGTGGAAACTAAAAATCTCGTCACACGTCTCGTGTTACTCTGCATCGCTGCAAACTTAAGTTATCAAAGGTCACTGAAATTGCTATGCACGTAATATTGGCGTTTAAGCGAAAAAAAATATTTAAATTTGAAATTAGAACTTGATTGCCTTGGAATGGCTGTGCCTCACAAGATTGCACGACTCCTGCTTTTGACCGGATCGAATCTCTATCGAAAACACTGCTGCTCTAATTTATCTTCGTAGAAATTGTACGGATCCCGTGGGTTATCTGAAACATATTTCCGAAATGAAAATCTGACGAATGTCCTGTAAAAAAGATCAAAATGGTGAACAACACACGCCTGGGAGGGATAGAGGCAATAGGGTAATTCAACGGACGTTACCTTTTCGTTGACTGCCCTCATCACCTCTGTCTGTTCCTTTCATGCGAGTGTTGTCCACAACTTTGATCTTTTACACCGCGCGGTTTGGCGAACCCCGATCCGTGTGGGCCGGCTTAAGATCAGATGACCGTGGAGTTATATTTAGGCAATAAATTCCTGCCAGCTCAGAATGAAAAATAGGCAGTATCTTTTCAACCAAATAATGTTTATAATTTGGTAAGTTTTTGCTGAATGTATTGGGTTCATTCCCAGGATATCAATTGCAATGGATACTTATTGACAACCGGGATACAAAGTAATCGAGGGAAGTGGTGCAGCGAATGGAATGAGTAGGCAAGACTCCACCGATTTCTATTTGATCGTGTCATGGATTGGGTCTCTTCTGTTATTACGAATCGGTCCAAAATAATGCGGATGCGCTATTTCGGTAATAATCCAACTCTCACTCATTCAAAGGAGTTGTTGATTGCCCTCACCCTTCCTTCGCATGACAATTAGCACTGCTAATAATCACTCTAAGCCGAAATAGTAGACTCATTTTTGAATCGATAGTGTGTACGTGTCCTACTTTCCTCTGCCATTATAGAAAAATCCTTCAAAGGATTTATCAATTTATCAATCGAAAAGGCTGATCTGATCAATTAAGCTTTTATTTCATAGGGCTGTCTTAGCTTCTTAGCAACTGCGCCTCAAAAATGCAATACATACTCGCAAAGAATTTTTTGAACACAGGGAGGGGAGGGGGTCCCCTCCCTTTTGCAGGTGCCGGGCGAGGGTCGAGGTCGAGGTGGTAACCCTAAAGTGGGCAAAGAAAAATATTTACTTGGAAAATGTTATTGGGGGATGAGGGACCATGGCCCCATAGTATGATTCCATTTGTTTTGACCTTTTTTGTTGCTTTGATAAAGACACATTAATTTGTAATTGTAAAATTTGTGTAAAAAATGTTTCATAGAAAAACCAAAACGGGGGGTTGGTTTTGTATGGCAGCCCCATGACCCCATAGTCCGATTTGATCCATTTTTACACATGTTTTGTGTCATTAATAGAAATACATTTGTGTGAAATTTCGTTGAAATTGGTGCACAAATAAAAAAGTTTTTCTTAGAAGAACCTAATTTGGGGAGTTGGGTTTGTATGGCAGCCCCATGACCCTATTTTCCGATTTGATCTATTCTTACATATGTTTTGTGTCATCAATATAAACACATTTGCGTGAAATCTGGCTGAAATTGGTACACATATAAAAAAGTTTTTCTTAGAAGAACTTAAATTGGGGGGCTATATTTGTATGGCAGCCCCATGACGCAGTGATCCAATTTCGGTGATTCAAACATACAAACAGCCTGCAATAATAATAAGCACGTGTGCAAAATTTCAGCTTGCTAGCTTCAATACTCGCCGAGTAAAACGCGTCGCAACAGACAGACGGACATCGCCCAATCGACTCCCCAAGTCATGCTGATCATATATGTATACTTTTTATATGGTCGGAGATGCTTCCTTCAATGCGTTACAAACTTATATACCCTTTCACTCTATGAGCGAAGGGTATAACAATTGACAAACAAAAAAGTTATGCTATGTTCAAATCGTATAATTTTACGTGGGCCACCCTGTTTATGTACATATTAAATGTCAACTCCGTGAAGTTTTTATGGGTGTACCCGAACGCCTAGCGTTAAAATGTAAATTACTTTCCGGACTATGTCCTATGTAACGTTACGATTCGTTCAAATTTAGAAAGGATATGGAATGACTATATGCCACCACGTTGACCATTTGCCAGAATAATCAATTGGTTTGGTTATAGGCAGGCCATCAATTTCAATTTCAAGTCATCAAAACCAAACCTTTTCACTTTGCCAATTTTAAAACTTTTTCTGGTCGTTTTATTGATTTTTTTTTTAATCGACCAGCAACGATTTGTAAAAGTTGTAATAAAATGGCAGTGGGTAAATGTAAAATGAACCATTTCCTAGCTAAAAAAAAGTGACGTGGTATGTACATTTACATACATATTTGAATTAAGCGAGTAAAAATTTAAAAACTGTGAGGGTATTGATGCTTTAATGAACTAGATTGTCCCGCAGAATCAATTTGAAGGCCTATATTGTTTTCGTTGTGTATATATGTAGCGTTGTATTTAAATAAATAAATACCAAAAACCGCATTACATACCATGTTTGTTGTTTTTTTTTAAATTTCAGGCAACCAGGAAGGCAGAACTCTGATATGTACATACATATGTATAGATAAAAACTGACAGTCCGATTGAATCGAAGTAAATTTATAATTTATTATAAGCTGATCAGACGTACAGCATTTTGCTGTACAGTACAGCATTTTGACCTCTTGTACAGCATTAGCAAATGTACAGCAAAATGTACAGCATTTCCAATGCCACTCAAAGAAACCTAAGAAGCTCTTCGCCCTGTGATCAGTCTTGTCCGTTTTAAAGGTGTTTTTAGCAAGATAATAGGGACGTTTTATTGTGTTTATCCCGTGCAGGTTTGGGTAGAACTTCATATAAAAAAAATGACACTTACCCAGGTAAAGTTAACCCGTGCAACTACCCTACACGGGATAGAGCTCAAATGTAGATGGCGGCCGCATAGGGGAAATATGAGGGAATTTGTTTTTTCAAACCAAATGTGAGAGTTTTTCTAATCACGAGAAAAGATTTTGCAAAGAAATAATCATCTTTTGTGATAAAATCCACCACATCTAAAAAATAAGCCGACGAAAGCGAGTCAAAGATGCACAAAAACTGTCAAAAGTCAGCTGTTTGGTCTTAACCGGGATGTTACCCGCGATCGTTTTTTTCGAGTCAGACTTACACGCGATACGAAAAAAACGTCGCTTATGTTAATCGCACTTTCATTTGGCAAACGTTTATCTTCGATTACTCGGGTGATCGACCTTTCTGAAATTTAACGCAATTGTAGAGCTACTTGCTGCTCACATTTACGGCTGCCCTATTGCAATTTGGCAAACTTGTGGAGCAACACACTGTCCATAGTTGGTGAAAATTTGTCATGGTTCAGAAGTTACGACCGTCGAAAGATGCAATTAATAATATGTTAGCTAAGACTCCTGCACGATCAATATTTAGCAAGATAATCGCGCTTTTATGTTTTTCAAAATTATCCAAAAAATGTCAGGCTCGCTTGAATTATTGCTTGTTTTGGAGACTTTTTCATTGCGTGCTTAAGCCCATAGTTACGGCTCTCCGTATTAAATTATGTAAAGAGTGGTTCATCAAGACTACGAAGTCCAAGTTACTCCATATACAATCGTTCATTTTCGGTAACTCAGGAGCACTTAGACCGATTTTTCCGAATTGGCATTTTATAGTTTGTAGAGCTACTTGGCGCTCAGATTTCCTCAAAATTTCAAGGTCCAACCTATCCGCAATTTTGTGTTTTCTACGAGAGAATTGTCCATAACTCGGATCGGAAAATTATGAAATTTGACAGATTTGTATAGAACACCGAACTGCCTATACAGCTACCAAGGTTCAGGAGTTACAGCCGTTAAATAAAAAATGATAATTTTTCACAAAACGATGGAAAAATCACTGTACTCCATCTGATTTGTCTGCATACTAAACGACTCTTCAAAGATTTCCAGATAAAGTTTTTTATCACAATATGTCCATAAAATGCAATAAAATGGCGCTAAGATCCCAGGGGATAGGCATGGCATCACTAATATAACCATGGAAGAATGCATGGTATCCTTCAGAAACATCGCGTCCAGGATAAGCCACACTTCTATCGCTCTGGAGGTTCTCCTCGGACTTCACACCGTAGATGTGCCAGGAGAGCCGCCTAACGCTGAAAAATTGTCTGCCCAACGAAGTATGAGTTTACCTATTGCAATACACGAAACAAAATGAAGCTTTTAAATAAATAGGCACCACCTGTCAACTACTTCCCCCCTCCGCCGGTGATCACGATATTGTTTTTTACTGCTGCACCATCTATAAAAAATCGTGAAAATGAGAGTCGAATTCCGCAATGTGTACAGTATTGAGGTTTCGGGAGTATGGTCACCTTAATTTATTATTGTATAGGTTAGTTTTTTTAATTAGAAAAAATAGATAATTCTCATATGTATCTAGACCAGTGGTTCCCAACTCGCAAATGACTGTGGGGCGGTGTTCCATTATGTAAGAAAAAATGCACTGCTTCACGAAAATCACCGGTACAATGTAGACTGAGAGCACCGACCTTTATGCTACTTAAATTAAGTGCACAAGCGCATATCACATTTTCGGATCCACCATATACCTAGTAATGAAAGTATTCATAACTTTATCTGTACTATAATATTTTTCAATGTTCATGGCAATTATTTTAATTATTCGCACTAAGTACTCCTTTTTTAGAAGTATCTCGCGGACCACCTGTTGGGAAACAGTGATCTAGACTACTCTGCAAGCTTATGCATTAGGTACTTTGTAAAAGTTCCATTTGTAGAACGAACAAAACTGTTGGTTATAGATTTTTTAAAAATTGTTGCTCGAGCATTGGTTTAGCAAATTCATCTTCATTCTTTATTAATTTAATTTTGAACCATTGTCACTTAACATTGCACTTAATTAATTTTCAATTGAATTTCTTTTCCTATCAAATTTAATCCTTATTCATTTTTCATTCATTAAATTTCACATTGAATTAAAATCCGAAAGCGGCAACATTGTTTATCAAAATCTAGTACATTTTACCATTACCTGTTTGCAAAACGCACAGTTATAATGTTTCAAGTAAGCAACAATTATTGAAATAAATCAGTCTACTTTGACCTTTTGAGCAGACCACTTGCCTTTCATTTCATAAGCGCATATAACACAAACCACATAATACATTTTTGGTTGCTGCGGTACATCGAACCGTATGCAACACTTTAACAAAAATCATATAATAAAATAATTAAATACGGAGTTAAGGCACTTCGTACAATTGTTATGCAACCAAATTACTAAAATCAACAAACATATGTATGTAAGTCAACCTCTACGCACGATTACGACATTGTTTTATGCACCCAGTGGCGTAGATAGCTTTTCGGAGAGGAGGGGATCATTTTACAAGATTGCTTGTACTTTTACGGTTATCAAATGTTGAATTTCAATTTCAAATTAGCAGTTTCTTTTAGCAAATTTTGGTGCAAAAAAGATAGCAATTTTCCCATACGAAGAAAAAACCTGGGTACTGAAAATATTGCATCTAAAGTTTTGTCTTTTTTTACTACGGTGAGTAAATCCAAGTATTCCAATTTTCGTAAAAATTTTCGCTACTGTGATCAAAGCTTTACATTGGGTTAAATAAGTTGTTCCCAAACTTTTCGGAGTTAGAGTACTAACATCGTCAGTTCATGTGAAATCCATGCAAATACTGTCAAAATTTTGATGATCGTGAAATCGAATTCGCTTGGTGGTACTCACTTCACATAAAAGTCACCACACCGGTTTTTGACATTTCGCCAGCGAAAATAATGCAGTTGCACTTTATTTCACAATGAAAAGATGTCATCGACAATCAATCAGAACGCGAGTGAACATTTATCATACATTGAGTGAATAAAAAGCCAGTCTCCACGGCACCGTTTTCACGGGAGACATACGAGGGTGGTTCAATAAGTACCCGTGTTGAAAATGAAAAGACAATTTTTTTCTAATTTTTATTTTTATTTTTCAACATAGTCCTCTTTTAGCAAGATACACTTTTCCCAACGTTCCTGCCATTTTTTTAACCCCTCCAAAAAATAGGATTTGTCGAATTCGCCAAAATACGGCGATGACTTCCTCGTTTGAGCAAACAATTTTTCCCGCGAGCCATTTCTTCGTGTTAGGGAACAAGAAGAAGTCGCAGGGAGCCAGACCGGGTGAATACGGAGGATGCGGCAGCAATTCATTACGCAATTCATGCAGTTTGGTGGCGACGACTTTGGATGAATGCGCTGGTGCGTTATCGTGGTGAAACAGCACTTTTTTTCCGCCAAATGCGATCGTGTCTCCTTCAATTTTTTATCGAAGCGGTCCAATAACTCACTGTCCAGTAATCGTTTTTCTAAAAAAAAATCCATAAGGATGACGCCCTTCGCATCCCAAAAAATCGGCCCCATGACCGCCATGACATGATTTCCGGCCGATGGAACCGTTTTGGCCTTCTTTGGAGCAGATTCACCGTTGAACCAATATCTAAGGGTGGTCATAGACGGCGAAGTGTCCCCATAAATAGCATCCAACTTCGCTTTTATCTCCTCGCATTTTTTCTGATCCAAAAGCAGAAATCGAATTACCTCCCTACTAGCCATGGCATAAGGAATGCATCGATGCCGGCATCATGAATCTCTAGATGAACCGAATCATTCCATTTGTTCTAGCCGCGGGACTAAATTCCCTTATATATTTTTGAAAGATATGGTGAACGACTGCATGAAGACCAAGTGAACCCAAACATGACTTTCCCTCATGATTTCATTAGAGAGGTACTGATGATAGATGCGGTGCGGATCATCAATGAATTCATCAGAAAGGAACTGATGAAAAGTACGAAGAGTTTCACTGGCGAATTCATCATGCTGGAACTGATGACAAATTTAATGAATTTCCCCGAAGAGTTCATCAAGTTCGCCCTAATGAAGTAATCGTTGAATTTCCCTCATGCGTTCTTGAACAACATATGAAATGCATAGTCGAGTAGTTTCATTAATAATTTATTCATTTAGCACGCTCTGTGGCTCACTTGGTTGAGTCGCACTCTACGATGTGCGGAGAGATCCGGAGATCGAATCTCGGCGTGTTCCAAAATTTCCGTACATGTGCGGATAGGAAATATATAGTGCTTGCAACATTATATACACTCCGAAATTATATGCAATGTAACGTTGACTCGAAATAGCCTATAAAAGGCTGAGTGAATGCACCATGCCCCACAAGGAGTTACGGTACAGGGAAGAAGAATTTATTAATATATTCAATTTACTCGATGCAGAGGCACACACTACGAAGGTCAACTTTAAAGTGAAAAAGGTTCCGCTATACAAAGAAAAATATTACCCATCGGCGCAAAATGACGACAAGGAAGCGAAACTGACCGAAATTTCAAGAAAATGTCTCTCGATGAATTGGCACCGATTTTTCATCGAGACAGTCATCGGGTGATGGATATTCAGTCGAAGTACATAAGCCAACGCGTGTGGATGAGAGAGTGTTCACGAATACTACAACAATTTTTGCATTCCCCCGTCTCTTTGGATTTATCGTTCACCGATTGTGGCTAGCAGGGCTCTCTCTTTCCATCTTATCGAAAATTACGAAACACGCGTTACTCGAATGGCTGTCAAATCAAAACTAACCAATAAATTAGTCTGGAATTTATTTTGGCTTCGTTTGATAGATGGCAGCACACGATGATGACACCAACTTCCCTCAGTACCATCCTATGTCTTCAAACACGGGTACTTATTGAACTGCCCTCGTATATGTACGTTTTTCGCTCGGTGAACTCAGTACATAGCTATACTGTCAAAATTTTGATGTTCGTGAAGTGAAATCGAATTCGCTTTGTGGTACTCACCTCACACGAAAGTCTCCACATTTGTTTTTGACATTTCGCCGGCGAAACAAATGCAGTTGCACTTTATTTCACAGGGAAAAGGTGTCATCGGCAATCAATCAGTCCGCGAGTGCAAATTTATCTTACTGTACTGTATATTTCCCCATTGGAAATTGCGCTTCTGTGGGAGAGCACTCCGTTTTCCACATTATTTTTAAGTTTTTGAACATAACATTAAGATTTTCCGGCAACAAATTTTCAATCAGTGCTTACATTTAATTTTTCTAGCATAGCGCTTCTAGATTACTTCCGCAGGGCTTGCCTGTGCAAAACTCCGCATACAATGTGAAAAAGTAGATGATCGTAAAGTCCTGTGCTTAGTGTTTCTATTCTATCGATACGCTTCTATTATACAATTGAAATTTGAGGGAGTGCTAAATTTTCTATAGCAGTTCTGAAAATGGTTTGACGTATTTATGAAACACTACACACGTTGAATAATTCCTGCAAATTAGTTTACTTTTGATTGGTTTAACACAATTAAAGTAATAATAAAAAATGTGCGAACGAAGGGGGGGGATTGATCCCCCCTTATCTACGCCACTGTATGCACCTATCAAATTATGTATTATTCATGGATTTATTTGTTTTAACACAAACACACAGATTCAAGCCAAATCCAAAAATGCTGACAATTCGAAACGTATACATATGTATGAACCTATGTACTCGTAGTACTATATAGATTATATCATACATGAAAGCATACATATATCCTTACAACAGAGCTTACAATTTGCAACTCTTGCCTTTCAGCAGATAGAAAATCTTCTCAACTCACAATTTCAGCATACTTTCTTCTAGGTCGCATGATTTAGCAGAAGCCGCCCTTTTTTTATCAACCTGAAAAGAATTTACGATCAAACCGTTTCGTAAAAAAACATCAACGAAGGAAAAAAAAACTTTTACGGCAAACGTACAAACGTACACAACACATACACGAGTAATAACTTCTGTGGGGGGGGGTGTGGAAACTTTTATGTCGCTTATTTCAGTTCTGACTAAATATTCATAAAAAATATTATTTGCCTATCGATCGTAAGTCCGGCTCAAAGAGAAACTCAGAATATTGAAAAGTTATTTTTATAATACAAGATGCATGTGATGTACATTTATGTATACGTACTAGGATACAACCGAAGTGTCATCCATCCCTGTATGGTACACGCATAATATCTACATAATGTATTACAGGCCAGGAGTTTTACGAATCGCAAGCCTGTACGCGTATGTAATGCTACATAAATTTTTAACAGTCGAAATTATGACCCAATAACAAATTGATATCATTAAAAAGAAGAACAGCGATAAAGCTAGTGAAAATTCCAAAGGAATATTCTCCGAATATATAATTCCAAGGTATGAGAGCGTATGTATAGGAATGTAGAAGAGAGTGAGACAAAAGCCGAACTGCCTGTCTGAAAATACAACAGGACTGGACTATACATATATAGTAAAAAAGTATGAGTTGAAAAAAACATGATAATAAAAATAAAATGAACTTAAAAGAGCATAGCAGTCCCAGGAGAGCGATTTCTCTTTACAGCGCTTTTATGCTTTTACGGATCACTGTCACGCGGAGATGAAGCCTTGCGTATTTGTATAGGATAGACGAACAAAATGTGCCAGAACCAGCGCAAAAAGCAAATTGAATTTATTAGAAAGTTAGAAGAGAAAATTGTTTTCGAAATTAAGGAGGACGAGTGAAATGGTACATGCTAAAAAGTTAGTTATGCAATACGAATTAGGTATTAAGAGGACAAGTGTTTGTGATTCTGCCTTTTTATGATGATATAAAAAAGCCTCCATCAAGTATAAAGCCGAAGATAGGAGAAACCCGGAGAAACCAACTTTCGTAGCCTGTTTCATAGTATAAAATAATACGATATTTCATTTTTGGTCGTGGTCGTCGCTTCATCTCAATCTTTGCATGATATGATTTTTACCAAATTCGGAAGGTATAATAGTTTATTTAAATATTGTTTCTACGCCAGTAAAACTTTACAAAAAAAAAAGGCCTAATCTCGGAATTAATGGAATACTACCGTTCTTTCGATTATCTGTTTTAGAGTATTACTGGCTATATAAATCCACATTTGCGAGCGAAAAAGAGCAATTTTTTTGCTCTTTTTTTACATTTTCAACAATATTTTTTAAAATAATTGTCTTGGATAAAAACTGTCTTTGGCATTTTGAAAGTACACAGAATTTCTAATCCAATGATATCCTAACTAATTTTATAGATCAAAAATTGACAGAATTACAGGTTTTAAAAATAGGGTATTTTTTACCAAAAAATTGCGAATTTCAAGTAATTGTCGTTTTGGCAAACGACATAAGTTTAGAATTCGCCATTTTTTGAGGAACATACCCTTTTTTTGAAAACCTGTATCTCCGTCAATATTTGACCTACAAAAGTGGTTAGGATATCATTGGATTGGAAATTTTGTCTACTTTTAAAATGCCGATCTTGATTTTTTTCCAAGATAATTTAAAAAAAAAATATTGTTGGAAATGTAAAAAAAGGGCAAAAAATGCCTCTTTTTCGCTCGCCAAAAAATTAGCACAGGGTCCCCAGGGTTGCAAATCTGGATTTATATAGCCAGTAATACTCTAAAACAGATAAGTGAAAGAACGGTAGTATCCCATTTATTCCGAGGTTAATGTCGATTTTGACTGGCCTATTCAGCCTTTTCGTGATATAAAATTTAAAATCAGGGTAATATGTATGTACATATATTACTTTAGTCGTAACATACAGCCGGCCCCACATCGACCGGAGTGTGGCACCACACCGCACAAAAGATCGGTCCAAGAATGATACCTTGGAGTCGCCCAACCACACTGCTGCACTGCTGGTGCACGATTTTTCGTATCAATCGGTCTGGGACCGGCTTTAGGTGAACAGATTCCTGAATCGTCAATTCTGTACACCAGGCACGTAGCCAGGGGAGGGGTCCATGGGGTCCGGACCCCTCCCGAAATGTTTTCAATACTATAACAGAATTTTTAGTGATTACAGTATAAAATATCAAAATATTCAGGTGGTAACATATTTTTCTCTAAATTCTGTGGGACACTGAACATCATAAAAAATATCCGACATGGAAAATTGGTTTAAGTGAGGTTTTCTTTTCAAAACTACATAGATAAATCCGAATATCAATACACACTTCTCTGAACACAACCCTTCCAAATAAATTGCGCGGAATCTATACAAAAAATGTCTGTTGTCGAAAATTATTATACACTCTGATTTTATTTATTGGGCGTATGGACGTGTTTTCATGCGAGCTTGGTACTTTAAACTTTCCGCTGCGCAGCTTCTGAGCATTGCTACAAAAATAGAGAATGCGATAGAATAGTCTTTAAACAGAGTTTTTTTTTTCAAGGAAACAATTTCTTTGAAAATTTTGACTAATTGATATCGTGAAGGTACGTGATGACTTGTGTTTTTTTTAATAAAAACAAAAATAATTACGTGCGATTATCGGCCCTTTGGGTCGAGTGAAAGATAAGCTTCCAAATATTTTGCGCATGGCGATTGTTGGACTAAACGGAAACTTAGCTCTCACTCGCCTAAGCTAATCGCGGAGATCGAAAGGTACATGAAGCCCGTAGATAAAGAATGAAGTGAGTTTGCATATCTGTTACTTTTATTGAAAAACGGAATATATACGCCTGCTTTAATAGTCTGTGCAAGTAATAGTTATGTAGTTAAGCCTTTTTATGACCAAACGCTCACGTTTTAACGAAGCAAAACAATTTTAAAGATACAAATGGTAAAAATTAGTTTTTCTAATCAGTCTCCCCTACACCACTGTATGCATTTTCGCCACCTCCCAGCAAGCTTTTGGATATCTTCTTCGTAAAAATCTCGCGGCTTTTCACGGACCCATTCTCGCATAAACAATTTTACTTCTTCATAGCTTTTGAAACTTTTAATGGAACTTTCTCAATTCGTTCAATGCTGTAGAAGATGTGTACAAACTTCCGAGCGCCAGAATTTATACTTAATATTCAGAGGTTTTAGTACTCATCTGCCTGAGATTTTCGGTAGCCTAGCCGCTCATGAATATTTTCCCAATACTACTTACGTTTATGCCCAACTCCCCAGTCATGTAGCGTACACGACTTCGTCGGTCTTCCACAATGAGTTTTTCAACGGTGGCGCGGCGCTTACGTTTTCATCGGTGACACTAGGTGGCGCGCATGTCCCAACTAACAATTTTGCTCTTATAACAGTCTACAAGACTCTTATAAGAGCCAACATCAAAACATCAACTCTTGAAATTTAACTCTTGAAGAGTACTATAAGAATCTTATAAGAGTCTTATAAGTATTAAATGAACCACTTTACAAGAGTTAAATTGATCTTATAGCTAAACTTCAACTCTGTTTATAAGAATTACACATGTCTTATAAGAAGATTTTAAGGCTTCTTATCAGAGAAAGAGTCTACTCTTGTAAGAGTCTCATAAAGGGTTACAAGCTCTCATTATAAGTGAAGCTAGAAAGAGTGAATGTGATATTGAAACATACGCTGTCTTTGTTTGTCAAATGTAAATATACGACCTTACGAGAACTTCTGTTTTCGTGAGTTATTATTTCGACAACAACTTAGACAACATTTTTGAATGAGGGATATATTAACTTGTCAAACGATGATTTTCCCACAAATATGAGTCAACATTTTAATGTGATCAAAATTTTATTGTTGAATATAACTATTTTGCTTCGAAAAATGACAAAGCCCTCTGAAAATAATCAATTTTTAATTTTTTTATAAGATTTTCTGGAAATATAATTACATATTATCTAACGATGCTATCTTGTATGAAACTTAATTGAATAACATTCGTCAGTTTAAAAAATCACAATCCTTTCAATTTGGTATATGCAATGACACATAATCACACATAAATTCAAATTTAATTTTCCCCTAATGCAATTTTGTCTGAAAAAAAGATGGCATCTATCCATTAAATCATCATACAAAGCCAGAACTCTGATAACAGGAGGGCGGCTCTTTTTACTATAACTAAATTCTTCATATTAGTCTAAATCTCTTATTTCAAGAGGATGGCTCTTTTTATAATAACTAAAGTCTCACTATGAGAATTAAGCTCTATTCAATAAAATTAAACTCTCCTTATGAAACTTAAAGTCTCACAATAAGGATTCTATTCTCCATAAGGGAGCATAAGTTTCAGTATGAGCGTAAATTTGACGTTTATTTATTATTTCTGTGCGTCGCATAAGTGTGTGTTCCATATTTAACAAAACTAACAGAAAGTGGTAATTACTATATCCAGCGGAGAAGGATTCGGTGGCAGGTAATTCTTATAGCATTTTTAGTGTTTTTCCAGTGAATTTTGTTACGCTCATTGAGTCGACTATATTATTCCGTCCATTTTCTTCGTCGAAAAAAAGTTACTATATATAATCCGGGTCGGTTATGCTGCGTTAAATTTCTTGTGTGATTATAGTGACAGATTGCTTAGCTTCTATGAAATCAATCGTGCACTCACAACACTCTTCTTATAGGTGTTCTTATAAAAGTATTGTAATAAGATGTTGACTAAAGCATTTATAAAGCTCTCATTATAAGACTCATAAGAATAAACCTCTTGTAAGAACATTTTTATAAGAGTTTAAGTCCTGAAGAGTTAAACTCTCACTACAAAGACTCTATGAGAGTCCAAGGCAGCAAAATATGAACTTGTAACAAGAATACGACTCTCCAAGAGTAATAATCTTATAATAAATGTACTTAAAGAGTTTATTTGAAACTTGCTACTAGATCTACATTATAAGAGTTGTAAGAGCCTTACTAGAGTCTTATGAGAGCTTATTCCACTTCCCAAGAGCCAAGCTCTCAAGAGTTTGTTAGTTGGGTACTGAACATCATAAAAAATATCCGACATGGAAAATTGGTTTAAGTGAGGTTTTCTTTTCAAAACTACATAGATAAATCCGAATATCAATACACACTTCTCTGAACACAACCCTTCCAAATAAATTGCGCGGAATCTATACAAAAAATGTCTGTTGTCGAAAATTATTATACACTCTGATTTTATTTATTGGGCGTATGGACGTGTTTTCATGCGAGCTTGGTACTTTAAACTTTCCGCTGCGCAGCTTCTGAGCATTGCTACAAAAATAGAGAATGCGATAGAATAGTCTTTAAACAGAGTTTTTTTTTTCAAGGAAACAATTTCTTTGAAAATTTTGACTAATTGATATCGTGAAGGTACGTGATGACTTGTGTTTTTTTTAATAAAAACAAAAATAATTACGTGCGATTATCGGCCCTTTGGGTCGAGTGAAAGATAAGCTTCCAAATATTTTGCGCATGGCGATTGTTGGACTAAACGGAAACTTAGCTCTCACTCGCCTAAGCTAATCGCGGAGATCGAAAGGTACATGAAGCCCGTAGATAAAGAATGAAGTGAGTTTGCATATCTGTTACTTTTATTGAAAAACGGAATATATACGCCTGCTTTAATAGTCTGTGCAAGTAATAGTTATGTAGTTAAGCCTTTTTATGACCAAACGCTCACGTTTTAACGAAGCAAAACAATTTTAAAGATACAAATGGTAAAAATTAGTTTTTCTAATCAGTCTCCCCTACACCACTGTATGCATTTTCGCCACCTCCCAGCAAGCTTTTGGATATCTTCTTCGTAAAAATCTCGCGGCTTTTCACGGACCCATTCTCGCATAAACAATTTTACTTCTTCATAGCTTTTGAAACTTTTAATGGAACTTTCTCAATTCGTTCAATGCTGTAGAAGATGTGTACAAACTTCCGAGCGCCAGAATTTATACTTAATATTCAGAGGTTTTAGTACTCATCTGCCTGAGATTTTCGGTAGCCTAGCCGCTCATGAATATTTTCCCAATACTACTTACGTTTATGCCCAACTCCCCAGTCATGTAGCGTACACGACTTCGTCGGTCTTCCACAATGAGTTTTTCAACGGTGGCGCGGCGCTTACGTTTTCATCGGTGACACTAGGTGGCGCGCATGTCCCAACTAACAATTTTGCTTTTATAACAGTCTACAAGACTCTTATAAGAGCCAACATCAAAACATCAACTCTTGAAATTTAACTCTTGAAGAGTACTATAAGAATCTTATAAGAGTCTTATAAGTATTAAATGAACCACTTTACAAGAGTTAAATTGATCTTATAGCTAAACTTCAACTCTGTTCATAAGAATTACACATGTCTTATAAGAAGATTTTAAGGCTTCTTATCAGAGTAAGAGTCTACTCTTGTAAGAGTCTCATAAAGGGTTACAAGCTCTCATTATAAGTGAAGCTAGAAAGAGTGAATGTGATATTGAAACATACGCTGTCTTTGTTTGTCAAATGTAAATATACGACCTTACGAGAACTTCTGTTTTCGTGTGTTATTATTTCGACAACAACTTAGACAACATTTTTGAATGAGGGATATATTAACTTGTCAAACGATGATTTTCCCACAAATATGAGTCAACATTTTAATGCGATCAAAATTTTATTGTTGAATATAACTATTTTGCTTCGAAAAATGACAAAGCCCTCTGAAAATAATCTATTTTTAATTTTTTTTCTGGAAATATAATTATTATCTAACGATGATATCTTGTATAAAACTTAATTGAATAACATTCGTCAGTTTAAAAAATCACAATCCTTTCAATTTGGTATATGCAATAACACATAATCACTCATAAATTCAAATTTAATTTTCCCCTAATGCAATTTTGTCTGAAAAAAAGATGGCATCTATCCATTAAATCTTCATACAAAGCCAGAACTCTGATAACAGGAGGGCGGCTCTTTTTACTATAACTAAATTCTTCATATTAGTCTAAATCTCTTATTTCAAGAGGATGGCTCTTTTTATAATAACTAAAGTCTCACTATGAGAATTAAGCTCTATTCAATAAAATTAAACTCTCCTTATGAAACTTAAAGTCTCACAATAAGGATTCTATTCTCCATAAGAGAGCATAAGTTTCAGTATGAGCGTAAATTTGACGTTTATTTATTATTTCTGTGCGTCGCATAAGTGCGTGTTCCATACTTAACAAAACTAACAGAAAGTGGTAATTACTATATCCAGCGGAGAAGGATTCGGTGGCAGGTAATTCTTATAGCATTTTTACTGTTTTTCCATGGTTTTTCCAGTGAATTTTGTTACGCTCATTGAGTCGACTATATTATTCCGTCCATTTTCTTCGTCGAAAAAAAGTTGCTATATACATATAATCCGGGTGGGTTATGCTGCGTTAAATTTCTTGTGTGATTATAGTGGCAGATTGCTTAGCTTCTATGAAATCAATCGTGCACTCACAACACTCTTCTTATAGGTGTTCTTATAAGTATTGTAATAAGATGTTAAAGACTAAAGCATTTATAAAGCTCTCATTATAAGACTCATAAGAATAAACCTCTTGTAAGAACATTTTTATAAGAATTTAAGTCCTGAAGAGTTAAACTCTCACTACAAAGACTCTACGAGAGTCCAAGGCAACAAAATATGAACTTGTAACAAGAATACGACTCTCCAAGAGTAATAATCTTATAATAAATGTACTTAAAGAGTTTATTTGAAACTTGCTACTAGATCTACATTATAAGAGTTGTAAGAGCCTTACTAGAGTCTTATGAGAGCTTATTCCACTTCCCAAGAGCCAAGCTCTCAAGAGTTTGTTAGTTGGGGTGGCAACTTTCCCTCAACTTTTCGGCCTTTTCAAAACATTCATACACATGGGTTTTAGAGAGGCACTCATTCTGGAACTTCTCTAGTACTCTTTGATAAGTTTCCGCGGATTTTATATTTGCTTCGACTAAAAAACAAATCATGATGCGTTCTGCAAGAGGCACTCATGATGGTTATAATTATACACTAAAAAGTCAGGTTACGCGATTCCAGCTATTCTCAACGTTTCATAAAGGTGCCTCTAGATTAGCAGCCAAATGGCTGCGCGTCCAAAAACTGGCATCGCGTGCAGCCATTTGGCTGCTCCTTAGCATCCACACTAGCAGCCAAATGTAGACAGAAAATGACATAACCAAAATTTCATTTTGGTGATTTTTTAAATTCAATTATCAAAATCGGACTCTGCGCGTTTGTATTATTACACGGCCATTCAAGAATTATTCATTTTCACACAAAAGAACAAACAAAAGTTGGAAAATTGTCACTTTGAATTTGACAAGCGGTTGTCAGAGCGGTTCGTTGAGTTGCCATATTGAATATCAAAACTGGATGCACAGCCAAATGGCGACATGTTTGGACAGAATGACAGCAGCCATTTGGCTGCACGTGTCGCCATTTGGCTGCTAATCTAGAGGGACCTTAACATACCAGTCTAATATTTAGTGTATCCACTTTTTCAACAATAAATTTGTCGCGCGTCTGAAAATTCCGTTGGACCCCTCCCGAAACAAAATCCTGGCTACGTCCCTGCTGTACACAAACTACCTATAAGTGGGATTCGGTTTAGAGACAAACCCAAATTCACTATATATGTACCTATAGTACAATTGGTTCAAAATAGCCTCAAGCCCAAACATTCAAAAAAAAGTTTAGTTTTGATGCCAAATCGTTAAATTCACTGCCCAATACGCAGTTAAAAGTTACACTCATTTGCGCCATGGGTTAAGGTAAGGGGAACGGCGCGTGGCAAAGGCGTGAAAAAAAGGTTTATTGCAAATACGTAGAGCGTCGATTATCCGAACTAATGTTGACAAGGGTGGTTCGGATAAACGAAAGTTCGGTTAATCGAGCTTCCATAGAAAAAATAGCAAATAGGCCAAATGTGAAATTATGCGACAAACTGAAAACGTGTAAAACGACTAGAACTGAACAAAAATAAAAAATCCGAAGTAATTGAGCGATGCAGAAGAGAGGTTGCTTCCGTCAGATCCTTGATTTTTCATTTTATTCGATGTTTTTGACAAGAACAGAAGCTGAGTGTCTGGTTCGGTTAATCGAGTGTTCGGATAATCGACGCTCTACTGTATCTGGAAAACTATGAGTCTGACCGCGAAATGTCCTAAGGACGAAAAAAATTGATCTCTTTGGAGATTTTCACACTTAGAGGAGATTCACACTATGGGCAGGATTTATTAAAACCACTACATTAATCATGATTTTGACGGACATTCATGTTCCGATTTCCTTGAAATTAAGGCAGATGTAGTGTTAGCATTTTTTTTACCGTATTTCTTTTGCAGAACTATTTTGTAATATTCGGTTACAAAGTATCTCCATCAACTCCTGTTGCATTGTATCAAAACCGACCCAAAACTAGATACAGCTGTGTCTATCACTGGACTGGAACTTAAAGCTACAGATCATCGTCTTTTTCACCTTTGATTGTGTTAAAGGTCTGAAGGGGCTAATTAAACATTTGTTAAAAAAATTAATACATTGAAAACCCTCTAGGTAGGATCCCAATGTATTGCAAAAAATGATTTTAATTTAAATATATTTAAAAGAAAATTTATTTCGGCATACAATAAATGCACAGTACCAACAAAATTTGTATAGAGGATTTTCTGTACCAAAATTCATTCAAACTTGCTCATTTTTGTGCAAAATTTTTCTTCAAAATAAAAAAAATTGTAAATATCTTTTATGAAAATTCGACGCCATAGACACTGGAATTTTCCCTATAAAAGTAGTCCGTACAAGCTTGGACAGTATTGGAAATGGGTCAAATCGAACCAAAGGTTCACCTACCTCCCATACAAATGACCCCTCCATGATAGTTTAATTCGGATATCATTTGCGACAGAATATCGCTGGCGACCTGAAATTTTGATCAATGCTTAATTATGGCATATACTTTGAGATGATGGAAAGTGGGGTAGGTCTTACTACTACTATCCCTACCTCCTTTGCAAAGCTATATTTAGCCATATCTTTTGATAGAATGTCGCAAATTCGTATCAAATTGTAGCTGTTGGATGCCCTTATAAAATTTGAAAGCATTTCAAACCCTAATAGCCTACGAATATAGCCTTCCGTACAGTTTTAATGAGCTTTTCAAATTTTTAGAAATTTCGCCTAAATGTATGCAAACTTAATCACTTCCAGTTATTTTTCCAATTTTTTCTTTTAAGCATAGTTTCCACGTTGCATGTAAGTGTGCACAAAACAGTTAATTTTTGTTTGTAAATCTACATATACATATTAAAAATGTTGTTTCCTAAATTTTGAATTTGAAAATTTTATGGTTCATGTTTTTAATGAAGAAAAAGTGCTTAAAATTTTGCGTTTCTAAAGTGTAAACAGGGCTTTAATATACAAAGAAAACAATATTTTCAAAAAAATTACAATGCTTATGTGACAATTTGAAAGTCAACCTGGATGCTACTCTCGATTAATTATTTGTGGTGAATCTGGGTCAATGAAGAAGAAAAAGAAGGCTACGAAATAAAAGAAAAAAGGGGACAATTTGCTCTTATGAATAGTTAGCAGTGGCGTAGGGAATTTGGTTTTTGGTGCTGATGTGGTTTAATACTTTTTGGCGTTTTCATTGGTTTGAGTATCCAGCCGCAATGCACTGGAATACACACTCTTTAAAATGTTATATTTGAACGAATTTGTGCCACTCAAAGCATTGCAATAGTGTAAACTTTGAAGCTGCTAGTATATAGTTATGCAACAGGAATGTTGCTGATTAATTAATTTGAAGCATCTATTAATTTTGATATTTCGTGTTAATTGCCCCATTTTTTCGCACGCCACCACTACAAAGTTGCAGCATTGAGCTGCGCATGTGCATAAATTTGTTTACAATTAATTTTTCCATTCAAAATTCGTATGAGAAATGACATCAAAACTATACAAATTCAAGTCACCATAGAAAATCTGTTGGTCCTGTATGCTAGTCGCATATCTAGTGTATTATGCGATTATTTGCGGGTCCTTTTTTTCCTTATTCATTGGTCTGGGCTGGGTCAGCAAACCTGCCCCCTCAGTTGAAAAAAAAACAGTATGTTTTTTTTTTTATTACATAAAAAGATTTTTTTTACCCTTTTATTTAATATGCGTATAAGGTATACATATGTATGTACATATAAAATACCTAATGGGTCGTTAAGGAAACTGCATTGATTGTTTCAAAGTGTTGCCAGGGAACGCGCGTAAAATGCTGGTTCCTAGAGGCACTTTTGAAAATATTAATTTTATTTGAATCATATGTTTATTTGCATAAATGAAGAGCCGCTTTGCCTATTTCATATTTTTGTTGATTGCAGCAATACGAAACGATAACCTTCTACTCAATTCTGTCATATTGACCATTATCAGGGGCGTACGTAGAAAAATATTTCGGGAGGGGTTTTAGCAAAAAGTCAAATTGATATTTTAAAGCTGAAAAGCGCGACCAAATCGGTTTGAAAGTATGAAAGTTATTTCAATCCGTTTCATTTACTTAATAACACTACAGCTTCAAACCAGTTGCAAACCGCCTCCAAGCCTCATAGTAACCACTATTGTTGATCTGTGCAGCTTAAATCCACTAGAGAATGCTTATTATGCTAATGCACCGGAGGACATAATTCCGAATTAACTGCAGCACCTAAGGTCGATATAAATAAGTTAGTGGAAATATGGTGCAGCATTGATTTCCATTGTACCACTTCAGTTGTCCTACTTCCAAAAGACACTTCATAGTAGGCCTGTTCCAAAAACCGGGATCTCGGTACAAAACCGGTGTTCACTTGGTACCGGACCCGATATTCTAAAGTACCGTTATCCCGTTTTTTTGCTACCGAGTTAAAAAAAACCGACCGACGAGTCGGTTTTTTGGTACCGAATTAAAAAGAACGATCCATTTCAACCATGAGCCGGTTTTTTCAGGTTTTTTGGTACCGGTTTTTAACCCGGTAATTAAAAAAAACGGCTTATGGTTAAAAAACCGTCGGTACTGAAAAAAAAACCTGAGCCGGTTTTTAACCCGGTACTCAAAAAACCGGCTTATGGTTAAAAAAAACCGTCGGTACTGAAAAAAACCCTGAGTCAGGGAAACCGCTTGTGGTACCGGGTATTGAAAAAACCCGAAACCCGGTACTGAAATCTCGGTACCGAACAGGCCTACTTCATAGGCTTCTCAACTGCAAAAATAATTTTGAGAGATTTCTTGTACGATGGGTGGAAAATCTCTGTCCGTCTCTTGCAGCGCCGTAGCCAGAAAATTTTGATTTTAGTTTTATTGAATTTAGTCGATGAAAATAGGCGTAATTTCTATTTTACAACTGTCGACGAGTGGATCTGATTTCTCTTTTTAGTTAGTTAATTTCACTTTACCCTATTTTATCAGATTATACTTCAAAATAAAGTTTCTGGGAAAAAAAAAAAATAAAATTATTCGAAGTGCGGTTGAACAATAATTTATCACATTCCGCCATTTGCTATAGTAATACTCAAGACCGTGAAGCGGATTGCAGCTAAGGAATTCTTCATCACATTTCACAAAAATTCATCAAGAACGCCCAGGACGGATGCAGAGGAAAGTTGAAAGCTCAAAGCTCACATGTATCTACTATATATTCCCGTGTGAGGGGAAAATTTGCAGAATGTTTCTCTCAAATTCGTGTTGGTTGGCTTTGATTGTCTGTTCTGTTTTTTTTTTTTAATATTGATATCCGTTTAACGATATTTAACCTCTAATGAAGCCAATATACAAATGAATTTTCGAATCCCTTCGGTCCGGACCCTTGGACCTCTCCACTGGCTCTGGTCTGTCGGTTAAAATTATTGTTTTGAAAAATGTCCTGTTTTTCTATTACCCAAATTTATCAATCAAATGATTCAAGCACTATTGCAAACATCATAAAATTCCGGAGGGGGTTTGAACCCCCAAAACCCCTACGTAGGATCGCCACTGACCATTATCATTGAAAAGGCGTGTGTATTACAACAATTTCTGATTGAATTACATGTCGAATATCGAAATTGAAATAATTTCTGGTCACACGTAGGACGAGAATATTTCTATAAGGAACACGAAATTATGTCAATTACATGTACATATGTGTATGTATATATTTCACATAAATTGTCCGGAACATGAATGTGTAAATATAGAATATCCTGAATTGTATGTCATGAAATTAACTCGAGGGTCACGTATAAATTTGATTGAAACACGTAACCGTAAACATGAAGCATTCAGTAGACTACTTGCAAGTCTATAGAATCATCATGTTAATAATAATAGGCGTAATTTTCAATTCACTAAACTAAATTTCACTAAAGGCCATATTGCGTTATACGGATATGAGTACATACAATTCAAATGTAGATACATAAAACGAAATATACATATGTATAATAAAATACCGTATACAAAGCCTCATTCATAATTAATATTCGACCAAAGTGGAAAAATTTTAGAGTAGGCTTTAAATAAATAATAGTATAGGTATTTACATTATTGACATTTTGAAATATCGATTTTTTTTAGCCCTGCTATCAGTTTTTATACCCGTTACTATGTGAAAGGGTATATTAACTTTGTCATGAAGTTTGCAACGCACAGAAGGAAGCACCTCCGACTGTATAAAGTATATACATATATTATTGATCAGTGTGACGAGAGAAATCGATTGAGCGATGTTCATCTGTCTGTCTATCTGTCCGTCTGCTGCAACGCAAACTAGTCCCTCAGTTTTGAAGCTATCGGGCTGAAATTTTGTATACAAGTTTCTTTTTAGTGTACACTGTATATATGTCGGAACGAATGGAATCGGACCATCGGGTCATGGGGCTGCCCCTGAAAATTAGGTTCTTCTAAGAAAAACTATTTTCTTTATGTACCAATCTAACCAAACTTCAACCAAGTGTGGTCCTAATAAAGCATCAAAACATATCTAGAAATGGATGGAATCGGATGATTACGTCATAGGGCTGTCATACAATCCGTGAAAATTAAGTTCTTCTAAGAAAAACTTTTTATTTTTTAATCCGACCTCAACTAAACTTTACCCAAATATGTTCCTAGTAAAGCCTCAAAAGATATCTAGGAACGGCTGAAATCGGAACACTACGTCATGGGACTGTCAGACAAATGAACCCTTGCAAATTAGGTTCTTCTAAGAAAAACTTTTTTTCCTTATGAACCAATCTTAACCAAACTTCACCCAAATCTAATCATGGTAAAGCCTCAAAACATATCTGAGAATGGATCGAATCGGAAAATTACGTCATAGGGCTGTCATACAAACCAACCCCCAAATATTAGGTTCATGTAAGAAAAACTTTTTTTCTTTTTGAATCTTATCCAAAGTTCATCCAAGTGTATTCCTGGATTAGCCTCAACGCGTCCAGGAACAGATGGAATCGGAACACGTCATAGGGCTGCGGTATATTGTTAATGCAAAAGAATCTTAACTTTCGCACTATTTTTTACTATGCGGACTCATAGTTTCCACCCGATACAAAAATAGGTCCACGCATTTGTATGAGATTTTAAATTCACACTCATCACAATTATGGGGTTTTCAAAACTATTGCAAAGAGTAAGTTTATTTATACCAAATATATAAAGATTATCATATGAGAAAAGGCAAGAGTATTTCCGCAATATGTTTGCAGCGAAGTCTAGTTCGAAGGTTTAGATTATGAAGGCTCTGACGCTGATACAGATGAAGAATATCTGCCCGATTTAGGTGATATGAATTCAGAGGATGATGTGGCTGAGGAACATTTTGAAATAGAAGTATACAGTTAAACTGAGTCGCAAGATGATGAAAGTGATAATGAGCCATCAGTTATTCATGAAACATTCTTCTCATCCAAAGATGGTACGAAATGGTACAAGGAGAGCAATACGTTTTCTCGTCAGTGAGCTCACAACATTATTCGCGATTCAAGACTAATGGACCCTAATCCAGTGACGAAAAATTTATCGCCAGCCAATACGTTTTCAGCATTTTGGGTGCACATAAAAACTGAGGAATACAACCGAAAAACGAAGAAAATACGAATAATCCTATTCAGAATGGACCCTAAATACTGATGAAGAGCTCAAAGCCTCCCTTGAATTCTGCTCGTCATGGGTTGTCAAGAATCCAATCAGGAAAATTTTATCGGCCTGTGGAAACAAGATGCGTTCCCGCTCTATCGGGCGACTATGTCAGTTAATCAATCGTAAGTCTGCTCCGATTAGGGATGTATTCCAGATGATCAACTCGAATCCTGGATCAAATTTTTAGACCATATGAGCATTTGGCCGTGGACGGGCCTATATTGTTACAGAGGAGGACGAAATTTACGCAATATGTATATTATTATGCCATCCAAACCAGGCAAATATGGCATAAAAATATTGTGGTATGCGATGCCTGGACTGCTTATCCAATGAATAGTCCAATTTACATCGTAGAACTGGGAACGCCAGAGAAATCAACCAAGGGGGGCGAGTCATGAGACACTGTAGCGCCGTGTTAAAACTCAGGTCGAAACGTCACCATAGATAATTTTTATACTTCGCTTCCACTGATCGAGCAACTATTGAAATAGAAGTTGACCCTTGTCGGTAACTTGAAGAAAAACAAAAGATACCCGAGGAGTTCAAATCATCAGAGCAACGAGAGGTTTATTCAAGCGAAATTGGATTTCGATCTAACGCAACTTTGTGTTCCTACGTTCCTGCAAAGGGAGAAGCTGTTGTCCTTCTGTCGTCCATGCATCTGGATTCGAACGTATCACAGATCAAACAGAAGCCAGAAATGATTTTGTTTTATAATCAAACCAAGGGTGGAGTGAACACAATGGATAAGATGCTGTCTCGGAATACAACCAAAAGGGCCTTTTGGCATCTAGCCATGTTCTACAATTTATTGGACGTATCAGCTCTAGCAGCATACATAATATATATACCACTCACAATCCACACGGCACAGTACAGAAGTCTCGACGTCGACAATTCATTTTAAATTTGGGACAAGATCTATGCATCCCTCAAATCAGGATCCGCGCTCAAAAACCTTTATCAGTAAGCAAGTTTCATGTTTGGACTGCAATTGAATACATTTTAGGTATTTTCACCTCGACGTTTATAAATTGCATCTCATAATTTAGGTGAATCGATCTGCAAATCGAATTGCAGCGACGATTTGGATGCTAATGACGAACCTCAAAGAGACACTAGTGGCCGAATAAGACAAAAAGGAAGTTGCTATGTGTGCTATCGGAGATCAAAGAAAAAGAGACGATGCACGACGGTCTTGTGTTAGATGTAAGAGACCCATGTGTGTAGAACATTGCCTGAAACAGACAAAAAGTCAGGATTGCTTTATGGGGTCATCCACATCAAATTATAACTTGGGCACATGAGGATTTTTTCCTTTTTATTAATTTGAGAGAGAAAAAATGTATAACTGAGTCGAGTTTCTACAAAAGCTCACTAAGTTATTGAGAAATGAAAATTGAAATATCTACGCGGGTAGAGATCATGAGTGCCAAGGTTAAGTTGCATTCAAATGTGACGGGTATTCAAATTTCGGCTGCGCCCGAAATTAGCCTCGGTCTCGTTTTTGTAGCATTTCAATATATATCACGGAATCCTGTGATTGGGAACAGAGGACACCTGCGGAGTTTTTGATACAACACTTCACTTCACAAGCTAGTGAGCCGTAGTCAAAATCAAGTTGCGATCCTTTAGACTAGGAGAGAAGCCTTTTATACCTGGGCCACAATAATAGCAGGGAGGCTTTACTCGGAAGATGAAAGACGTAGAAGCAACCCCGTGCTGCTTTTTTTTATGAGGTACACGCGTCCAGTGAACTAGGTAGCGGTAACTTTACATGCTAAACTAACCTGGAAGCCCAGGTTAGTACAAAAAACAGCGAGGATCTTTCATCAATGTGAAAGAGTGTGGAAACGTAAGTGGAAAATCTCACCGAAAGAGCCAAGCTAGATGCAGTTGACGCCGCTTAATTTGTTCACATCGGTATATTGCTGCAAATGTGCTTTTATGGCTCCTTTGTTACATTACATAAATGCTAGTGCTAGACGTTTGGACTATGTAGTCCAGCTAAAATCCTCTCAATAACAAGCCGGGAACTACCGAGAGAAACTGGAGAAATCGATTGAACTGTTTTCACAAACTTTTAGTGCCTAAGTGAAGTTTGTCGCGACACTGTCCGATTTTCCCCCCTAATCCCCTGATTAGGTGAAACCTTTGCATCTGTATTATAATTGAACTATAATTATTGAATAGTCCGTAATCAACTCATGTTAGGAAGAACAAGCTCAAAACCTATTATGTTTTAATTTAACTAGAACTAATTTAACTAAAACACGAGTAAAGCCTTAGCCTTAGCCTTATAAGGAGTGTATTAGAGGATTAGAGGAGGTAGAACATTTCTGGGCAAATTTGTGTTGTAAATGCTGAGATCTATTAGCGACGTAGGATATCTTAGTCATTCTATGTAGCGTTTGGGTGCGAAAGTAGAAAGGCTTAAGAATAATTTTTAAGTATTTGGTTTGTATTATCTAGAGTTTTTGTTTGTGGGTTTTAGCACATCTGTTCCAAATAGGGCAGCCATAGAAAATAAGAGGTGCCATGACTGCTTTGTAGATAAGTAGTTTATGGTGTAACGATAGCTTTGACTTCCTGTTGATAAAATGATATGTAGACCATATGCTATTGATTACCTTGGAATAGTGTAATGAAAGGACTTGGCCATCCGAAGATGCCCAGGGGACGGAGCCAATGCCTCTACAACCATGCAGGTTAGGCAGTGACGATAGGGCTCCTCAACGAGCGAGCAGCGGCATGCGCTTGCTGTAGCTCAGTTCGGGAGATACGGGTGGGGTTTGTGTCACTCGTTGCCCCTGTCCTTTTACAAAAAAAAAGGGATATCGCATGCCTGGGAAGACGATACACACAAGGGGGTTAAAATGGGGAGAAAGCGTAAAGGAACCGACGCGCACAGGTGCCATCTTATTCAGCTCCGCGGACCCGGATGGCGACGGGTCCCGGCCAAACTAAACCCACTAAATAATCAAACAAACTCGACCTGACACGCCCGTGGCCGATTTAAAAATATGCAGGGCGTCTCCCTTTACACAAAAACCGGGGGTGAGAATCAGCACTTCACCCCATTATTCGCCTCTGGAAGGGGGGGGGGGTGTAATTGTGCGGAGTACTGCACGGCGTTATATTATTGTATTTTTGGAGATTGTTTCATATTGGCCCAATTTCACGAAAAAAGACACCACAGACATCACAATAGACAATCAACAAAATAAAGGCATTTAGCTCACTTATTCTTCTCCACATTGTTCCAAACACGTCACTCGACAAAAAACGCATGTCGTCCGGCACTTCGTTTCCTTTTTTTCTTCCTTCCACGTTTTATTTTATGTCCGGGGGACATCTCGCAAAAACCCGCATGCTCCTCTCTTGACAGCCGTCACCCAACTTTTTCGAAGTTGGCCGTGTCTCATTCCGATCCCGCCATTTCCCTGCAAACCATGTCATGCTGACATAGTCGACTACGTACCCCTGACTCGCGGGCTGACTGTACCACTGACCGTTGTTCGGCGTTCGGGACTAAAGTAAGCGGCTTATGTCAAAGAAAAATCCTGACCGAGTCTATGACAGCACACGTACATGGTAGGCTACCGTACATGGTTACATCATCGAGTGGTTGTAGATAAAGTACACGACGACTGTCAGTACAAAGATATTCGAATTGTACCAGATGAAATATGCGACCATTGTCAAAACTTTAAATAGCGGGGTGTGGTGCGGAGTGCGGGGTTCTATTTTCACGAATGAGGTGCAGGGTGCGCTGTCCAATTGTTCGCGGGTGATATTTTTCAAGCTATGTAAATGAAAATACGAAGCGCCAACATTTTTTAAAAGTACATTTATTATTATTATCACTCTATCAAAAAGCCGTAAAAACTTTACACAGCACAAAAAATTACTACACTATTGCAGATGTACAGCATTTCGTCCTCTGTATGCCTTGTCGCAAGCCGGCTCCTGAAAAATAAGAAACGGAATGTCCGTTAGTTTATTTAAATTTACACAAAAAACTAATTGGACACTTACAGACTAAATCCAAATGTCGCCGCTTCATAATTTTCTGCTCTCTCGTTTCTGGAAACTTTCTTTAGTCCTGTAGGTCCATAATTCCAGTTCCTGTTAACAAAAAAAGAAACATTTCGTTTAACACTCGCATAAGAAAAATGAAAAGATACTTACAAATTAAATTCACATTACCATTGAAGAACTTTTTGGTGAAGTCAAATGCTGACTGAACACTACAAATCAAACGACGGCAATTCCCCGCGGCTAACTTCTTTTGATGTTTCCTTCGTTCGGTCCACAATTTCAGTATGTATCTATGAATGAAAGAAAATGTTTAGTGACACTCGAAATATAACAATAATGTCGACACTTACAATTTAAATTCACACGCCGCTCGAACAACTTTTGCCGAAAACACACCAAAAACAAAAGACCGAAACTGACGTTTGCCAAAATCATATGGGAAATGGGATACAGCGACATCTGCGTGTGAAGGGGGCTGCATATGTGTGCGTGCCGACTCACACATTGCTACTTTTTTCTTACTCCCTTCCCCGTCGTCAGGGGACTGCTAACCGATTGTTTGCAGGGTTTCGTACAGCTGCTCAATGATTCCGACACATAGATGTCCATTTTTGGATCTGGCGGGATTTTCAAAAATATTAATGATTTTAAATTAATGAAATCATCAATATTTCTGAAAATGCTTAAATTCCAAAAAATAGACACTTATGTGTCGAAATCGGTTCGTTACAATAGGTTGCCTCTATGTGCGCTTTAAACAAACGTGAGTTTAGAGTCGAGAGAGAGTCCTAGGTATTTGAGTTCTTTGAACCATGAAATAGCTGAGCCTAATATATTGATTTGAGGTTTTGGAAGGTATCTGGCTGCGCGGCGCGTTTCGTGAAGAAAACGGCTTGAGTCTTTCCTGTATTTATTTGTATCCTCCACTTATGACAAAAAAATGTTAATTAGCTGAAGTTGATGTTGTAATGTGTTGACGATGCTATCAGGATTAAGATGTGTAGTGAATATGGCAGTGTCATCAGCATAGGTGGCTATGTTACAGTTAGGGTGCACGGGCATATCAGACGTGAATATATTATACAACGTCGGGCTAAGTGCCGAGCCTTGCGACACACCGTCTGGAATACAACGTTTAGTAGACTTAGCTTGAACTTTGAAACAAAATGTCCTGTCAGACAAAAAGGATTGAATTATTTTACATGTAAGTCGAAAAAGAAAGGCGTGAGAGCTTGGTACCATACCGAATCGAAAGCCTTTTCGATATCAAGAGCTATTAAGTCTGTCGATTCTTTACCCGCGAGACCTTGAGATATATGGTTGACTACTCTTAGCAGCTGGTGGTTTGTTGAGAATCTTGGACGATACCCAAATTGGAAGTTGGGAATTATGCGATTGGATCCCAGCTTATTCTTAATGTGGTCTAAAATAATTTGCTCAAAGACTTTCCCTAGCTACGGCAGCAGACTGATGGGGCGGTAGTTGAGAGGCATGGAAGGATTTTTACCAACCTTAGGTATAGGAATTACGATTGAGTTTTTCCACACCTTAGGGAAGTGACCTAGTTTTAAGCAACAGTTAAAGATAAAGCAGACTTGTACGATTGCTTGTCTGGGCTAGTTTTTCAGAAGGACATTTGGGATATTATCATCACCGGCAGCTTTTTATGTTTTCAATTTTTTTGAGAATGCGTTTAATTTGTGATGGAGTGCAGACATTTTCGGGGCTAAGATCTGAACTTAAAGTGGAGAGTAAATTGTTTTCGTTAATCACTTCGTCCGTCGTTTCGGGGTCGCTTAAATTATTGGAAAGTGTATGCGTGAAAAGCTTCGGCTAATAACTCTGCTTTTCCAGCTTTGGTGTACACAGTCGATCGATTTCTGATTTATGAAGTGGTGGTACAAAGCCAGACTTATTTTTCAGACACTTTCGTAGCCTCCAAAGCTTCTGTGAGACGGTTTCAAGTGTTGATAGCATTTTGTTCCATTGGGAATCTCGAAAGGTCTGAAGTGAGAGTCGAATTTGTGAGGTTAAATCGTTGACTGCTTTCTTAAGGTATGGGATGCGGGTAAGCTGCCACTGACGTATCACTGTGTTGCGTAGTTTAATTAATGCCAAAGTCGATGAATCAATTGCTTGTGTAGTTTATGAGGCTCACGAGGGGTGGATGCATCTTTTGCAAGGTAGATTTGACTAGTAAAGTCCGAAATAAGTACGTCGAATTCTTCGGGGTTGGATATAGCAGAGAAATTATTAGCAATGAGATTTTTTGTGGATGTAAGACACCTTCGGAAAATTAGCCAGAAAGTTTTGTTGTAACAAAAGAATGATTGGTACGAAGTGATAGTACATATTTTCTTCAATTGAGAAGGAAACCGGGAGATGAGTGGAGGATAAGTCATTAATGACGATGGGTTGAGAAATTGGAGTTGAGCCGTTGGTTATAATCAGATCTAGAGTAGACGGGTTACCTCTAGGAGGGAAACAAGTGGGTGAGTCTGGTGGATGGATGAAAATATTGTCACTGGTGGCAAATTCAAAAAGTATGTTCCGGCCTTGTTTGCTCTGACACAGTTCGATGGCGTTAATCTCCGCATATGACAAACTTTTCGTTTAATGCAAACAACAGCTTGAAGTCGTCTTTGAAATGGCGAAGTTTAGCCGCGTTTAGCTTGGTGCCACTAAAATAAATAGCAACGAAAGTAATATTGTGTTGATGGACTGATACAGCCACCGTTTCAATTATTTTGGTTTAGACATTTTTTAAATGGCTAAGGCCTTTCGCACGCAAATAGCTACTCCTCCTCCGATTGTCTCTTTTCGCTCATTACGAATTACATATATTGTAATTCGGGTGGGTAAATTTGTCGCTCGTCTTTAGCCACGTTTCACTCAGTAGAAATAAATCCAAGTTGTTTGTATGAAAAAAGTTAAATGACTCAATATACTTGTTTCTTATGCTTTGTGAGATCCACAATATGCAATCAAGATGGTCTTTATTTGTAGAGCAAGTTCTGTCAATACGTTAAATTGATCGTCGCGGGTTTTGCAGGCAGACAGCTTTGTAATCAGTTCTTTATAATTTCACTTGCAGATAACGCAATGTAAATTTGCAATTTTCTCAAGCCCATGATTGCCTGTCAATGTGTTTGATAGTTTTCGGGTTCCTGGCTTTCTATGGAGGTGGCTTCAATTCCAGCATTTGAAGGAATGAATGAATCAATGCATCACATTCCCTATTGTATCGTTACCGCCACTAGATTATTTTTTAAAAAGATAATGGGGAGTAACATGGCATCACTTTGGCCGCAATGGAGATCACAAGAGGATCCTAGACATTGTCCATAATATCAGGAAAGTTCGAATACCTTTAGATAGATGTAAAGTAATCGAAAGACATCACAGCACAAGCGGAGCCTGGCAGAAACATTACGTTATGTAATGGAAAATGGAAAATTTCATATATATAAAAAAAATTAAACAAATTGCAATTTCAAGAGTTATACGCATTCAACATTGGTAATCATTTGGCTCACCCTGTACATATATATTTCCCTCACTCTAATTATCCACTTCCCAACGTAAAATAACGCCTGATCAAATTACTCCAGTATGTTCTTCCTAAAGTCATTCACGTATCAACAGCTCAGGGCTCAGCATTAGGCTTACTCCAAGTAAAACAAAAAAAAAACATAATGCTCCACACTGACCTTAATTTAGAAACTCTGATCAAAAACAAAATACAAATTTAGTACAAAAAAAAAGTAAAGAGCGGATCTATACAAACGTACATAATGATAAATATCTTTCATTTTATATTCCACTCTATCTTAGTCCCGTGTCCTTTTAATGGTTCACAACATTAGATTCTCTCGTAGAAACTTGGCCAAAGAGACGCTCTGCTATACGAATATGTATGTAGGATAATGGTGTCCCCAGTGTTAGTCTCAACAGAACACTTCCGCTACATTTGAACACAAGCACGTCTCGAAATAGCCACAAAGATGTCCTCTTAGCAGTCGTTAAAACTTATTTACAGAATGAAAATGCCAACATAAATCAAAAAGTTGTTACTGCGTGATTTTCATAAATTTTATTTTATTTAGGATTTTTTTTCAGTTTTAAGTTAGATGAAACCTTATTTAGAAGTTATACATAATAATGTGGAGGATACGACTACAGAAATTAATTGTTTATTTTCAGGGTTCTCTCTCTCTTGATTACCGTAACTCCTAGTGGAGCATGGTGCGTTGATGACTACCGTGTGAAGTCATCAACGTTACAAAGTCAACTGAATTCGGAATGTGATACGGTTGTCAGCCATACCACTTCCTAGTCGCATTGTTAGTTTACTATTCTACGATAAGAATATTTCTTATCATCTTCTTCTGAATAATAAACTTGCGGCGAGTCGTGTCGAGTTTGGAAACTCGTTTCTCTATGAGTGTCTATTTCACAGAGTGGCGACCGAACGATCACGGCCACAGAGCACGACATTTTTCAGGGTTAGTGCAGTCATAATTAGCATTTCAAATCGAAACAAATAGAGTGAGGCTAATTCTTGTGGTTTTTGAATTAGTGGGCTCCCAGGAATCTAAAACTAATTTTGCTAAAAAAAATTTTGATCGGAAAGGTCCTAAGGACAAAAAAGGATACTCTTTAATCCTTGACCGGAGGTCGGCATGTGGGGTATCAAATCAAAGGAGTCGTCAAGTACATTACATATCCGGTGTTTGTTCCATGTTTCAAGGACCCCCAACGGAATAAATCGAGATTAAATGGAGAATTATTGTGTTTCCCGTGTATCTTTCCAAAGCCATAATAACGAGAGTAATTCAAATTGTCACTACGTTTCTCACTTTTCCGAATCTATAATAGCTAAAGATTCTACCATTAAATTTGCTAAAAAAAAATATAGGAAAGCTCTCAAAAAGGACACTAATTACAAACCTTGATCGAACGTGGGCATGTGGGGTATCATATCAAAGAGGACGTTCATTCCATATCTGGCGTTTATTGCTTGTTTCAAGGACCCTCACAGGAGAAAATTGGGATCCAATGGAAAATTTTCGTGTTTCTCGTATATGTATCTTTCCAAAGCCGAAATTTTTCGTTTAAGCCCGAATTATTGCATTTAGTGTCCTTGAAACAGGAAACAAACACCGGATATGCAATGCACTCGACGTCCTCTTTGATATGACATCCCGCATGCTCACCTTCGATCAAGGTTTGTAATTAGTGTCCTTTAATGTCCTTTTTCAGAGCTTTCCGATAATTTTTTTCTTGGCAAATTTAATGGGAGAATCTTAACCTATTACAGATTCGGAAAAGTGAGAAACGTAGTGACAACTTGAATTATTCTCATAGTTATGGCTTTGGAAATATACACGGGAAACTACGAAAATTTTCCATTTAGTCTCGATTTATTCCGTTGAGGGTCCTTGAAACAGGAAACAAACACCGGATTTGTAATGTACTTGACGTCCCCTTTGATTTGATACCCCACATGCTGACCTCCGGTCAAGGATTAAAGAGTGTCCTTTTTTGTCCATTTTGGGACATTTCCGATCAAAATTTATTTTAGGAAAATGAGTTTTAGATTCCTGGGAGCTCGCTGATTGAAAAACTACAAAAAATAGCCTTACTCTATTTTTTTCTATTTGGAGGCCTGAAATGGAATATTTTGACTGCACTAGGTAGTAAATCAATCAGTTATTGATAGCTAAGTTTGTAAGAATAGAGAAAAATTTGGAAAGGATTGGCACACAAATGAGTAGCTTTGTTATTAGAGAGCTTTAGCATGTCGTACAACTTACGACAATGTCTAGGGGATTCTAAAGTAAAAATTCCATTGTGTATAGCGTACACAAAAGAAAAAAAGTACAGTGTGTCCGGAAACTGCCGCATAAACGCACCGGATTGTGATTCCGCATATGATTTCCAGCAAAAAAAGGTGTACGGAACATACCCTCTTAGCTTAACCCTTTAGCTGCCACAGGCATTTGAAGATTTTTGAAAAAATCATTTTCTTGTACGACTAAAACTTCAATATCTCAAAAGATAGACTAGCTACAATAGCAAAATAAGATGATTATTACAGTTAACAAATTTACCTAAAAAATGAAACTAACGGCACTAAAATCAGATAAGAGTTTTGGTTTTTACAGAACTTCAAAGTCAAATTTTTGGGATTTGACCCAAAAACAATATGTTTTTCCATCTCAATTTTCTGAAACTTCTGCCAAGGTGAGGTGCTCGTACGATTCCTTTAAAAATTGGCGCAATCTAACGATCATTTCTTTCTTACATCATTTTATTCTAGCTTCGTTATTTCTAACAGTTTTAACGCCTTAAGTGCAGAAAACTAGGGTTAATTTTTGCTCGATTTCGACATAATTTGAATAGATTTTACCAAATAGCATATCCGTAGGGGCAGTCTGAAGTGGATTGTATTGAATTCGAGTTAAAATAAACCCTAGTTTTTTGCACTTCAGGCATTAAAACTGTTATCCGTAACTAGCCTATTTTCGCGTTTCGGTCGGTAAGGTTTTTTAGGGTTTTTTAGATTTTTCAAAAAACCCTTATGAAATCGAATTTGTCCGTCCGTCTGTCTGTCCGTCTGTCCGTCCGTCTGTTCACTCTCGCACTCGCGAACGGCTTAACCGATCGTCATGAAATTTGGTAGGAATGTTTAGAATGGTAACAGTCTTTGGCACGAAATACTTAAAAGTTGGTAGGGCAAAGATAACAGGGCGTCCCGGGCATTTGAAAATTTCTTCACTGAATAGCTCGCGGACGGCTTAACCGATCGTCCTTTATTTTGATAGGAATGTGTAGAATAGTAACAGTCTTTGGCACGAAATACTTAGAAGTTGGTAGGGAAAAGATAACAGGGTATCCCTTTGGTTTAAAAATTTGTTCACTAAATAACTCAAGAACGACTTAGCCGACAGTAATGAAATTTGGTAGGAATGTGTAGAATCATAACAGTCTTCAGCACGAAATACTTACACGTTGGTAGGACAAAGCTAACAGGGTGTCCCGGAGATTTGAAAAATTCGACTATTTTGGTTTTTATCGGACATGGACGTATGGATACTCAAACCAAAGAACTCGATGGGTACATTTTATATCAGTTGCTTTTCACCAGTTTGGAGTAATGGTAACCGAGTTACAGCTAATAAATTCAGTTGATATGTAAAGCCATGATACATAGTAAATCTATTTTTGGATTCGTCTAATTAAAAGTGCTACGTCTAATTAAAAGTGTCTCATTCTGAAACGCGTTTATTTAGACCAATCCAAAAATAGATTTACAAGCAGCATTTCATTAATATTGTGCATAATTCTTATATTTATTACCTATAAAATATACGTGCAAAATTATTCACTATATGTATCGAAAATCTAAAAAACCCCCGTATTGCGGGCGCAGCCCTCTGTACGCCGGTATTTTTCAAGTATTTCTCCAACAGCCGACCATAAATCAAATAGGTGTGTCTGACTAAACTGTAGAAACTGGCACTGTACTAAATTAAACGATTTTACAAATAAACATAATATTTATTATATCTGACCCGTTCATTGAATGTAAGCAAGCACTGTCGTACTAAAATTCGTCAAAAACTATTATATGTAATAACTCGTACGTATCTCACAGAATCTTATACCGGAAAAGAAATCTAATCAGCATCACCATTTCGTTTCTCTCATCGTTTATTGAAAACGTCTTACCATTCGATTCCCACTTGAACCGCCCGAACTGATATTCTACAAATAAGTCACAATCGACACATATTCAATCAAGAAATCATCAACCGAATGAAATACACCTCACAAACGAATTCGTACGACTCAAAGGCAATTCCTTTCTATTATTCCCAAAACGTAACCTTTTCCAACCTTTCTTATTCGTCTTTCATTAAGGACTCCGATTCGATTGTTAAACATTTCTGCTATAGTAGTGTAGCGTGTATAACGTGTCTTCCTGGCCAGCATTGGCCCAAAGTCCTGAATCTCTAGCTGCCTCGGGCAATAAGAAAAAAATAAAGCGCTTAGTAACCGCATGTAAAGACGAAAGAAAGAAGCAACTTGAAACTTACTCGATTCGAGTGTAGTGCGATGTCTGGACGAGTTCCTTCCTATACTAAAACCGACTGACTTTCACACAAAAGAAAGTCCCATCGAATTCTCTAGTCCGTTTCCGTTTCGCATATCTGCCATAGAACGAACACCCCATCAATTCTTGCATTCTTGATGGAGTCCCATCGTAATCGATGAACCGAAATGCTTTTCTGTTCATTGCGAACAACGTCTGATTGGATCATTCAAATATTGCTGTTTGAGGTTCCAGACCAAATGACGATTGCTTACTATCCGTTTCTTCTTTTCATTCGTATCTATACGAGAGTAGCTGCGTGTACGAATTTTGCATTTTCATCAAAAAAGAAAACAAAAAAGATAGCTGACCCTCAAGAATTTTGGGAAGATCCTGATTGTTTTTTGCTTCATACATATGTATTCTGAAAACAAAGTGCGAATATATTGACGGCAATAAATTTAAATCGAATAAAGGGACCAGAGGTCGTCCTTCGTTTAATTTTTTTGTGCGTTTAAAAGCAAAGAACAAAGTTGTATATGTACATATTTGGTTGAATAATTCCGCTCCAAAAATTTAATAATGGAAGTATTTAGGACGATATAGTCTACCATGGGTTGTGTGGTTTTGCACAATAAGATCTTATCGTCGTTCAGATAGGTCCTTCAGTAATTCAATATGGTCTGAAATTTTCACTCTTTGTGCAAATACCTAACTGTTTGGATTTTAATGTATATTAGGTAGGAGAAGAATCCAAATCATGGAATCCATCAGCATAACATCCCATACTGACATCATCCTATGAAAACTTGTGATGTCCTGCGATTCCGGACACGTATGAAGCGTTCCTATTTTCAATGACGATATTATTTTAAAGGCCAGATGCCGGAATATTTTTATAGCTATAAATAATTGCAACACTCAAAGTGTTACTAGGCCTCTGCACATGGGCGTAGCCAGAATTTCGGTCAGGGGGGGGGGGGGTAAGCCCGACATTTTTTCAACATCAAGATTTTATTAGGAGTTGAAATCGTTGGTCACGAAAACATTGTTAGGCCAAATTTAGAGTAGTCTGGCTGGTGTCATGGTTAGTGCGCGCAACTTCGGTGCATAGGGTTATCGGTTCGAGATTCACCGTTAAGGAATTCAGTTTATGGTGTTTTTCAAGCTTACGACCTATGTGACGGACTATGATTTCACTCAATTGTTAAGCGAGTACCGCACAAACAAACACTGAATGTGTGTCAGTTGAATATTCACCACTGTATATCAGCATCAGCGATGATGATGAGGTGCTTTGAGGAAGAGAAACTCGACATTGCATTGATACAGGAACCCTGGATTACCAAGGAAAACAAAATCAGGGGTCTGTCGCAACAGTCCGCCAATCTATACTATGTACAGATGGGTGGAAAGGTAAGGACTTGTATCTTGGTGCGGCATGGTGTACATGCGGTACAAATGACGCATCTAAGCTCGCCCGATCTTACGGCAGTAATGATTGGAAGTGGGGCAGGATCATTTATAATCGGGTCGGCGTACCTCCCTTACGACTCACCAGAACCACCTCCTTCAAAGGAAGTAGAGAACCCGGTAAAATACTGTAAAGAAAGAGGTATAGGTCTGATATTAGGCTGTGATGCCAACGCTCACAATACTGTGTGGGGCAGCACAGATGACAACATCAGAGGACAGCAGCTGCTGGAATTTGTTGAAAGATACAACATGTTAGTAGCTAATACAGGGGTGGCTGCCACCTTCGTTGATGCGCGAAGGGCTGAGGTGATAGACATTACCCTGAGCTCTGTCAAAATGCTGCACAGAATTCAGAAATGGAGAGAAGTGGACAGACTAACCATGTCTGACCACAGGGCTATTCAGTTTGAAATTCTGTATGGCACGAAACCGAGTAGCGAAAACAAACGTATTAGAGTGCCAAGCAATACGGACCGTACTAAGTATGAAATGTGTTTATTGGAACAAATCGAGGAAATTTCAGGGGAAATACCTAATAACACGATTGAGATAGAGCGATCGGTGGAACAAATGAATTCTGCGATAACTCACTCTTTCAAACTGGCTTGTCCCGCTACAATCATAGATGAAAAGGATCCAACACCCTGGTGGTGCACTGAATTGGAATCTATGAGGAAAGAGACAAGGAAAGCGTTTAATAGGTACATGAGAGAGAGGACCCCTCGCTCTTGGGATCTATATAAGGATAAAAAGAGAGAGCTGAAGAAGACTCTACGTACACGTAAAAGGAACTCGTGGAGGGAATTTTGCTCGAATATGAGGAATACATCCGATGTATGCAGATTACAGAAGATGATTTCGAAAGACAGCGTTTCCAAAATGGGACTAATCCGAAAGGAGGATGGGACTATGACGGAAACAATGGAGGAGACATTGCAGTCGCTTATGGAAGTCCATTTTCCAGGAAGCTTCAAGTCAAATAATCCGTGGACTCAAACCTGTAAATTGGTAGGGGCGACCGGACGACAAGAAGCTGAGAGGATAATAACTTCAAATGGTGTCAGGAGTGCTATAAATACTTTTGAGCTATATAAGACGGCTGGAATGGACGGAATATTTCCGGCACTGCTACAATGGGGCATAGCAGCTTTGCTGGAGAAGATCCGAAACATATTCGTTGCCCGTTTATCGACAGGATATATCCCAATGTCTTGGAGAGAGACCAAAGTTGTCTTTCTACCAAAACCGGGAAAAAAGGATTATACGGAAGCGAAGTCATTCAGGCCGGTTAGCCTAACCTCTTGCTCTTTTCTATTGAAGACAATGGAGCGAGTATTGGTGGACCATCTAGAGAATACCTCGCTGATGTATAGACCTTTGAGTAGATGTCAACATGCTTACAGAGCAGGTAGATCTACTGAGTCCGCTCTGCATGAAGTAGTGCGGGTAGCAGAAAGAGAGATTAACAACAGCGGTATCGCTATGTCAACATTTATGGATATAGAGGGTGCTTTTGATAAGATTTCATACAGCAAACTAAGAAATGCCCTAGCTGAGCGGGAGATCGAGTCCTTGATAATAACATTGATCGATTCGATGCTTAGTGGGAGGGCAGTAAATCTCAGTAATGGATGTGCCAGAATAAGAGGAAGGGTAGTCAGGGGCTGCCCACAAGGAGGGGTACTTTCGCCTCTACTGTGGAACATCACCGTAGACTCTCTTCTCTGGAAACTGGACTCGATGGGCGTACATACAGTAGGATACGCTGATGACTTAGCAATTATGGTCAGTGGCAAATTCATGGACACTATTCAAGGTTGCATGAGGCAAGCTCTCAAAGCAACTGAAGAATGGTGTAATGAACAAGAGCTAACTATAAACGCAAGCAAGTCAAGCACTATAGTCTTTACTCTGAAAAGGAAAGATGTAGAAACCACTCTCATGCTGCTTTTTGGTTCGGAGATAAAAGAGTCCAAGGAGGTGAAGTACCTAGGGGTAACCTTAGATCCCAAACTTACTTGGAACTCTCATGTTAACGAAAAGACACAAAAAGCAGCGAGGATTTTGCATCAGTGTAAGAGAGTGTGTGCACGTAGGTGGGGTATATCACCAAAAGCGGCACATTGGATCTATGCAATGATGGTTAGGCCCGTTCTATCCTATGCAGCAGTGGTCTGGTGGCCCAAGGGTAGCCAGAAAACTACTAGGCAACGGCTGGATGGGATTCAACGCATAGCATGTATAAGCATATGTGGTGCAATGAGAACTACGCCAACACATGCTATGGAGGTTATACTGGGATTACTGCCACTGGATCTGTTTATAAAACAAAGTGCGGCGCTCACAGCAATAAGAATGGTAAGAGATGGCACTTGGCATCACTTTGGTAGCAACGGAGGTCATAAGAGGATCCTTGATATTGTTCGTGATAATGTCAGGGAGACTCATATGCCTTTGGATGGTATGAGAAGATGTAGGGTAGTCGAAAGACATCACATCACTCTCATAGAGGATGGTAGGATACACGAGGGGTATCCACGTGATGTTGCTATTTTTACTGATGGGTCTCTCATGGACGGAAGAGCGGGGGCTGGAATATACTCCGAGGAGCTAAACCTTGCATGCTCACTTCGTCTAGGAGAGTATGTATCGGTTTATCAGGCGGAGATGCTTGGACTGCTGCACGCGCTGGATCATATTCTGGAAGGCGGGATACTAGGGAAGAAAATTCTGATAGCACTCGACAACCAATCGGTGATCAAGCGCATGCAGCAGTCCAACATCAATTCAAAATTGGTACTGGAATGTGTCCAGAAGCTCAATGAGTGTGCTTCAATCAACGAAGTTACGCTAATGTGGGTTAAAGGACACGTAGGTACATTGGGGAATGAACTTGCCGATACCTTAGCAAAAGAGGGATCAGCAGAAAAGTTCCAAGGACCGGAACCCAAAATTGCTTTGGGAAACGGCATGATTGAAGCCAGGATACATGGCTGGATTGATTCCATCCATCGGCAACGATGGCGAAGCCTATCCACTTGTAGACAGGCTCGTAACGCAATTACCAGTCCACTAGGGAGGAAAGCCAAACAAGTACTCAGTTACACACGGAGCAGCTTAAGTTGGATAACTGCCTTAGTAACTGGGCATGGTAATTTTAAAGCTCATCTATCTAAGATGAAAATCGTGGAAGATGATGTATGCAGACTATGTCTGGAAGAGGCTGAGACGGCAGCACACATTGTATGTGAATGCCCAGCACTAGGTAGTAGGATGCTAAGGATACTAGGTAAATCCACAATAGGTGTGGAATCCATGAGGGAACTTAGTTTCAAAGATATGCTACTCATCACACGGGACTCAGTGATGAAGGAAGAAGTCGATAATTATCAGTCGACTTCTGGAAATCACTGATGACTGTAAGGGGACGAAAATGGACCCAAATAGTAGTGGTCTGCTTCGGATAATCCCCAAATCACATATATAAGCGAGTACCCATTTATGGGAATAAATTATGCTGTAGTTGATCTCAACACCTCAACAAAAAAAACTGTTAAGATCTTGGAATTGGATGTCTGCGGCCTTAGTCCAATGTTGGACTGTCGCGCCTGTTTTTTTTTTAATTTTTGAGCTAAATTTTAGGAAAGGACAATCTAGAATGATTTTTTGCACCATTTAACGAAAAACGGCCCCTGGTGTTTAGACTTTTACTGGTGATTCTGATTACATTCAACTGGGCTCCGATTCAGCTTTTCAGACCGTAACTCGTCTATATTCAGTGCTATTTTTGGCTTTTGGACTGCATATTCCACTTGCGTGATCAATGTCCGTTTTGAATTCTGGCTTTGCTTGGTTCTATAGGATCGCATCTCCTGCCGAAACATACTTAAAAGCGTGTTATATCACATCCACAGCATCCATAGAAACAAACATTATCCGACAGTCAGCTGGAGATATTTAGGGATAGATGCTTTTCCTCTTCCTTAAAATAGGAGCCCAAGTTCTTAAGCTATTTTTTATCTTACAAATAGGGGCCCAAGCGCTTCAGATGTTCCTCTATCCACTGTATTCAACAGACTCTTTAGCTGCTCCTCTATGCTTCTACAATAACATCGGGAGTCCCAGCTAACCCTCCCCAGAGCGAAATCTCACAGTAAAATTTATAACGAAGTTGGGCGGGATTGCATGATATTTCCGATAGTAGTATTTTGCTCATTCGACTTTATTTGCCGGGACGCCATGGAACTTGTATGATGAAGTTTCGACATTTAAGTACTCTCGCACAAAACGATCGTTATAGCTCTGGCTCTCGAGAAGGAATTAAATGCAGTCGGGTTATAGAAAAAATTAAACAAAACCAAAGTGCCTAGTCTGAGTGGAAATTCAAATCCCCCATAAATATTAATTTAACTATTTAGACAATATTGTTGCCATTGATGGCGGTATCAAGAGCATTCCACAGCCAAGTGCTTTCGGTGGGATGTCCAAAATTTCGCAAAATAGATTGTAAAAACCAAAACTGTTGTAAGGGAGCAGTACTTGAAAAGCTGTAACTACAGAAAAGCAACAAACAATCGTCAAGACTTAAGATCTTAGCTAAGCTAGCGAGTTAAATCACAATCGAAAGTGACAGTGGATCATTCACTACGTACCTACATTACTGATCGATGAAAACAGGCCGACTAAAATTCATGCTAAATCTCTGAATCAATAGTGTTCGATTGAAAAACTGCGGTCGCCTCTCCCTGCCCCCCCTGGCTACGCCCATGCCTCTGCAGGCTTCCCATTAGGAGTAACTTTATCTTACAAATTAAGCACTTTATGGACATAAATTAATTTAGCTAAAAAAAAACTTGGCATCACCTGTAAAAAAAAATATTCTCAGTTAAATTAGGAGAAATGACATAAATAACGGTATCCGTTATGGAATCTAGGCAAAATACGCAGATATTTAAAGTTACTTGCCGCAACGCCCTGGTGCAATTTTTTACAGTATAGGTTTTTGAGCTTTGACGAAATTGCGAGATTGATCTCCTGTTTTCACAATTCTCTCAAAGCCTAAACAGCAATTTTTGGATTAGGGATTAGGCTGCAGTTGGTTTTTTAGCATTTTGAAGCCATTCCGCAGTGAAAAGGAAAATTTGAGAAACACTAAAATCCCAGCACAGTGGGCAGTTTTTAGACTATCTTTTGAGAGCATATACCTAGCTGTAAAAAAAATGTGTTTTGTTTTTATTCGTTAATCATAACTTTGACGTTTAATTTATTTTAAGTTAGAGGCAATGGTTTGAGATTTTACATTAATTTATTGGCGTAGCTTGTAGTTTACGGAATACTTTGGAACTACAACTACCGGACCGAAAGTTTATTTTGGTGCTATGACTCGGGATTTTGGGCGTAAATTAATAATTGGACCTTGCCTCATGAAACTGGTCACACCGCGCCGTATAAGTGGCACCCTTGCTAGTGTCTAAACCAGTTCCCAACTCAGAAACGTCTGCGGACCACTTAGCCTGAAAATGGGTCTCGACGGAACAGCATTCAATCATAATAAAGCAAATTAAGGTCTGAATTTTTTTTTTCGAGGTATGGCATGGCTATGGCATTATTTGCGACCAAAACCTGCGGGTTGAATCTCAGACGCAAGGACAATCTAGCCGTAATCTGTACTTGCCGAGACTTGGCCGTTCGACAAGGAATTCCAGGGGCTTAATCGGAGTGGAAACAGCTTTACATTTTCACCTGCCATGCTAAAAATACAATAGAATCGAGTCCGAATTCGATATAAGCACATATTTGCGAAACGTTTAGTGCATGCGTGTCCAACATACGGCTTCCGTGGGCCACAATCAAGACCGCCACACTTTAGAAAAATTTTGGTACAAATATGTACACTGCTCGTCATCAGATTAGCACACCCCTCCGCATGAATAGCTTCGGCTGATTTCCAACCAAACTAAAAGAGCTAAAATTTCATAATTATACTTGTTAATAGTCTATTCAATTCTAAGTTAATTAAAACAAAAAGTATTGTGTTTTCATTTTTTAATTATGTTTTATAATTGTTTTTCGAAAAAGAACACAAAAAATAGCCATTTAAAATTTGTCATCAGGATAGCACATGTAATTTCTTTTTTGTCGATCTTCCACAATTGGGGACGTAGAACCCCCAATTTTTTGTTGTTGTTTAAGTGATATATTAGCAAGAGGGATCAAAAATTAAGGCTTGCAAGGAGTCAAGGCGGTCAAAAAGTGAAATTTCGAGATGAAAATCAATAAAAGTCGATAATTTGAATCCGAATTCTTGTGTAGTAAGTAGCGTTAAGGTAAAAATAAGAGAGGCGTTAAAAATTGAGTACTTGTCAATCCTTATGAGAGAGTTATTTTGAGAGAAGCATCGAGCCCTCATGACTCGATCGCAAGGATTAGGGTAAATTTTCACATTAAGGCGAGCCTACATTGTTCAACCAGTGATAAGAAAACTAGCGTGAATTTTAGCTCGAATTCAACACAATCCAATTCAGACTGCCCCTAAGGACCTGCAATTTAGTAAAATCTATTCAAATTATGTCGAAATCGGGCAAAAATTAACCCTAGTTTTCTGCACTTAAGGCATTAAAACTGTTAGAAATAATGAGGCTAGAATAAAATGATGTAAGAAAGAAATGATCTTTAGACTATGCGCCAATTTTTAAAAGAATCGTACGATTATCTCACCTTGGCAGAAGTTGGAGAAAATTGAGATGGAAAAACATATTGTTTTTGGGTCAAATCACAAAAATTTGTCTTTGAAGTTCTGTTAAAATCAAACCTCTTATCCGATTTTAGTGCTCTTAGTTTTATTTATATTTAGGTAAATTCGTTGGCTGTAAGAATCATTTTATTTTGCTATTCTAGCTAGTCTAGCTTTTGAGATATTGAAGTTTTAGTCGTACAAGAAAATGATTTGTTCAAAAATCTTCAATTCCCGGTGGCAGCTAAATGGTTAAGCTAAGGGAGTATGTTCGGTACAACTTTTTTGCTGGAAATCGCATGAGGAGTGACAATCCGGTGCGTTCATGCGGCAGTTTCAGGACACCCTGTATAGTCTTATACAGTAATTCGAAAACAAATTAACAAACAAACAAACGGCATTCCGCGGTACCTTAGGGTTTCGTGAAAATCTCTCAAGGGTTTCGCGAAGATATCAAAAAATAGGAAAAATGTAGAAAAAGCTTAGGACAACAAACAATCCATACGAAAAAAAGTTTGTAAGTTTTAAAATTCCCAATCTGCTACACAGCACCAGAAATCAACTTAACTGTAAAATATTGGACCAGCATCAGAGACTCGACCGATTTACTTTTATAACTTTCCACTATCTGAAATAGAAAAGGAAGTACAGGCATACCTCGACTAAGGACACTAATTGGTTCCAGGAAAATGCATCCTAAGTCAAAAAAATTTGTAACAATATCGCACGTAGGCAAGAAGACGGTCACACTCCAAATTCGTCACTTTTCAGTTAATGATACAGTTTTATAAGGACAAGAGGTATTTAAAGTATAGATTATGTTCACCTTAACAGCAACTAATTTGCTAAATATTCTTCAAATCTCTCTTTGGTGGTATCTTATTCTGAACTGGGGAAGAGCTCGGGCCTTTTTTATTTTTATTCTTAAACTTATTTAAGCACTGGTGATGGAAACTTATCTGCATATTATTTGTTGAGCTCATCGTTTTATATTTCAAAAAGAAATTCTCATCGGTGGTTCGGAACAAGAACACAAAATTTAGCAATTCAGTCAAGGTTAAAAAAACACGCTCCTGTGAAAGATTAGGCTGGTGAACACAATTTCAATTCCACCGAATGGCGGAAGATAAAAGTCGATTCCAAATTGACGACTGAACTCTTTTTCTGAAGTTTAGAACAAACGTTCAGTTAAAATTCAGTAAGTAATTAAGAACACACTTATTATGTGCGCGTTCCTCGGTACAAATAAACAATTTTGCTCATATCTACGATCTCCGGTATCAAACTTACAATGTATGCTTAAAAATTGCTTTTTAAATCATTTGCCGCCAGATTCGTTTTTAAATAAAAGGCCTAATCATTTACACAATGGTTGAACTCTACTTGGAGGTCCTCAGCCAAACTATGGCTAATTGCCATTGTCAAAAGAAAATTCTTAAAACAACGGCCCAATAAGTAATAACAAGCTTTATGGATCAGGAAAGAAAAAGTGTAAAAACAGAAAAGCTAATTATGTCGAAAGTTAACAGGTGTGTTTTGAAAAAAGCGAAAATTTGTGCGAAAATTAGAATAGTGTCGATACACTCACCATACTAAAAAAGGCAAAATTATCGATGGAATATTTTCAGGACTCTGTTTTTATCGTATGGCAAAATTGCTATACCAAAACTTGCTCCAAATAAAATTCAGAAATTGTTATTCTGGAACTCAGCATTTGATAACCGTAAAAGTATAAGTAATCTTGCAAAATGATCCCCTCCCCCTGTCCGAAAAGCTATCTACGCCACTGAGCACCATACATTTTAAATGGGTGACGTCATATTGGAAGCATGCTGCTGCTGTTCAACATCAACAGTAAAATGCATGGTGCTGCTGTCGGTGTCAAACTCAAAACCTGGCGCGGGCCAAATAGAACTCTCCTCAGGTTTAGATGGGCCGCAGAAGGAAAATTTCAAAAACTTTTACGTAATCGTATTATGAAAGTTAATTACAGAATATATTACTGTTAAAATACAGCCAAGAGTCTGGATCACTATAATAGTGATATCGGGATTTTTCGTGAGAACTTCCTCCTTTCGCAAATGTACTTCAAGAACATTAAAAAAATTAAGACAAGAAGCGAAAACGTGAAAATATGATTGATCTTCTTCTGCCCAAAATAACATTGGGAGGCAAAATAGTCAGAATGAATTAATTTCAGTAGAAAAGTGGCTAAAAGAGACAAAAAGTTGTTTGTGATATGGTTTTAAACAAACTCATGCACCAATACAGCTTGATAAGTAACTATCGGTCTAAAAGGCGGTTTAGATGGCATCAAACTTGTTTGCATCCAACTTTTCCCACAAACTTATCCAAGTTGGAAGGCTGTTTACACGTACGATATTCTCTCAAACAAATCCTATCAAACAAATCCTATCCAACTTGTTGGCCGTGTAAACAGTAGTTGAAAGTTGGAGCGGTCGTAAAACGTTATCAGTTTTTGCAATACGTATTAGTACAGGAAAAATATATTTGCTTTTTCTTTTATTTTTTCGTGAATATTTTAAACATTGAAGGAAACATGCCCGAATGAGTATACAGCGTGCCCCAAAAGTCAACGGAACGCCAGAATTGGATGATAGCGCACAGATATTGGTAATCAGTCGCATTAATTCTTTATTATTAGAAAGTATATTTATATTTCGATTGGACTATAATCAATGCATCTCAAAGAAGTTGTCCAACTTCTGTTTTCACGGTGGATTTGTTTGAATGCTCGTTCCACTTCAAACTTGTTGTCCAACTTCTGTTTACACGATGGATTTGGTGTCCAACTTGTTTGAATGCTCACAAGTTGGACGACAAATCCATCGTGAAAACAGCGCTTAAGAATCAGGCACTTGGGCTCTAATTATGATGTTGGAATTTTACATCCAGGTGATTTAGTCACCAATTCCAAGATTTTCGTTGTTTTTAAAGCTTTGCCATTTTTGCAAATAAATCTCAATTCATGTTCGGTAAATTTGAATTTGTTCACCTTGACAATTTCAACATTTTTTGTGTTGATACAGATTGTGCTCCTTCGACATGGCCACGGGCCGCACAGAATTGCGATGTGGGCCGCGAGTTTGACCCGTCCGCGCTACTGTCTTGCTGCTTTTTGTTCTATTTCAAAAATAATACAACAACAGCTCGTAAACTTGAACTAGTTTTTCCTCTAATTCTTCATGTTATCGAGAGTTTTTTGTACATACTATATATACTGTAGTAACTAGGTGATTTCAGATTGCAAAGTGTGGTAGAGAAATTTTTTTTCGTTTCTTATGTTTTTTTAGGGTGCTGAGCTCGAATCCGGAGCTTCCCACCAAAATATCGTTGCGGAACAGGGTCAAAACCGCGAAAAAACCCCAAATTTTCGGAGTTTTTCCGTTCTTTTATTTATAACTCCGAAAGTGTACATTTCTCCGAAAGCCTGTCCATGAAAATATTAGAGAAAACATTATTGCGGGTCTAACGCGCCATTACTCGTTAAAATGTTTTAAGCGGTATTGCTACGATTGAGAGTCATTTTTTTCGGCGTTTTTTTTGCAATATTGACCCTGTTTTGCAACGACATTTAGGTTGGAAGTTACGGATTAAGGTTCTGCACCCCAAAATACATAATGTACAAGAAAAATGCAACTGTTGCCAACAAAAATAAAAAACCGTTCAATCTCAAAATTTTATTCATAATATGGAACTATTAGGCCAGTCAATAAACCGAAAAATAAGGCGTTAGGTCGCAAAAAAATGCTCGGCTCTGGTTTTTTGGGATATTGTTAGGATAGATACCAGAAGTGTACCACCAAGTTTGCAACTTCGAAAAACCTGTGCTAACCCCATGACCCTCAAAAAACCTAGAAATTTTCGGACTTTTTTCAATTCTAAAATTTCTAAAAGGTGCTTCCTACAAGTAAGTTGTCCACTGCACTGTTAAAGCTAAGAAAATCTTCTTTAATTAGAGTGTAACCCCAGCTTTGTAGGCGCAAAGGATCCCAAGATACAGCACTTTAAACATTGCTTGAAATTGAAAATTAGGTTCTTCTAAGAAAAACTTTTTTCTACTTTTTTCTTTATGTACCAATATTAACCAAACTTAACCCAAGTATGTTGCTGGTTAAGCCTAAAAAAATATCTAGGAACGGATGAAATCGGAACACTACGTTATAGGGCTGTCATACAAACCAACCTCTGGAAATTAGGTTCTTCTAAGAAAAAATTTTTTTTTTATGGACCAATCTTAACCACCCTTCCCCCAAATGTGGTTTTTAGTAAAGCTTCAAAACATATCTAGAAACGGATGAAATCGGAACACTAGGTCATAGGGCTGTCATACAAACCAACCCCTGATAATCAGGTTCTTCTAAGAAAAACTTTTTTCTTTATGAACCAATCTTAACCAAACCTCACCCAAATGCGTTCCTAGTAAAGCATCAAAACATATCTAGGAATGGATGGAATCGGAACATTACGCCATAGGGCTGTCATACAAACCTCCTAAAATACAATTTCGGACTTTTTTACAAAAAAAACATATTTTTTAAAGAGCTGTATCTTGGGATCCTTTGCATCTACAAAGCTGGGGTTACACTCAAATTAAAGAAGATTTTCTTAGCTTTAAAAGTGAAGTGGACGACTTACTTGTAGGAAGCACCTTTTAGAAATTACAAACAAAAATATGAAAAAGGTCCGAAAATTTTGAGGTTTTTTGAGGGTCACGGGGTTAGCACAGGTTTTTCGAAGTTGCAAACTTAGTGGTACACTTCTGGTATCTATCCTAACAATATCCCAAAAAACCAGAGCCGAGCAATTTTTTGCGACCTAAAATCGGTAATTGACTGGCCTATATGTTATGTTGCAAATTTAAATTCTCAATTGTAATAATACCACTCAACGGATCTTTCATATTTATGTCGCTTTAGAAGCGTAATTATGTGCTATCTAACATATTCACGGAGAGTTTTTCGCAGAAATAAATATTTTCAGAGTTAGGGTCCAAATAACGGAAAAACAGCAAAAATTTTAGGATTTTTCGCGATTTTGACACTGTTCCGCAACGAAATGTTGGTGGAAAGCTCCTGATTCGTGCTCAGCGTCAGCACCTCAAAAAATATAAGAAACAAAAAAAAAATTTGTCTCCACCACATTTTGCAATCTAATGTACAGTAGAGCGTCGATTATCCGAACGTCGATTAACCGAACCGGTGACTCAGCTTTTTTCATATGAAATGTATCGAATCAAATGAAAAAATCAAGTGTCTGAAGGAAGCAACCTCTCATCATCAACACTCAGTTGCTTCAAATTTCTTATTTTTGTCCAGTGCTAGTCGTTTGGCTCATCTCCAGGTTCTCGCATACACTTAACTTTTAGGCAACCCTCCAATTTTTCTTGTGGAAACTCGATTCACCGAACTTTCGGTTATCCGAACCACCCCTTGTCGACATTAGTTCGGATAATCGACGCTCTACTGTACTAGGTTTATCTCCTGGATACTGCACTAATAGGTAAAGTCAATGAAATACTGTAGCAAAGTCTATGAATGTAATTGGACCTATACGACACATTAGTCGGCAAGCGTAACATAAGTACATATTCTTTGTAAATCGTGTAATTTGAACGTGCACTGGAACATTTGAAATTTTTCATTTGATCCACCTGATACTTGACTAAATTTTCCCATTACCTTCAATACACTCAGTACTATATGACTGGATGGATCTGTAAAACAAATTACCCATCTTATGGTATTAAACAAGACTACACGAAATAGCGGACAAACAATAGAAAATCCTCAATTCAGAAGACAAATTTTCAGAATTATTTCTACAATGAGATATTCAAGTCATACAATTAGAATGGAATTAATTTGTAGAATTAGAATGGGGCGAACGTGGAGACTTATTACTTTGAAGTATGAGAAGGTATGCATGATAGCATCGTCGAAAGGATATTTTGAGCATGTAATTAAATAGACAAAAGAACGTGCTTTCTATGGTGTTGAATTTATTTTCACATCAAATGAATAGGGGAAGCTAAGACACGCTCGTCCCTTGGCAATGTTCAACCATTATTTAATCTTTCATGATGTTGCGGGAATCAATGTCCCTTTAAGTGTCCTCTCATGATATCAACATGCTGATTCAGTGTGCAGTTTGTATCTATTTTTACCCATTCTCAGATTCCAGTACATCAATCATGTTATTTGTCTCCGTCGTAATGTCCTCTATCTAACAAGGTGTCCCAATGCTACAGCATATTCAAGGAGACATCACGCTCCACTACAGCCCACATTACCATAGTCGACATTCGTATTTACGTGTGTCATCCTGAATGGTATCTGTCCGTGCTGTGTAATCATACTATGCCTCCTGACGTTTCTCTGGCTGTATGATGACGATTTCGACGATATAAACCACTCAGTAACTGAGTAATAGATTGTGAAGGGAATCGTCGTCGTCATGATAGATAGTATAGCACGCGACACATTCAAAACCGTTTTCGAGCTACCTTTAGGGGAGCGTTGTTGCTTGCTTATCCGTTTTGAATGAAATGAAAATGAGACACGTGTGAGAAAGGCATACGCTAAGGAATTTACTAAGTTCTAAATATTACCAGCTGTACGTTGGAATGATATAGGGTAGGCGGTGAGTGGGTCAAAATGTTGTCAAGTATTTTGACAAGGACACAAACAACAGCGCGCAGGGACTACTTTTCAGTGCCATTTGCAATGTCGTCGGTATGCCTTTGCAGGCACGACACACTAGCAACGGCATTGCCAAGCTTTTTAAGGAATGGAACATCAACACAAAAAAGCAAACGTTATGGAACGGTATGAACTATTCTCTCGGTACTTGTGGTCATACAGAATTCATTGATTTTCAAATTACTACACACAATGAGCATTCAATCAGAACATGAAACTACACTTTAATGGCAGCAGAATACGGCAACAACGTCGCACCGAGAGATGGAATCAAATTGGAAAGCCATACAGCGACAATGGACGCTAGAAAACAATGACCAGCCGAAGCTGTCGTTTTTGAATGGTTCGCGCTCTGCGTCACACAAATGCATTGCAGTATAAGGACAGCATAGTCAGCAATGCAAGGCAAGGACAACATACAAAGTACTGCCAAGAGGGAATCATGAATATTTCACGAGATGTCAGTGAACGTAACGTAAATTCGACTTCAGTTGTATAAAACATTCTGAATTGGAAATGAACACTCACCGAGGAAATTCATATAGCTCCGGAGTATAGCGATTCGAAATTAGTACGAACGTGAATGAGTCAGTCAAAATATACCAATTCAGGCCTCCAAATAGAAAAAAATAGAGTAAGGGTAATTTTTGTTGTTTTTGAATCAGTGGGCTCCCAGGAATCTACAACTGATTTTGCTAAAAAAAATTTTGATCGGAAAGGTCCCAAAAAGGACAAAAAAGGATACTCTTTAATTCTTGAGCGGAGGTCGGCATGCGGGGTATCATATCAAAGGGGACGTCGAGTACATTACATATCCGGTGTTTCTTTCCTATTTTAAGAACCCTCAAAGAAATAAATCGAGCTTAAATGGAAAATTTTAGAGTTTCCCGTGTATCTTTCCAAAGCCATAACTACGAGAATAATTCAAGTTGTCCCTATTTTTATAACTTTTCAGAATCTATAATAGCTGGAGATTCTACCATTAAATTTGCTAAGAAAAAAGTTGATCGGAAAGCTCTGAAAAAGGACATAAAAGGACACTAATTTCACACCTTGATCGAACGTGGGCATGTGGGGTGTCATATCAAAGAGGACGTCGAGTGCATTGCATATCCGGTGTTTGTTTCCTGTTTCAAGGACACTAAATGGAAGAATTCGGGCTTAAATGAAAGATTACGGCTTTGGAAAGATGCAGATGCGAGAAACACGAAAATTTTCCATTGGATCACAATTTTCTCCTGTGAGGGTCCTTGAAACAAGTAATAAACGCCGGATATAGAATGTACTGGACGTCCTCTTTGATATGACACCCCGCATGCCCACGTTCGATCAATGTTTGTAATTAGTGTCCTTTAATGTCCTTTTTCAGAGCTTTCCGATCATTTTTTTCTTAGCAAATTTATTGGTAGAATCTTCAGCTATTATAGATTCGGAAAAGTGAGAAACGTAGTTACAATTTGAATTATTCTCGTAGTTATGGCTTTGGAAAGATACACGGGAAACACGATAATTTTCCATTTAATCTCGAGTTATTCCGTTGAGGGTCCTTGAAACATGAAACAAACACCGGATATGTAATGTACTTGACGTCCCCTCTGATTTGATACCCCACATGCCGACCTCCGGTCAAGGATTAAAGAGTATCCTTTTTTGTCCTTTTTGGGACCTTTCCGATCAAATTTTTTTTTAGCAAAATGAGTTTTAGATTTCTGGGAGCCAACTGATTCAAAAACCACAAAAATTAGCCTTACTCTTTTTTTTTTCTATTTGAAATGCTAATATGACTGCACTATGAGTAGGTTACCAGATATTAGGTTGGACAGATTTTTGGGTATAAGAACTTTCACGAAATTGAAGAGGATACGAACAATGGAATTCACTTTACGGCCATACGAAAGTAGAAAATATTTGGGTGGAAAATCCGTCAAGTTACAGGATATTCAAACATACAAATGGAATATGAATTGTTTGTCTGGGGATTTTGAATGTTGAAACTGGAAATATTGTTGACTAGAAGTAAATATTTCCGGAAATCTGTCAACATTAAGCAGGTATAAAGATGAGTGACTATTCCCCTGCACAATGTTAGCAAATTCAACGACTATTTCCAATTTAAAGACATTTATCAATGATGATGCTGTACGCCTATTTTAACAAGTGAAAGACAGGTGTGGAAATCGTCCTTACCCCGGGCGGTCGTATCTTGGAAGATACGAAACCGTTCGAAACGTTCGATATGTCCTTTTATTGGACATTTTGTGTACTTTCAGAAGAATATGAAAAATATTGATTTGGCTAAAGTGGAAGCTAGAAAATAGGAGTTTTTACAAAAAAGTCGTGCTTTTTGACAAGAATCACAAAAAAAGCAATTAATCCTTAACGGTAAAAGCTAGAGAAATAACTTTGGCGACATTTTTCCTAAAACATCCTGTAGAGTCTACCTAACCAGTTGCGGGACACCCTGTATACGATAAAACCTTTCAGTTTTGCAGCGCTTTCTCTTCATTTGCATTAGCTTTCCACTCTTTATAATCTTATGTATTGTATATTTCCCCATTGGAAATTGCGCTCCAGTGGAAGAGCACTCCGTGTTCCACCGAACCGTTGAACCGAATGAACCGTTGAACCGAACATTAAGATTTTCCGGCAACAAATTTTCAGTCAGTGCTTACATTTAATTTTTCTAACAGTACTTCTAGGTTACTTCAGTAGGGCTTGCCTGTGCGAAACTCCAGATCCAATGTTAATTTTGCTTTGTTTTACATATACCTTAAGAAATAATAAAAATGTGTGACCGAAGGGGGGATTGATCCCCCCCTTATCTACGCCACTGGAACAACCTACTGACCACAAGGAGTTTCGTGGAGGAAAGAGAATTAAAGTGAAACATGCGGCGTGCCTCGCCATTCTGTTCTCGGCGCTACCAGCCTTACGAGGGCTGTTTGGTAAGTCGCCGTTTTGGCCATGATAGGGCATATCCATCGCAAAATGGTTTTGATATTTGGTAACATCAACTCATGTCAGGCCAATACACTTTGTCCAGTATTATTTCCGCTTTTCATGCTTCGGAATTACATATAGGCATTTGGGAAACACTGCAAAACAATAGACGTTGGCCGCAGCCTTTAACGTAAACCGCTTTTGCCGATCGGAGACTTCATGTTCGGGAGCCAAAAATAGTCACACGGAACCAGGTTATCAACGTGCGGGTATGCGGTAAGACCTTGTTGCTCAATTTTACCAATTAGGCCAAGAAGAATCAGAATGAATGTGCCGGGGCGCAGTCGTTATGGGGTAGCATTTTTCGGCGCTATAAACGACAGCATGGAATTGAGACAATAAATGATTGCAGTATTTTCCTGTAACAGTTCTTCCATTTCAATCGAAAGGAATCGTTCTGGGCGTCCACTGTGTGGTGAGTTGTTGGGTCTTGTTCGGCCTCGTCTGAACTCGCTCATCCAGAAACTGATAGTGAAAAACAAAGCTTTGGAGCCGTCATGGGCTTTCAGCAAAATTTATAGATCCATCCAGAAGTCTTTGTTGCTGGACCAAACACGACTTTTTTTATTCTTGTAAAAGCGGCTGACTTGCTTCAAAAAGTGCCACAATAATGCGTTTCAGCATCTTTCTAAAAATTAGGCAGTTTTCCTAAATAAGTTGGTGTTATCTACTATCAAAATCATTTTGCAATGGCTGCACTCTATCTTGGTCAAACCCAGGGGCGGGGATACCCACGAGATCTAGGGGCCCAAAAGCCACATGAAAGATTCCTCGAACCAAAAAAACAGCACAATTGCGAAAAATAACAATCCGACTTAGATTTTTGTTGTAGACTGAGATATATACTTTTGAAGTCAAAATAAAAGGTTCATATTGTCCTAAAAAATTTTAAAGTTCATCAGACAATCTGGATCCTTAAATTTTCGCAAAAAAAAACTCTTCTATGGTTGAAAAAAGTTTCTATCTAATCTACATATTATAATCATTCACAGTTCAAGGAAACTTGGCCTTCTTTCACAATTCACATGAAAATAGCTCGAAATCAATGCATTTTCCATGAATAACTGTATGCAATGAAAGCACATCGTTTTGTGTTTTTGTTTTGTGAAAAGCTATATTAAGCTTTTAAAATTGTTATGCTTAATTTACTTTAAATTTATCTAAAATAAGAAGTCCGCTTTCGGCTCTATAAGCCTCCATTACGGAATAAATTTGTTCCTGGTATGGCTGGGCTATTTGCTTTAAATGTACCCGTGGTTTGTATCCGACCCACCCTTTTCGTTGCAAGTACCATATGGCCAAAACGATCCGTTAGGTCCCACTACAAATAAGCTATCTTAGAACATTTTTGGAGATCGTACCTTTCCTATAGAGTATACCAATCCACCAATGCCAATTATCAACCTTGTCATGAACTGCCAACAGAACAAAATAGTTCGCGAGTGGTACTAAGCTAAGCTAACTTCAAACTAGTTAGTACGGCCTGTATATGTCGTTGAAGACTAAAATATTATATCTTGCTTGCGGTATATACACGATCATTAGGTCTGCGGTGCTAAGGCCACATTTGATTTGAATGGAGTCTTGCCCATATTGCTCTATTGAGTTTAATAATTTAAAACAAACGTTATAAAAATAAAGAATTTAAATATATATATAATAACATATAGTTTTTTCAATTGTCTAGCAAGTTACAAACTGCATCACGTATAGTATGGCTCGTGCGCTCGTCTTCAAATCATAGTTTTCTAGAGTCGAATCGTACTGTAGGTATTACAACAAGGACGTCATACTCAATGTAAGAATGCAAAGAGTCAAAGCAGCTCTTAAGAAAGTTATTTAAAGTACGATTTTATTTTAAAATATTATATATTTATTTATTACTTTTTTTTAGTAGAAACACTGTAGCGTAAAAACCGTGGTTAAAAAAGCGTGTTTTCAATTGATCGCGTTCAATGTAGGGGGGCCCAGTCAAGAAGTTGGCGGGAGGGCCCCGAATGAAGTTGTTCCGCCACTGGTCAAACCCGAGACTTATCAAACAACCCTCATATAAAAATTCGAATTCGAATCCTGCGTCTCCCGTTAAACTTGCGAGGACAAAAAGCACCAGGCAACACCAGAGGCGGCGCATAAGGGCCAGCAGGGCCCGCGCCGCGGGGGGGCCCACGAGATTTGGGGGCCCAAGGGCCACATGAAAGATTTATCGAACCTTAAAAAGAGCTCGACTGCGTAAAACAATAGTTCGACGTAGATATTATTTTTGTACACTTTTCGAAGTCAAACAGAAATGCTAGATTTATTGTTCCTATTTCACCAGGTCCCTTAGATAAGCCTCTACGCTCAAAAAAGTTATTGTCCTAGAATGTTTTAAAGTTCACCAGGCAATGCGGATCGCCAAATCATACAACAAAAAAACTCTTCTATGATTGTAGTCTGGCTGGTCTAGCGGTTAGTGCGCGCACCTTCGGTGCACAGGGTCATGATCTCGAATCTCACCGTGGATCATGGTGTTTTTCGAACTCACGAGCTTGTGACGGACTATGATCTCACTCAGATGTTAAACGAGTACCCATTTATGGGGATAAATAACACTGCTGAGCGTGATGCTGATCTCATTACCTCAACAAAAAGCAGATAAGATCGTGGAAATAGGATGCCACTAACACATCCTGCGGCATTAGTCCAATGCTGGATTGTCGCGCCTGTTACTTTTTTTATGATTGGAAAAAGTTTTTCTATATTTTTATAATCATTCATAGTACAAGGAAACTTTGGCTTTCTTTCATAATTCATATGAAAATAGCTCGAAATCAGTGCATTTTCCACGGATAAATGTATAGATGAAAACAATCATTTTGTGTTGTTGTTTTTGTGAAAAGGTAAGTTCAGCTTTTAAAATTGTTCTGCTTAATTTACTCAAAATTTATTTTAAATTTATAATGAGAAGTTCGCTTTCGGCTTTATGAACACCTTATAGGCCTCCATTACGGAATAAATTTGCTCCTGGTATGGCTGTGCTATTTGCTGTAACTGTAGCTGCCATATGGCCAAAACGATCCTTTAGGTCCCTTTACAAATATACTATCCTAAAACATTTTTGGTGATAGTACCTTTTCTATAGGGTGTTTATAGCAGACTAAATTCCAATCCACTTTGTCATGAACTGGCAAACACGAACAAAATAGTTCGCGAGTGGTACTAAACTTAGTTCAAACTAGTAAGTACAGCCTGTATATGTCGTTGAAGACTAAAATATTTTATTTTCCTTGCGCTATATACATCATTAGGGCTGCGGTGCTGAGGCCACATATCTTTCGAATGGAGTCTTGCCAAGATTATTGTATTGAATTTAATAAATAAGAACAAACGTTCTTAAAACTAAGGATTGAAATTAGAGGCCACTTCAATTTAAAGCGGAAGCAAGGAATAGAGTTGGACTACTAACGTGTGCAGTGGCGCAACCACGAGAGGGGCTAAGGGGGCTGAAGCCCCTCCCAGACAAAAATTCGGAATTTAAAAATTGCAAAATGAATTATGGAAGCAATGCAGATTTTATCAAAATATCAATTCTTGCATCATAGGTTATATACCAGTTTTGCATTTTAGAAACATCTTTGTGCAAAACGTCTGAGGTAATTTGTGCAAAAAATAAAAAACGTGTCTCAAAAATAACCGCTTTCCAAAAAAATCCGTCTGTTTCGATTATATTTATACGGAGGCTCTAAATATTTTACAGTTGAAACTTGCCGACCTGAATTTTTTATTGTGATTGAAATAGTGGAAGATTTTACGCTTCGAAATAAAGTGTCTGAATCAATAGGTATTAAATTAATTTTGCTTGTATGAGAGTAATCTTATAAAAAGGAAGCATCGATCGCACATACCTTTCTACATTTTACAACATTCGAATAACGCGTATACTTCCACTTCGCATTCGCACCCCTTCTTTTTAGAATTTAATAGGTCCTGGAAGTCTGTTAGATTCAGGGATTTATTGCAATGCCGAGTTACAGAGTGATTCAAAATTAGGTTTCATAAAAAAAGAGAAACAACGTTTTCTCGCGATACTGCAATTGAAGCTTAAAAACCACTGTACAGCACTAATACTGGGAAATAACACTATAACCCAGCTTTCGTAGGCAAACTCAAACTTAGCAATATGAATGGCCCTAGCCCCCTCCAGGACAAGATCCTCGTTGCGCCACTGAACGTGTGTCTATGCGTTTTTTTTTCTATTGACTAGCAAGCTACAAATTTCATCACGTATAGTCTGGCTAGTGAAGCTCGCGCGCTCGTCTTCAAATCATAGGTTCCCAAGATCGAATCCCGCTGTAGGTATTTATTATGCTTTTAGAAGCGTGATGAGGAAAATTAAATGTCGCCAACACCTATAGAGGTCAATTCTGGGCTGCATGAGCTATTATAAAATAAAAACCTATTGATAAAATAATTAATTTAATAAACGTTACAACAAGAACGCTTTTCTCAATATAACCCAGCAAACAATTTTTTTTTTTCGAACAATCACAAAAACTATATTATTCTCCGACGAAAAATAATTTTATCGTTATCAATATGTCAGGAATGTAACTCCTATTAACGAAAGATCGTCTTATTATTGCAAGGATGATAAAATAGTAATTCCTCACAACGAGAGAATTGTGAAATTGTCAAAAAAAAACGACTAATTTATTCCCATAATTTGTAATCTTAGATAGCTCAGGTGGAGGACGTAGGACTACGAAACGATGGGTGCCCGGTTCGATTCTCAGTAGAAGCAAAGTGTAAAAATGTAAAATCAAAATAAGGCAAAAAACCGGATAAAATTGAAGAAAAAAAACTAGTAAAAAAAGCGAAAAAAAATCACCTTTTCTATGTATTAGTCTATTTATCGCCAAATTATCATCCTGGGGAATTAATATCGGTTACTATTCCCTACTGAAGGCAGTGACGCCTTTAATCCGAATTCGATATAAATTCGAGAGATTTTTTCTATCAGGCCAATTGAATTCGTATCGCGAACGATAGAAATTGTTTGCTGCAAATGCAAACAGTCAAAGCACCTCTTACCAAAGTTATTTTATGGTAAAATCATTTTTAAAAACATTTGATTTAAGCGTGTTTTCGATTGATTGCACTCAGCTTTTCTCTCAGTGTAGGGGGCCCACTCAAGAAGTTGGCGGGAGGGCCCCGAGTGAAGTTGTTCCGCCACTGGGCAACACAAAACCAGCCCATTAGCCAACACTCCGCTCTGAGCTACAACAAGCGCATGACGCTGCAGACTCGTTGAAAAACCCTTTCTGTATAGTCTATAGCCGGCACGGTTGTAGAGGCATCCGTAAGACATCTTATGATGTTCAGCGTCCTCCATTACAAGCTGCTCAAATCCAACAATTTACATATAAGTATATGTATACATAGTATATTCATCCAAATAAAACTACGTATCAAATATTGCGGGGTTAATTAAAGTAAATAAATATTCCGTGTGTGCAAATATTCGTAAAACATACGTTCCTCTACGTACATGATACATAACTAATTGCACACAATAATCACTGGTAAAAATGAAGATAAAAACTCCCGCTTGACAAAGGACAACGCAAACAAACACATTTGCATTTGTAATTGCGTCTCAAAGCTTCTTATCGCATTATATGGAGTATATTATCCGGTCGACCTGGATTACACCCAATAAAGGACATACCCGAGTTGTTGTCCCATGGTAACCGACGGTATCAAACAAAGCAAAAAATATTCCAACTTTATGTTGACCGCCAAACACACATAAAGGGTATCACATGAGCCGTTCGTTCCCCCTTCCGACCCTCCCAACAAATGACAAATCCAACCCTTCTACGGTCATCATCTAAATCCCCTTCCAGAAAACAAAGTATACACTCGAAAATAATCTGAACTGGATTACACAATAATATCCTTGACCACACTGACCGTGTCTGACCATCAGCGACCGTGGCAGCCTTACATCACTTCCTTATCTGGCATTTCAGTTGTCCACGTAAAGCTGTCATCGTCCATCATTCAGACACCATACTGGGTCAGCAACAGAACTCAATGCTCTCGACTACAGGATATATAAAAAGAGGAAACCGACCTTCTGCGGCTATGATGGTGGACGACAGAGCGTATGGTCAAACTTCACCTTTCTATCACATCCAACAATTAAAATAAAAGTTGGTCATGTCGAAAAAAAAAGTGTTACGTTAGCGCGTCGAACAAACGAGCGAAGCGTGAAAACTTTAGCGACCGAAACGGTATCATTTCGTTTCGGAATTTCTCCCACGGTCCATCAAACTGTTGTCCGTCCAGGACCACGTCCATCGGGGTATATTTTCAGCAGGCCTGTTTTAACTGATAACGTGCTGCACGGTAAATATGAGTAGGAGATGAAACTTGTGGAAGGGTGTGTAAGGACAGCGAAAATGCCATGCTACTTGGTACATACCACTTTCAACTGGCCACGCTCTACTTATAATAATTATACGTTACATTTCTGCCGTGATTCAGACAGATACGGGAGGGTGGAATGAGGGTGGATTCGAGGGGAGTATACGACGAATGGAAGTTTTCGATAACGTCTTGGATATCTAGTCAGAATCGAATTCATGATTGGGTTTTGAGTGCAACGGAGTGACATAGTTTTACAAGCAACCTTTGAAGATATTTGACACCGTTACAGGATTTTCGGCAAATTAAAGATGTTATTGAAGTTTGCTGGTTTCAGCATTTTCATCTCGTACATGTAAACAGACATGTGTGTGGTTGACCATTCCAGGTCCATGGATACATCTTTCTCTTAGCCTGATTTCCCGACAAAAACAACATGGTTATGTTGAGAGCAATCGAAGCAATTTTATATGAGAATCGCCGGCAATTCTGCGCAACTCTTGCTCTTCCCGAATCTCTGACGCGATTCATATCCTGGAAATATCTGGAATAACTGTACGTGTTACGTAGACACCGTTCGTTGCTCTGCTGATTTACGTTTCGCTGTGCCCTTATCATCTCGTCTCCTTTAAGTCGAGGTATTTATATGGTTTTTCTTGGTCCGGGAGTCTTATGTCAGATGTTTCTGCGGCATCGTGAAAAACAACAGTTTTCAGTCTCATCCTTTGCGGGCTCATATTTTTCCTATTTCATCTCATGATGTCTTTGTGGGGTACCACCCCACGGATAACGACGGATGTTTTTTATAACAGAATCGTGTTCGCTAGAAAGCTTCACGAAACAAGACAAATGCTCTGCAAAAACTCGAATCATTTTTTTTTTTTTTTGACCTGACAATCTTACAGGAAGGCATGCCCACATTCAGAAGAAAACAGAATTTCGGTCTTTTGGCGAAAGCCTGCTCCTTACAGTCCTCACTCAAACCAGGGTATGGCTTTTGCTTTTCTGTTTGTATGTTCTGCGCTAAAGGATATTATGATTATCCCATCTCTCGTCAAAGAGCAAATAAACGCAATCTTACACCCTTCAAGAGATTGACTACGCCAACTTCAAACGCGAAAACACCCCTAGGGACATAGAGTTACATTTCAATGGAATTAAATACATACAAGTCACGGAAAAGCATAAATATGTAAGAAATTACTTTTTTAGAATGTCTTCCAGGTATCCGACCTATAGCTGAATATATTTTCGAAATGTTCCTTTTACGAGTACGCTTCTTACAGCAGGTGGCGATTTGTACACCCCCAAAGGGAAAACTAGGACGCGGAACACTACTGCAACTTTATTTCACGCATCACACTTGAGGGCACTCACATGCAAATGGGGACACTTGATATCGAAGCACGCGCCAAAAGAGACAAATTATTACGCTTCAACTATGGTTCTAGCGTTTAACACGGACAATTAACCTCAGGGCGGCCAATCCTTATTTAGCTCATTTCGAAGCAAGAACCGCAAACACAATAACAGGGACCACGAAATACACGTCACTCAAGTATTATCTCAACGCATATCACAATTCAGGTGGAACGAATGTAAATTAAACTGAGATTCCTACAGGTCGACACAATTGATATCCTGCTGCGTAAGCTTCTGTAACATACACTTCGTTCGTTATCGCACTATCAAACCGGGTGTATCACTGCAGAGAGAAAAAGTCCACTCTATCGTTTGCCAAGCAAGGACATCAACGCTTATCTTGGGATGCTAAGACAGTCAGCAACCCACACACAAACTAGGCCTTCATTTGACCTCGTGAATTTCTTGAAATAACCAACATCACCGAGCTGTTGTAACACGTTCAGTTAAAAGTAAGCTTCGTTGTATCATTAATTTTAAATTTTGAAATTTTTATCTTTTCTTTCTTTTTACATCACTTGTAATAGGAACCCCGAACCGGACCGCCCACGAATAGAAATAAATCTCGCAATATCGCACCGAACGACTGGAACTCTATGACTGAAAGAGAATTCCTTGCCGTCCAGCCTCCAAGTCCTGTGAACTTTCCAAAAAAAACTGGCTGCTCCACCAGGTACCAGAAGACATTTCCAGTGGACGCATGCAAAACGCAAATTCAATATGTAATCCAACCCACCCCACCCACAGGGATATCCACATATTCCTTCCAGTCTCTCTCACTCTCAACATGTTATCCTCCCTGGAAAATATATTTATTCGATTCTAAACAAACCCGCTCGGTTGCGCTCTCTTTCCTGGGCACGGCGACACGTTCGACCGTTCGACGTTCGTCCTCAGGACGTACAGTTACATTTGGAAGTGGGAGTTAGAGCAATTGTTGTTTGTACAGAGTATTTTCGTAAAGAGCGGTATCAATCCTATGAGTAGATACAGAAAGCGTTTGGTGGTAAAAGTGTCAAATACGAGTAGAAATACGCGGAAGACAACCTTCCGCACTTTACAGGTTTACAGGACACACACACGCGCATCATAGATGATTGCAAATTGCAAGGACACTCGATCCCGGTGTCTGGAATAATTTCTCAAGAAATTGCTCCCGAGGAGGAATCGGAATTAAACCAGCGGTGTTCTGCTTTTGAACTTTGAATGTATCGGAATGGAAAGCGACCAAAACAGCTGTTATTAAAGTTTTGTCGAGAGCTTTTTGGACGAAACAGAGGAAACAGAGAGCCCATTTTGAATACACGTTCGTCAAGTTCGTGTTCTGGTGTTATGCTTGAAATAGAATAGATGCAGCAAAAGCAGCAGCGGCCCAATGCAATTTAAATGGGTGGCAGCAAAAGCTTAAATTTGTACATATACAGGGGGTCCGGAAACTGCCTCATAAACGCACCGGATTGTGGTTCCTCATGTGATTTTCAGCAAAAAAGTTACATGGAATAAACTTCCAATTCTTAACCCCTTAGCTGCCACAGGAATTTGAAGGTTTTTGAAAAAAAATATTTTCTTGCACGACTTAAACCGCAATATCTCCAAAGCTAGACTATTGCTATTTTAGCAAAACAAGATGATTATTACAGCCAATGAATTTACCTACAAAATAAAACTAACAACTCTAAAATAGGATAAGAGGATTTGTTTTTACAGAGCTTCAAAGTCAAATTTTTGAGATTTGACCCAAAACAATATATTTTTCCATCTCAATTTTCTCCAACTTCTCCGAAGGTGAGGTGCTTGTACGATTCTTTTACAAATTGCCGCATAGTCTTGCAATCATATCTTCCTTACATCATGTTATTCTAGCTCCATTATCTCTAACAGTTTTGATACGTTATGCGTGGAAAACTGGGGTTAATTTTAGCTCGAATTCAATTCAATTCAAACTGCCCCCAAATTTCTGCAGTTTGGTAAAGTTTATTCAAATTATGTCAAAATGGAGCCAAAACTAACCCTTCTTCTTCTTCTTCTTTTAGCGGTGCAGAAAGGTGTGGCCAAAAGGCCAAAATTAACCCTAGTTTTCTGCAATTAAGGCATTAAAACTGTTAAGAGCGCCACAGACCTAGCGATTAATTTATAAATCGATTGAGCAATCGAGTGCACACAATCGATTGTACACACACTAGTCAATTTATCGCGCAATCTGAAATTACAGTCTCACTGCCCACACAACTCGACATAGTGAAAATTATCAAATTTGTGGCGATGGAAGCTGGACATCCATGGCTACTTTCGTTAGAAAATGATCGCCACGACCACAGTATAACGAATGACCACCGCTTTATGTCAAAAAATCAGCGAATGAAAACACATGATTGTATATGAAAAATTGTCCGAAAAATTGCATGGCAATATGTTCCACACGTCAAATGAAAAATTGAATTCATGACAATCATGTGTTCTGAGTTGCTGATTTTTTACATAAACCTGTGGTCGTTCTTCATGCTGTGGTTGTGGCGGTCATTCTCCATCAAAAGTAGCAAGGGATGTCCATCATCCATTGTGCATGAAAATGATTTTTTCAAAAATCTTCAAATGCCTGTGGCAGCTAAAGGGTTCAGAATTGGGGGTATGTTCATTTCAACTTTTTTGCTGGAAATCATATGAGGAAACATATTCTGGTGCGTTTATGCGGTAGTTTCCGGACACCCTGTATGCCAAAATGACATCAGTCATTTCAATTGCATTGGATTGCATTATCTTTGCTGCTGCTGTTGCTGCGTTCATTCTATTAGCAGCATTATGCTGGAAACAGATTGGACGCGTTGAATGATGCCGAAGAAAGCAGCAGAATGTATTTCAAATGGATGTTTTTGCTGTTGCTATTGAACAGCGGTAGCAAACATGTCAGCCAGTAAAAAAAATGTATTGTGCAGTATTCTATTTCAAGCATTAGGCCGCACACACACGGTCATTTTTTTTTTTATATGGAGTTTGACAGAACGAAGTACCCAAAAAATGGATTCGAACGCTTAGTGTATGGCCGCCCTTACCGCAAGCTCAACTTCAACGACCAATAACTCCGATAGTAACATTACCGGAAAAATGAAACTGTTATGAAATTTATCACTTAATTTGAGTAAGTTCTAAGGTATTCGTGCCAGAGAATGTGACAATTCTACACATACCTACCAAATTTCATGTAGATCGGTTGAGAGGCTCGCGAGTTATTTAGTTAACAGCATTGAATTTCTAGGAATGGAATGCGCTTAGATCAATTAAAAAGTGTCCCAACATCTGGGTAAACTTTTTTGGTCTAAATTCTACAGTGCAATGTCCAATCAATGAAATACTGGTCTAAGTATCCGAGCAGTCAGATCGACAATTCCGGGCTGTCAGTTGCGAGTTTTTGGCAGGGAGAATATAGGAAAGGAGATGTCATACGTAAAATGAGACGGGACAAGTTTGCTTGTTTAATGGGAGAGGAAAACAACGGTACATTAATTGATGAGGGAATCATAAACAACCCGTCGATAACACACTACGTTTGCATTTTATGACATAAAACAGCTCCTAACAACCACAAATTACCCGAGCAACGTAATGTTGTAGTCAATAACGTAACTATTTCGCGCAATCGAATTAAATCAAACGAGATTCGCGGCGAGGATCGTTTACCGCGTTTACCGACTTTGACAATATAGAATTCGCACGTGCTACAGAACTAGCAGAACCGGATGACTTTGTGGTTGTGTGTATTGATGTGAGTAGCTGAACTAGTCGATTTTGTCGCTGTGTGTGGCAAAACTAGTCGCAAGCTTACGGTCTTACGGCAACTGCCTCTACGGGGCGGACCACACCCGTTTTGTTACTGCAAAACGGCCAAAAGCTGCCAATATGCCTTCCTGGCAAGAGCCCCGGCAGGAGCCTTGAAGGCTCGATGCAGGAAGGTTGTGTTTGTCTGTGTATATGTGTGGGTGCGATATATGTGTTTTTTCGTCATATTGAGAGCATTACATCTCGGCGCGGCTGCTCTCAATTTTACTAATTCGCGCCGGAGTTGAAACAAATCGAGGCCCGGAGGTATGGATTTGTAGTGTTTGCAACCAACGAATCGGTTCGAATGCCAGATCAGTGCAGTGTAATTGCTGCAGGGAATGGGTTCACTTTAGGTGTTCGGGGTTACGAAGACAGGGCCAACACTCCTCAGCATATGTTGCGGCAGGTTGTATGAATTCCGGGCAACCCAGGGCTGCTCCCAGTCCACATTCTCCACCACTGCCCCCTACACCGCCAAACAATATGATAAGGAATGCCAGACCCAGTCTTACGCCTGGCCCTCCTCCTCCAGCAGTTTTCACTGCACTATCTATATTACAGTTTAACTGTAATGGCATTCACCGAAAAATCGCTGAGATCACACACTTCTTGAGTTCCAACAGAATTCTCATCGCCGCCATCCAAGAGACGTTGCTTCCCGCAAACTCGTCTCTAAGCGTCCATAGCGAATATGGTATACTGCGGAAAGATCGACCGGCCGCCACGGATGATTCTCACCCTGGAGGTGGACTTGCCTTCCTAATACACAAGTCCGTACATTACTGTGTATTAGATGTAGTTGCTGACGGTACGGCGGAAATTCAAGCCATCTCAGTTCCATCAGGGAGTACTAATATCGAAATTTTTAATATATATGTACCACCTCATTCTAGTTGCCCTTCAGGCTATCGTTTCGATATTGGTCCTCTCCTTTCCAGAGAGCACAGGGTCATCCTTGGCGACTTTAATGCGCACCATGAGCTCTGGCATTCGGACCTCAACAACAATGCCAGGGGTCTAACTATCGCCGAATCACTTGACGCCTAAGAATTCTGTTCACTCAATGAAGACTCGCCGACTAGAGTCGTGGGCACTTGCAGTAGATCTCCTGACATAACTATTGTCAGTGCCAGCCTAATCGCTGCTTCCCGATGGGAAGTACGTACCACCCTCAAATCAGATCACCTCCCAATCATTATAAAAATTGACAAACCAGCGAACATGACTAAGTCTGAGAAGCGAACGTTTGTCAATCGCAAGAAAGCCGATTGGGATGGTTTCAAAGCTTACTCGGCGAAGTTCATCGAGCTGCCATCACCTACCAACATTCATAAGGCCGAGAAAAATATTAGGAACGTCATTACCACAGCCGCGGCACGTTTTATTCCTGCAGGACGTATCCCAAAAGTTCGGCCTAACTTCCCCACTAATGCCGCCAGATTAGCCGATGAACGTGATCAGATCAGAAGCGCTCACCCTGATGATCCCAGAATTCAGGAGCTTAACTCCGAAATCGACCGACAAGTTAAAGACTATAGGAGGGCGAAATGGAATCAGCACCTCGACGAATGTAACCTCAATGAAGGTGTCAGCAAATTATGGTCTACCGTCCGGGCAATTTATTGAACATCCCAAGTCTGACGGCCTCAAGCGCAAAATTAGAAGACGGATTCGCAGCCGGAATGTTAAAAAAGTCATCGAGAATGCTAAAAACTCCAAGGCCCTCGGACCAGATGGCATTTCGATGACCATGTTGAAACATCTCGACCTTCCAGCCATTGAGTATCTCACGGCCGCCTTTAACATGTCGATGTCCACGCTTGCCATCCCTGAAATCTGGAAAACAGGTCGAATTGTTCCCTGTGTGAAGCCAGGGAAGAGCGCAAATCTCGGGGAATCCTACCGCCAAATTACGATACTTTCTCCTGTCGCAAAGACGCTGGAGGCCCTTATTCACCCCACTCTTGTTGCACATGCGAAGCTAGAACCTCATCAGCATGGCTTCAGGAAGATGCATAATACCACCACTGCCCTCGATGCGATCACTACACGCATTCGTGATGGGCTAAATCAACGCAGTCGTTGTCACAGAACCATTCTGGTGGCAATTGACCTATCAAATGCTTTCGATAAGGTCAATCATTCAATGCTCTTAGCAAACTTGTTGAATATGCATCTTCCTGCACAAGAGATTCGTTGGATTGCCAATTATCTAGCTGGTCGGCACTCCTTCACCGAGTTTCGAGGCAAACGTTCTAAGCTTAGGAAAATCAAATTAGGTGTTCCACAGGGAGGGGTACTGTCCCCCCACTCTGTTTAACATCTACATGTCCGGCCTTCCCACACCACCTGAAGGAATCGAGGTGATTTCCTATGCTGACGATTGCACCGTACTCGCCACAGGGAACGATAAGGATGAAATGCGCCTCCGAATTAATCGCTATCTAGGACGATTACAGGCATTTTTCCAAAGCCGAAAACTCACCATCTCTGCGTCCAAATCTTCTGCGAATTTTCCAACCACTTGGTGGGAGGACATCAGATGGGAGATGGATATACGTATTGGCGACAATTCTGTTCCTACTGTTAAAAACCCCAAAATTCTCGGGCTTCACCTAGAGAACATGATGACGTCTGCGAATCATGCAGCTTCAGTTTGTGAGAAAATGCCCAGTAGGAACAACATCCTAAAAGCTCTAGCTGGTAGCACCTGGGGCAAAGATAAAGAAACCATGCTAGCTACTTATAAAACGGTAGGTCGAGCGGCCGCTGATTATGCAGCCCCGGTTTGGACACATAGCTTATGTGACACAAACTGGTCCAAAGTTCAGGTCTGCCAAAATGCCGCTCTACGCATCGCGACAGGTTGCCTTCTGATGTCTGCCCAGGATCACTTACATCAGGAGACAAAATTGATGCCAATACGTGACCACAATCTCCTACTCTCAAAACAGTATATTGTTGGTTGCTACCGTGAGGATCATCCCAATAATCATCTCATGGACCGAATTCCTCCACCCCGACATGTCAGGCGTGGTTTACGAGACTTTGAGAGAGAGGTTCAGGGATACAAACGGGACCCTTACGATGAAGTTACATACCGAGCCGCCATTGCAGCGATCCACACTGAAGAAGTGAATCGGTCTATCGCGAGTTTAGGTGCGAATAGAGTCCTCTCAGAGCGCCAACCACCAATTTCGCCTAAGGAGATTAGGCTCCCGAGAGCCACTAGAGTAACACTAGCTCAACTTCGGTCGGGCTTTTGTTCACGCCTTAATTCGTACCTTTCTCGCATAAACCCGGACATCCAAAACATCTGTCCAAACTGCAATGGTACTCCTCATGATGTGGGTCACTTGTTTCAATGCCCCGCTGCGCCCACTGATCTTACCCCTATATCGCTGTGACCTCACGAACACAAACATTTTCGAACCATAAATCGTGCCCACATAGATGCACAGAGGTTTCTTACCTTTCTGCACCGCTAAAAGAAGAAGAAGAAGGTGCTGATCGTTGTTGTTGATCGTAAATCTGTATTGTTGAGCCCAGAACAATTTTTGAAGTAGCACCATTCCATACAGCATGAGCACTGCACTGAGGATTGTACATTAGAGTAAATCCTCTTACCACAGACGCAGCACATTCATGGACCAGGATTTATTTCGATGCCGGCGCGTATAAGAAGAATTTGGAGCAACTGAGCCGGCATGGGCATGGGTTGCTCCGATAGTATAAAAAAGATGTGATGCAACTTGTATGATTTCCTGTGTGTGTCGAGGGGGGTGTGCGGCTCTTGGCCATACATAAATGCATGGGTGGTTCCGGGGCGAAGACCCGGCCGCGATAGGAACCGTGATTTGCAGTAAAAAACAAAGTTGTACGGACCATACCCCCAATTCCTAACCCTTTAGGTGCCACCGACATTTGAAGATTTGTGGAAAAATCATTTTCTTCTCACAAAATCTAAGATAAATGTGCCCTCGAAATGAAATCGGCTGCTGCTTCCATTATAATTACACCATCATAGATTTCAACCAGCATTATCGACAGACGTACTCTGAGGGGTGTCGATAATGCATGGTACCTTTGACAAGCACCGTCAACTAACTTCATGTTAAACTACATGCGTCTCCATCCGTCGACCATCGTCACTTGTAAATTTTCTGGTTTCCATTGAAAAACAACAACAAATACATCATTTGAACAAGGCAAAGAACGTCAGCGCGAACAGTCGAGCCAAAACCAATTGCCCAGCAAGTTCAGTTGCGAATTCGTCTGTTCTGCGTCTTCTTCCTTTCTCGCGTTATTCGTGTTGCGGTCCGATTTCTGTGGATCGTATTGCTTTACATATTCAAGGATGCAATTCGATGCCCTACAACTAGTTTCAGTTGTTGGTTGTTCTGCCGTGGACCAGTCACTTGGCTAAATTCACGAAACAGTCCGAACGGCCAACTGTCGAAGTGTCAAATGGCGGATCGATTTGTCCTGAATGCAAAATTTCTGGCTGTCGTCGTCTATGAAGTGAATTGTGTGGATAATTCTTCTGTTCGTCGTACGTCCAGTGTGGCGAGAAAGCCAGAAATGAACGAATCGACGACGATCATGGTGCAATACTGATTGCTGAGAAAAAAAGTTTTTCGCTTTCCGTCTGCTTGTTTTTCAAAGTGTCAGTGAATTGTTCGTCTTATCCGTCCTTGCCCGCTCACCAATCCGTTTTCAACAAATGCATATTTTCAGCTCGCATTATCCTTGATCTTGATTTTTGACTCGCGCCACCCGAAAACGTCTTCTAAAAATTGCAACGTCCTTACGACTACGACGACAACAAATTATTTCGTCGTCATCAGCAGCTGCTTGACCGTCGTCGCTGTCGTCATTCTGTGTGTGTCAAGTGTCTATAGAAGTCTGCGGGTAAACGACGACGTGAAAATCTCATCATCTCCGTCGTCGTTGTCTTGTCATCTTTTGATTTCTGCTACGGAATCTGTTGCGGAAAAGTCTCGCACACGGGCGAATTATAAAGTGTCTCGGCGTTGAAAGTGTCTTTGGTGCGACAACGTGAAAAGTGAAAATTCCATTCAACTCAACGGCCCCGAGAAAAGCCATCGAGAAAAGTGTGTGCTGTTTGTGTGTGCATGGTCCGTGTGGTCGGGCGACAGGAAAAGTGAGTCGCTGCGGTGTGTCTTTGACGCGGCCTTGATTGGCATCCAGTTGCGGAAAACAACGAGAGAAAATTGTGGTCGTGTCACGATCCAGAGCACAACGAGACAACTGATACCCCGGGCGGATCACCTCTTGCGGAGTCAAGCATTGTTGTTCAAGTGTCGTTTACTATGTCGTCCCTCTAACAGGTGAGTCCTTCTTGAAACTCGTTAACTTCTCGGGGCAATGTGAATTCACCTTAATTCGTCTATTAACTTTGCAAATCGTTCTTACGCTCGGATTGTATGTCTGTTCCGGATTGCCTCCTGCCATCTAATTCACAAATGATTGCATTGATGTAAACCCCTACGCCGTCCCGGGGGTCGGGTGCCTGCATCAAAGGAAGAAAATCGATGTACGACGAAACACACAACAGCCTACGACCCAGCCATATCACACCCCGTCCTTGTGCTTGTCACACGGAAGTTGCGCCAGCCAGATGAAGCTTCCTCCTCTCATGGTCGTTGCACCCACGCACGCATTTGCCAATGGGGTGGATTCCGGTCGTGCATATTTGACGTTTTTAGTTTTTGTGTATGGCAATCATAACTGCTTCGCCCATCCTCTTCTTCGACATTACCCGCGACTTATTCCCTGGCTGCTATTTTACTTTTCAATAGCGCCAACTACTTGAAAATATAATTCAGCTGGTGACGGCATCCGGCTCATGCTTTGCTCTGCGATGCTACTTTTTTCCCGACATCCGATAAAAACAAATTGCCAGCAAAAGTTTGATTAAAATTGATAAGAAAAAAGCACGAACACGTAGCAAAGTTGGCAAAGGCGCTAATTGTACAGTGTACACTCGACTTGTAATTGGGTCGTTCGCCGATAAGAAGTTGTGGCTCAACTATTTCCCAGAGACGTCTGCTCGTCAAGGGGACATTTCCTAACGCAGTTTCCTGTTTTGCAGGCGCGGGAAATGCAACGACATTGTCCAACACCATCCCAGTACACACATACAGATTCTAAACGATGAAAGCAATTGAAACGACAACAGATACACATTCCGATGGATTGTGAGCCTCAGATTGTTTGGACGTGTAATGTCTGATGTAATATGAGGACAGAGTGGACAATTGAATGGGGACAAGGCTGACGGCTTTCCGTTTGACATGCATTCATTCCGTTAAGATGGGTTTATCTCTAGATTTCGGAGAAAAGCCGCTCATCTATACATTTGCTAGATTTGGTAGATGTTCGGTGGTTTCAACCAGCTCCAATTATAGATTGACAAGCTGGCGAGTAATATGTATACATAATATAACCCTTAGCGACCACGAGGATATGTTTTTAGTCAATAGCAACTTTTCCATCTTCGGATATACCGTCAGGGGAGCACCTAGCCTTCGGCCTTATTTCCCGGTCCTCCGGGCGGTTTGGACCTTCGGCGTTTTAGTGACAAGGTCTTATTGTCAGATGGGGATTTCTATTGGTTAAGCCTCACGTAGAAATTCAGATGTGCACATTCCAGGCTCGTTGGATCTGTGACTACTCGTCTGCTCAAAGCAGACTCGTAGCGCTGCTTTTCACATCCGGGCGGCCTCTTCAGTGACTAGTAAACTGAAGAGGCCGCCCGGATGCAATGCGATTCGGGCCGTGTGGTAATCAATCCACAAACTAGTTTGATATAAGCGCGTAGGCATTTTCCACCAAGGCCGTTCTCCCTAACTAGCCCCTTCGAGGCTCGGGGCTCGTGAGGATCATCCCAATAATCATCTCATGGACCGAATTCCTCCACCACGACATGTCAGGCGTGGTTTACGAGACCTTGAGAGAGAGGTTCAGGGATACAAACGGGACCCTTACGATGAAGTTACATACCGAGCCGCCATTGCAGCGATCCACACTGAAGAAGTGAATCGGTCTATCGCGAGATTAGGTGCGAATAGAGTCCTCTCAGAGCGCCCACCACCAATTTCGCCTGAGGAGATTAGGCTCCCGAGAGCCACTAGAGTAACACTAGCTCAACTTCGGTCGGGCTTTTGTTCACGCCTTAATTCGTACCTTTCTCGCATAAACCCGGACATCTAAAACATCTGTCCAAGCTGCAATGGTACTCCTCATGATGTCGGTCACTTGTTTCAATGCCCCGCTGCGCCCACTGATCTTACCCCTATATCGCTGTGGGAAAACCCTATCGCAGCAGCTATGTTTTTGTCGTTAGACCTCACGGACACAAACATTGACGAACCATAAATCGTACCCACATAGATGCACAGAGGTTTCACACCTTTCTGCACCGCTACAAGAAGAAGAAGAAGGCTCGGGTTATGCGAAGCCGCCAGCTCCGAAGCTCACACGATTAACCGTATGGTGATCGCTGCCCACCAAGCAACCACCTTTTTCGTGCACGGCCTATTTATGACTTCCCTCCCGTAAATTATGGGAGGATGTCAGTCATGCCAAGAGCTCCACGTACATAACTAGGGAGCTCGGGAACTTTATCGCCCGAATGTTCTTTGTACATATCCACGCCATGGCGTATAAACCATACCAGGAGCCTCCCTGCGCTGCTCAAGTACGTGGTGACGCAACTCACCAAAGATCTGTGTCCCACTACACAGCCATTCGCTGTGTCACAGGGACTCAGACCCCCTGCGGGGTTTACTCAATAGCAGACGAAACGAAACGCTTCGATGGTATGGAGTTCAAAGAAACCCTGCCCTCTTCGGGTTTTAGTGACAGATCATCAAGTGAGAAGGTTTTGCTTTCTCGATATCCAGTTATGTCGAATTTTTACCGACTAAAAGCAGACCACCTCACCGTATTATGTCGCAAAAGTGGCTTCGGCTATTTATCGTTTTGCCTTCATCTCTATTTGCAGTCTTCTGTCTGGCTTTTTTCTTTATGACACTGTAGTCCGACGTCGTACCTTCAGTTGTCGCGGCCACCCGACCTTGCCCTCCATTTGCGGAAACTCAGCTTTTGCTGCGTGTTCTCACCTACTGATTGCTTCCATCGAGCTCTTGCCCACGCAATCTGGCTCCGTCGACTCGTTATGCGTTCATAGGGCCTATGCTTCGCAGCTATAGCATAGTGCAGGACGGATGAGGGTTTTCATTCATAAGTTGCAACGCAGGTGTTGCTCGAATTAACTGGCGCTCTTGTTTTTGATCGGATCAAAGTAATGATGGTTTTTCTGGGTTTCAGGTCATATAGGCATCACAGGGAACGAACAAGCGGACGAGTTGGCACGCACAGCCGCCCAACCCACTTCTGCGGACCAGAACCCTTTAGTAGCATCTCTACATGTATAGTAAAAAGACTAATCAAAGACCAAGAACAACTTAAGGCATCTAAGCACTGGGAAACTACCCGGGCTCAGTCAATCCATACTGTTCGTAGTAGGATGCTTCCATAAAGCAGAGGTTGAGCTGCTTCAGCTAAGCAGAAATAAGGTACGTACCATATGTGGGATTCTTACAGGCCACTCCTGCCTGAGATCACATCTGCGGACAACTGACGCGAACTGTCGATTCTGTGAAGAAGATGACGAGACCTCAACACACGTCATCTACGAGTGTAATGCTCTGGCCCAACGCCGCTGGATACAATTTGGAGTGGCCTATCCAGACACAGACGACATCAACGTCAATTAGCAAACTTAGCTCATTTCTTAGCCAGATCAACCTTGATCGTCAGGCATAGTCATGCCCACATATGACCAGGGCGATAGTACAATGAGCCCATCGCCTACTACGAACCCCCTTCGGTTTCACGCCCTTAATCTATCTCTGCTTTGGTTTTATCCTCATTGATGGGTAGTTCAACTTTTGCCGCGGTATTGAGATTATACAGCAGACTCTCTGCGCCTCGCAAACTTTGAGACATGATGTACGCGTACGCCACTAATTTTGTTGACTTGGTGAGTTGCGTTCCGCTGTTGTCTATAACCATGTCTTGAACTATCTACTCCAGGGCTAGGTTTTAAGAGCGTCGTCGAGTTTCAAATGTTACGCATGTCAGTTGGTGTAGCGAAAAGAGACCACATCAAAAGTAGGTACATCCGAGGCAGCTTGTCCATAGACCAACCAATCACCGAAAAGCTCGAAGATTGTCAAATGGATTGGTATTGCCATGCTTAAAGGTGTCCGCCTGAGAGTCCCGCAAAGAAGGTGACATCAATGGAAGCTATCCAAGGCCAGGGGCAGACCGTGGTGATATTCGTTCTGCCCCTGGCCTTGGATAATTTATATTGATGTCGCCCACATCTGGATGGGTCAAATGAAAAAGCAACTACAACGCATTCATCTCGGCGATGACACGATCCAAGATAGAGCTGCAGGTAGCGCATGTAGAAACGCCATGGAACGGTATAAAAAACGAGAACGAAGAAGTGAGTCTATTTGAGACCGTATTAGTCATCGCCTTGATATTCATCAATATTTTGCTCCGCGTACAGATTAATTCTTTTCCAGAATTTTAGATAAAATCTTATTAGTTGTGCAAACTAATGAGATGCCTCTATAGTTATCACATTTCAACTTATCACCGTTTTTTATGTTGATGTCAAAGCTTTAGGGAACAACCCTTTAATGCAAGCATAGCCTTGGCGGAAGGAAAATTAGGGTAATGGATCGAGAGGGGTACAACACAAACATCCATCTACTGTAAACCCCACCGCCCATGTGGCTTTGCCTCTTCTTATTCGGTTTAGGAAAGAGTACCAATTTCTGCGCTTGCCAAGTTCTTGGGAAGGGCCCCTTCCTCAAACAAGCTTCAACAAATTTGACAAACAAATAACGAGTTCGAATTGCTATTTTCAGTAATTTGTAATCACAACTCCATCCGGTTCTAGAACTTCCCCAGTCCTAGAGCATGCTGTTCGGCTGGATGAAACCTAACCCAACCAAAATTTTTATTTAACGTCGAGCACACAAATTCATCAAGGATTTGGATTCGTGTCCTGGCAGGGCTGTCTAATCAGCTGCCCCATTTTGTAACCCGAAGCGTTAAAGTCACCCGTGCAATTATTGTATTTTCATCGTGGCAATTCGGCATTCCTTCGTGGTGAATCCCAGCAGCTACACATACATATCATTAACTTTCGCGTTTACCGCCCAGCTAAATACGCCAATACGGAGCGCGCATGCTGGAATGGATACACCTATAGATAACTAGGTAGTATTTATTCTGGCCTACATTTAACTGAATGATTCTGATTTCCTGTTAAGGTTTAGTGCCTTACAATAGGAAGGGCCCCTTGCACGATCCGCTGCATGCATGCAATTTATCTGACCGTTTTTTTTTTTGTGTGCCAATAATGCAGTTATGGGCCCTCCTTCATAGGTCTCCGCAGTTTGGACTACTTCTCTGCATTCAAAGCAGGCGTTCGACATGTTGTGGTTGCTAGTAAAATCCCAAATAGACCGAATTAGACAACTCTTATCGTTCCCATTCCATCCCGCAGGGGAATCTGTGTCCATGTGACAAAGAGCATTCTGGATAGTAGGACACAGATTTTTGGTGAGCTGTAACACCACGTACCCGAGCAGCGCAGGGAGGCACCTTGTATGGTTGATACGCCATGACGTGGATCTGTACAAAGCCATTCGGGCGATGACATTTTCGTGCTCCCGAGTCATATTGGGTGGCTCACGGCATGGCTGACTTTTTCTCTATTCCTTCGGAAGGGCACTCATACAAGTCGAACACGACGCAGTGTTTCCTCGTATGGGAGGAATCCATCATAAGCGGTCGTGTAGATCCTCGGACCTGGCGGCTTCGCATAACCCGAGCCACAAAGGGGTTAGTTAGGGAGAATGGCTTTGGTGGAAAATGCGTAAGCTCCTAACATCTAACTAGTTTGTGGATTGATGACCACAGGGCCCGAATCGCATTGCTGACTAGTAAACTAAAGGGGCCACCTGGATGTGAAAATCAGCGCTACGAGTCTGCTTTAAACAGACGAGTAGTAAACAGCAATCAATCCTGCGGCTGGCAAGCCAAATTCGTTAGGTCTACCGAAAGGGGGCCAAAGGATGATCACACCAGCTATTGAGAAATCCCATCCCTCAGGGATGGGTGTGCCCAAGGGACCATGGTCTTTGCCCATCAAGGTGTTGGCCTCGAGGTGGTCTGGGGTGCTCGATAAGTCGACCAGCTAAAGTCGCATCGTTGGTGGGGCTGCAAAGGGAGGCATCCAGGCGGAGAACACACTTCTGGCTATTAGTCGGATAAACTGCCGTTCCCTTTAAAGGAGGGAGGTTATGCCCGTTGGCTTAGTTACTCCGAAAGGGAAACGCGGTAAACCAGAATATCTCCGTATAGGAAGAGGGTGTCTCATAATTTGCTATTTGGTCGCTATTTACTTAGGGGATGACTGGATGCTTTAGGGAGCACTTAAAGTTCGTAGGTCGCCCCCACGGTTTTTCGGGCACATCACATATCACATGAAGCTGCTATGTTGCAGCTGGAATAATAATTACGAATATCCTGGTGGTGAGACCTACGCAAACTGCAGGCATTTAGGAAAGAGAAATATCGCAAGTCTATGATAAGCTGGTAGATGATGCCTCAACCGTCCGATTAACATCTAAAGGGCTTTGATGCTGTGGTCAAAACACAATAAATGCCAATATGGGGTTCTAACGTCTATATTTCTATGTTTCTATATTAGTACGGCCGGAATGATTTTGTATAACGTCAATCAGCGCCCCTCTAGCAATTCAGAGGTAACTCCTTTTGTATTCGTTCCAAGTGTCAACAGTTTCACTGTCTGACCGGCTTTCATCAAGGAGGGTATTTATATTCCTCATAACAGTATTGGCTTTTGCACGACTCACTGAAATATATGGCCGCTGCTCTGGACCCGCAGAAAATCTGCACTCCATGTGCGGGCGCCATGCACACCCAAAGGTAGCCTGACTTATCAGGGAGGCGCGGATATAGTCATTTCCCAACAGTCCCACTGTAATCGACACTATTTCCTTGAGGACACCTACTGGTCCTTCCTGCTCATATAGGCGTGGAACAGGAGCTAAATCCTGACAAGGAGACTGACGCTATATAACGAACGCGTCAAGACGACTAAATGCCTCTTTTGCGATGGTATTGAAGAATGTCTTAAGAGGCAACGATGAGGAAGTCAAGGCCTAGACTAAGGGTCAGGTCAATGTTTCCTCTCACATCACGATCCTGCCAAATAGATCATTATACCCTTCGCTCATAGAGTGAAAGGGTATATTAACTTTGTCATGAAGTTTGTAACGCATTAAAGGAAGCATCTCCGACCATATAAAAAGTATACATATATGATCAGCATGACTTGGGGAGTCGATTGGAGCATGTCCGTCTGTCTGTCTGTCTGTCTGTCTGTCTGTCTGTTGCGACGCGTTTTACTCGGCGGGTATTGAAGCTAGCAAGCTGAAATTTTGTACACGTGCTTCTTATTGTTGCAGGCTGTTTGTATGTTTGATTCACCCAAATTGGATCACTGGGTCATGGGGCTGCCATACAAACCTAGCTCCCCAATTTGAGTTCTTCTAAGAAAAAACTTTTTTATTTGTGCACCAATTTCAACCAAATTTCACAGAAATGTGTTTCTATAGATAACACAAAATATATGCAAGAATGGATCAAATCGCACCATGGGGTCATGGGGCTGCAATACAAACTTAACCCCCCAAATTAGGTTCTTCTAAGAAAATTTTTTTTATTTGTGCACCAATTTCAATCAAATTTCACACAAATGTATTTCTATTGTTGACACAAAACATATGTAAGAATGGATAAAATCGGACCATGGGGTCATGGGGCTGCCATACAAACCAAACCCCCCATATTGGTTCTTCTAAGAAACATTTTTTTTACACCAATTTCACAAAACCTTGAATTAATGTGTCTTTATCAAAGCAACTAAAAAGAGCAAAACGAATGGAATCGTACTGTGGGGTCATGCTCCGGCAACCCCAATAAAATGTTCCGAGTAAATATTTTTATTTGCCCACTTATTTCAACCAAGCCCAAAACTTTTGTCAAGACGGAAGAAAAAGAATGAGGAGGGGGATTAAATACAAGTCATAGGTACGCCCGAAAAAAACTTTTAGCCCAAGCGAAGGGTATCCAAATTTCGGCTGCGCCCGAAATTAGCCTCGGCCCCGGGGGTTGGCGAGCGAAGCGAGCAGGGGGCGAAGCCCCCTAGTTTTTAATAACGTAGCCGCCGAGATGAAAATGCGACTCATCAGAAAAGATAATTTTTCGCCCAAAATCGTTGTCCAATTCAAGCTGCTGTCAGGCCCAAACTGCGAAGCGATAACGAACTGGATGGTCGTGCGACTTTAATTGCTGAGTCAATTGGACCTTGTAAGGGAATAATCCGAGATCTTTGTGCAGCATTCTTGTCAGGCTAGTGCGTGAAATGTTCAACTGTTGAGATCGATGGCGTGTTGATATTCGTGGGTAGAGTCTCACACTCTGGGCTACAGCAGCCACATTTTCATCTGTGTGGTCGTACGACAACGGGGACCGTGAATGTTGTCCACTAGCATGCCAGTCTCACGAACTTTTTGCACAAACTTGCGTACGTGACGCTCGGTGGGTGCTTCATTTCGGCCAAAACTTCTTTTTAATAAACACTGTTTGGGCTAGACAGCACTTACTTTGAAAATAAGTTTTCAATATTTCCCAACGTTGTTCAAGCGTAAAGCGACTCATTTCGTTCCGCTGAGGTATGATACTGTCATTTCGTTCCGCGGAAGTATGATACTGACTTTTTATCCAGATTTCGAGCGAAAAAAAGCTGTCAGTGTCAAACTAACCTATGATTTAAAAACGAACTTGTAATTGGCCCACCCGTTACTCCTCCTACTGGATACCCCATTCCTACTACTAGATGATCCCAATGATGGACAATATCCATGAATGGGAAAGTAGAACTTATTTAGCAGGATAATTTGTAGTGTGAAAAATTGTAACCCTTTCGATGCTCTCTCTCTCTCTCTACAGCAGCAAAAGTTTGAATCCGCGAAATATGATAATGATAAATATCCAGCCTACGTGTGAAGCAAACTTTTCACCGACTACCATCTTCATTGATGGTAATGGTAATTGGTTCTGCGAGGTTGTTCAAGGCATATTATTGTTATGTTTAAATATTATGCAAAAATATGTTCCACCCAGGTCAAACTACTTTGAAGCGACTGCACATTTTATTCAAATGTAAATCAAGTTTGATTGAAACAAACGACTGTTCAAAAGAAGAGCATCTCGTGAGAAACGAAACTAGTTATTTGAATATACATACATATGTACACAATTGTTTCTGAATCCGTTACGAATTTCATAAACTGGAACCAATCTGCATTCACATTATTTATGTATTGCTACATTTGCCAACAAAAACCGCGAGTACATACATACATATACTTACCATACAACCGTTTCTTTATTCTTTGTTTGTTTGGACGTCTTTCATACTTGCTGGCCAAGTAATCGCGCAAGTCTTGAGGTCAAGGTTCAAGCCACTTCAACCAGTCTACATAGAGCAGACAACAAGTCTCACTTGTCTTGTTTGGTACTATAATGGAACGGTTAATCATAGATAGACAAAAAATATGATTTAGTTAAGCCAAGCAGAAAATACAGACTCATATTTCGTACATATTCAGGTTTCAAAGGTAAGAATTGATTGTATGTACTTTGTAAGAAAAAAACGCACCAACAAGAAACAAAACAGACCAACCGACATCACCCAAATTTATTGTGAATGGTTTGGCTTTGGCCCCACAGGCCCCCTATTTGCAAAATACACCCAACATGCATGCACTGCACGGTGCGGTGCGGTGCGACTGATCCGACATTGTGCTATAGGTAAAGGTCGTTGTAACGCCTTTTCCACTGTAATAATGATTATAATCGGGCACTTACCATCGCTCGCATATTTGAGCATGCTATTGCGTAATTCATAATTGAGCTTCTCTATAAAGAAAGGAAATTCAAGTGTCAAGTGCAAACTGTTAAAGTCGTGTGTAATCTAATCAATATCGGTGTATAATTTTTATAGATGTAGTATAACCATAACCATTTTACGAGTATGAACTTTTCTATCAAATCGATTTCAAGTATGTGGATACAACTTTCCTGTCGCTTATCTGGGAACACTAAAAAGCGAGTACTAATGGACTGGTAATAAAATATAACATTAGTCGGATCGATTTGAGGTGTGCCCCAGTGCACAATAATTAAATTGTTGAGTTTATCGAAATGTGTTTTATCTTTAGCAAACGAACTTGAAAACGTATTGGAAAGATAACATCGATAAGCGAGCTTGGCAATAAATGAAAGAGTTGTTGTGTTCTATCAAAAATGTATTATCATCATCATTATTTGTGATACAAAATTAAACGAAAGTTTCGGTATCTTTTCGAACAAGGAAGCTCGCCAATCTCTTATAGAGTCCAAGTCTATTATAGGGGATCTCAATGCAACAATTGGGTCTGACTTCTAATGGGCAATCACTGCCTGGGTGTCAGGAACGAAAATTGTGAGTTGTTCGTGGAGTTCTGCAATTCTCGGCGGCACCCTATTCAAACATGGTTCTGAAGTAGGCAGCGATCACCAACTGGTCATCGCTGCGACTTGTCGCACACAAAACGAACGGGTATTGCTCCGATTCAATGTGCCAAAGCTTAAGGAACCGTCATCAATACGTGCAGTTTCTATCGCATGGCACGAGATAGCTAATGCACAAACACCAGATGCTCTTCACTTGATGATAGATGGAACTGCGTGAAGGACGCTTTTATATCATGTGGAGAAACATTTGTTGGCAGATTTCAGCGAGGTAGGAGACATTCTATCAGCGATGATACATCATGGTCTCTACTGCACCGAAGAGAATTAAAGGGCTGCGTGACGTGACGGGGTGTTTAGTAAATATCTTAATAGCCGCTTGGTTGTCTGAGTAGATCGCTATTCGTTTATTAACATAGTTAACTCGTACAGAGATCAGCGCATAGGTTGATTTTGCGTGAACTTCTGCCTGGAATACAGTGGTGTGGTGTCCCATAGGTATAATTATTCTATGCACTGGGCCGACCACACCTGCTCCTGAACCTTTGGTTCTTTTAGAGCCGTCAGTAAACCATTTTATGGTCTGTGGGTGCAGCCTAGCGAAATTAGAGTGCCACTCCTCTCTGCTCCATGTTTCGGCCTGAAAAAGGCGGCCGCATGAGATCTACTTTGGAAGGTATTCGGCGGGCATGTTCGCGACAATGATGTTGTTGAGAGATTTTAGCTGCCCCTTGGTAAGCTCCAGATTGGCATCGCTTGCGATAAGTCGTGCCAGTGCTAGTTTTGCTTCGGTTTCGGAGTGTATGTCGACAGGATGTAGGTGAAGTAACACCTCTAGAGCGCTGATAAGGCAGCAGATCGAAGTACACCGGTGGTAATGAGACATGCTAGTCTCTGTACCTTGTCTAACACAGACTTTCCCTCCGTAGTCACCAGCCCACAGCACCGTAGTCTAGAGTTGGTCTAACTATTGCTCTGTAGATTCAGAGCATAATGGATGGGTTCATACCGCAAGTTTTTCCTAAAAAAATTTGCATAGCCAAAGGGCCCTGGTGGCTTTTTCAGCAGCCGCTTCGACATGCTTTTGCCAGTAGAGTTTACGGTCGAAGATTACACCGAGATAATTGACTCGATTCCCAATCGATAGTTGGGTGTTGTACATTATCGGACGCCTGATTTCAGTCCGATTTCTGTTCCTGGAGAAGGGTATGGTGAGCGCCTTGGATGGTTTCACTCGGAGCCCGTTTCCATCATACAATTCTTGAACTATTTTTAATGCTGGTTCGAGTACTGCGACAATACAGCCAAGCAAAAACTGAGGACCGAGTACAGATCTCTTCAAAAAAAGTGCAGAGAAGCGTATGACGTGATAAACGCAACAGCATCAACGCATTATCGTTAGAGGCAGAAGTGGCGGTGACAGTGGAAGCCCATAAAGGGCAACCTGTAAAAGATAAATACGGTCTCTGCTACTCACAGACGAGCAATAACTGTGCCGTTGGAGAGATCAGAGATCATTTCATGGAGGTCCTTAACAACAACATTGATCTTTCAAGCCTACTTCCACCGGAACCAGTAAGACTTCCGCAAATGGCCAGATTTAATGCCGGTATATCATCCAAGTTGGAAATAACTAAGGCCTTTAATTCATTGGAAGCCGTTAAAGCCCCGGGAGCAGACGGTATCCCCATGGAACTTTTGGAAGCGGATATCAACGCTACAGCAGATATTCTCCTTCCCCTGATCCAAGAGTGTTGGACAATCGAGACTCTCGTTTAAGAATGAAATCCCTAAGAAATAAAATCCGAACGATTGTAATAATTGGCGTGGAATCCGTCTCCTTCCTGCAAACGCCAAAATAATCTTGGACCAAATCAAGAAAACTGTCGACCGCACTCTGAACAAGCTGGTTTTCACGAGGGATTCTCATGAAGCGATGACATCAGCACCCTCCGAATTAGAATTAAACAATCCGCTGAATGGAGATTGCCGTTGCATCTTATGATAATTGACTTCCAGAAGGCGTCTGGCAGCGTTGACCGGGCTTATATTTGGACAGCCATACGTAGGAGAGTCATACCACAGAAACTTATTTCCGTAATTAAGGAGTCCTATAACGGAGCACAATGTAATGTATTCCACAAGGGTGCAAGTGAATAATGAAGCTAGACAAGGCTGTATTTTTTCAGCAATGCTGTTTCTTATTAATTACCATCAACGACGTATAATCTGCGACGCTCTAGGCGACCATAAAAGAAAGGAAATTATATATCAGATATGGAAATTATTTGATTACCTTCAGCACCTGGACTACTCCCTCCTCCCAAACGCATCAGATCATCTGGCTCAAATGATGGATACATTGCATCGTAAAAGTCTTCTGCTTTAAAAATTAATGCCGCTAATACTAAATACCTATGATCTTGACATCAGAAGGACAAAGGATAATTTCCATCTCTGGACAACCGATAGAAAAAGTTGAGAGCTTTACTTACCTTTTGGAAGCGTAGTGACAGTCAATAGTGCGGGTGATGCCGATGTATAGTCGCGCATAAATAAAACCCGAGGACTACTTTTCAGTTTGCCTCCTCTCTGGCAAAAACGCAACATATGCATAAATACCAAACTCCAAATCTTCGAAAGCAATGTCAAATACGGAGGTTGCCTTTTATATTTCGGGATTGGATAACTCTAGTGTTGGAATCTGGCAACTGACAGCTCTCTCGTAAAGTTTGACATTTTTGAGGTTACTCAGAACGTTTTGACATACGAGCGCTATTTGTGTTTTTTACAGTAACTTAAAAGATGCATCTCGTCCAAATAATGGAATTAAATCGTGAACATTTTCGTGCGATTATTTTTTACAACTTTTGACGTGGACTAACTCAGCAACAGTGCATGGAAGAACTGAAATAAATGTTTGGCGATGAAGTTCCATCAAGGACCAGTGTTTATCGATGGTATGGTGAATTCAATCGAGGTCGTAGTTCACTCCAAGACGAATTTCGTGAAGGTCGTCCAAAATCAGTTGTTGTCCCGGAAACCATTGATCCTGTGCGCGAACTGATATTGCAATATCGTTATGTGACCTATCGTGAGATTGAGAAAACCTTATGCATTAGTGGGACCAGCATACATTCAATATTGCATGAACATTTTACTGTAAAAAAAAATTTTTCGCTTTGGATACCACACAATTTGTCAATCGCTCAAAAAAAGACTCGTGTCGATTGGTCGAAAGAAATGCCCAAAAAAATACGATCCCGGTGCTTCGAAACACGTTGATGACATCGTGACAGGTGATGAATTTACGTGGATTTACGCGTATGAGCCCGAAAGTAAAAACAGTCGACTGTATGGGTGTTTCAAGATGAGCCAAATCCAACAAAAGTTGTTCGCGCACGAAGCACTTCCAAGCAAATGGTCACCTGTTTTTTCGGAAAAACTGGACATGTCGCAACCGTACCAGGACCATTTGTTTGCCATAGTTGTCCTCCAAGAAGTCAGGAAAACCAACCGCCGAAGACGGATCACTCTTCACCACGACAATGCGAGCTCTCACACATCAGCTCAAACAACTGCATTTTTGAGCACTCAAAACATCGATTTGATGGGTCATCCGCCGTATAGTCTTGACTTGGCACCGAATGACTTCTTTTTCTTCCCGTACGTAAAAAAACAAACTGAGAGGTCATCGTTTTTCAACACCTGAAGAAGCAGTTGCTACGTTCAGAATGCATGTTTTGGAGATACATGCCTCAATCAGAGTGGCAAAAGTGCTTCGACAATTGGTTCAAACGCATGCAACAGTGTATGTTAATATCTTCATGGGGAATATTTTGAAAAACAATAAAGCTATTTTCGATGATTAATATTTGTTTTTGTTCTCTAATCCCGTAATATAAAAGGCAACCCTTATGTGCTTTTATTTGGGTGTTCCACGACGACCAAACTGCAGACTTTCGTGCCTACGACGCATCCTACGTAATCGCTGGCCTGAGGTAATATCTAACGACGACCACTTTGAAATTAGTGGCCAAAATAGGATAGGCATCGATATCAAAGGCGGAAGTGGCAGTGGATAAGTCACACACTTCGAAAAGAGTAAAAAAACATTGCAAAACAGGCTCTAGATTGGTATCCTAAGGGAACCGATGCAAGCCGTCGTGTGGGACGACCCAAAAGTACATGGAGAAGTTCTGCTGAGGCAGAGGGAAGATCTATTTGTAAATCGTGGGACCAGGGAGAGAGAGAGAGAGAGAGATGTATTTATTAGAATTTACCGTTTAGTTTTGATGCATCAAAAGCGTAGATTTTTCATCGAATAAAATCCGAGATACTATTTAAAAAATTATCTTTTTACACCAAATTGAGCCCATAATTTAAAATACATTTTGTCTCTATACAATGCGATGTATCATTCGCCCAAAGTCTATTGTTAGTTGACCTTTTAAATATCAAGCTATGCTTTCATTTAGCTTAGCTCGTTGGTTTGTTCCTGGAAACAAAAAGTAACAACTATGCTTTGTCTACCCACAGGGGAGGAATTCGGAAAACCCTATGTCGTCCTTAGTTGAAACAACGATGAAAATGTGAACGATGAATGTCGACAGAATGTGTATGTGCTCATTTCCTCTAGGACCTTTTCATAATGTATCCATGTAAAACGATTTCAACAATGTCATACTTTATGTTTTGCTGGTTAAGCCTATGAATACAAATAAGCAGGAATTAGGTACGTAGACAATGCATACTCGAAATTATTTTGTTGAGCAGAAATTGTTATGAGAGAGTTTTGTTATAGAGTTTAATAGTAAAGTATGTACTATACTGTGCTCAGCACACATAAGTCGTGGAATCCGTAATATGTATTTGAATTTTTATGAATGCAAAAAATTACCGATCGTTGGGATTGTAACTGAAAAACAAAACGCAACAGTCGATTAGCTAATATTGTTTACACCTACATAAACAGCACCTACTGAAAATTACACATAAAAATTGTAAATATTCAATCGTCTAGCGGCTCTATACTTTTTCTTCCTAAACGCTTGCACTTCGTGAAAATTGCATGGGCACAAATTATACATACCGAGTATAATATTGTGCTGTGTTGCTGTTATTGTTGATTTTCTCAATTAATTATTCACTATTTCAAAGTCAACTCAATGCCAACAACTGTTGTAACATGAAGTTCATATTCTTTGGTTCAATTGGCAGGTACAAATATGGTTGTCAAGACGGTCTTTTAACAAATGTAATCTTTCCGGTCGATGTGGCGACTATAGGCTCGTAACTATATTAGTTTAAAAATAGATTATTGTCCGATACATTATATTGTTTTACTCTATATATGAATATAAAATTGAAAATTTTTATTTTTGGATGTCAAGTGTAATTAAATGAATTTTGTATCGGTAGATCGATCGATCGATTAAAATCATAATGGGGGATCTCAACGCTAAAGTCGGGTCAGATAACCAAGGATTGGAACATCTTATGGAAAATCATGGGTTAGGCGACAGAAACCAGAATGGCGAGATGTTTAGAGAGTTTTGTAACTCTCGTCAGCTCGTCATTGGTGGGACTCTGTTTAAACACAAAGATTGCCACTTATCAACCTGGACTTCTCCAAATGGCAGAACTGAGAACCAGATAGACCATATTGCTGTTTCCAAAACGTGGAGAAACTGTGTCCTGGACGTTAGGGCGAAACGTGGTGCTGATATTGGCAGTGACCACCATCTTGTCATCGCAAAAATGCGCTTACGAACGGCAGCAATCCAGCGTCCTAACCGTGCAAATATTTGCCCCAGGTATAATGTGCAGAAGCTCAAAATTCCATCAACCAAGCGTGCGTTCTCCACCGCTTTGCACGAAAAAGCTAATGCACCACCACCAAATAAGAATCTGACAATTGAAGATAGATGGAAAGTCGCTAAGGATTCATTTATTTCATGTGGCGAAGAAATTTTAGGACGATTGGATCGCGGTAGGAAACCATTTATTAGCGACTCTACTTGGTCTCTTATCTCAGCACGCAAGAGAGTTAAGGAGCAGATTAACTCAGCTGCTGACGATTCAGCTAAAGAACGATACAGAGCTGAATACCGTTCGCTCCAAAAAGGCGTTCAGAGGAGTGTAAGACGTGATAAGCGTAACAATATCAACGCACTTGCGAAGGAGGCAGAGGATGCGGCTCTCCGCTGTGACAGTGGAACACTCTTCAAACTTATAAAGCCATTAACTGGCAGATCTTTTTTAACGGAACATCCTGTGAAAGATAAGGAAGGTGTTCTGCTCGTTACCGAAGAACAACAGCTACAAAGATGGAGAGAACACTTTTTAGAGGTCCTGAAGAACACTTTCGGGCCTGCAAGTGTATCTTTGTTGCCAGCAGAAGACGTCCCTCAAATAGACGGCATTAGTTCCGGTCCACCATCCAAAAAGGAACTAATAGACGCTATCAAATCAATGGACGCCGGTAAAGCCCCGGGGATTGATGGAATTCCGACAGAATTTTTAAAAGCTGATATTAACGCTACAGCGGATATTCTTCTTCCCTTAATCCGAGAGTGTTGGGAAACTGAAACTCTTCCCAGTGAGTGGAAAAAGGGCCTAATTATTAAAATTTCGAAGAAAGGTGACTTGAAGAATTGTAATAATTGGCGTGGGATCTGTCTACTTCCTGCTATTTCCAAGTTGATGGCTAAGATTGTTCTAGGACGAATCAAGGAAAAAGTCGATAGCACATTGAACGATGAACAGGCTGGCTTTCGCGAAGGGTTCTCCTGTATCGACCACATTGACACCCTCCGTATTATCATCGAGCAATCCGCGGAGTGGAGATTACATCTCATGTTCATCGACTTTGAAAAAGCCTTCGATAGTGTTGATCGTCAGTACATCTGGGATGCCTTACGAAGACGAAATATTCCAGTTAAGATAATCTCCATCATTAAGGAATCCTACAATGGAGCCCAATGTCACGTCTTGCATAAGGGCAAGCTTTCAGATCCTTTTGAGGTGCACAGTGGAGTGAGACAAGGCTGTATTTTGTCACCTATTCTCTTCCTTATTGTCATTAGTGATGTACTCGGCTCCGCACTTCAATTACATCGTAACAGATGGTGGAGCGGATGCTGATGTAAAATCACGGATAAACAAGGCTAGGGCGGCTTCCTTCAATTTGACTCCTTTCTGGCTAAACAACAATATTTCCAGACGCACCAAACTTCGAGACTTCAATTCCAATGTGAAATCCGTACTGCTATATGGCTGTTCAACCTGGAAGGTGACTAAAGAGATTCGTTGGCCGGAGATCATTTCGAACGAGGATCTCCTCACTATAACTGGCCAAGAAAGGATAGGCACTTCGATCAAAAGACTTAAGTGGCAATGGATAGGTCACACCTTCCGAAGAGGGCCCAATAACATCACAAAAAAGGCCCTGAACTGGAATCCACAGGATTCCGGAGCAAGACGCCTTGTTGGACGGCCAAGGAACACATGGAGAAGATCGGTAACAAGCGAGGCGAAAACGCTAAATCTTACACGGTCGCAGCTAGCGCCGTTGGCGCAAAACAGAACGAGGTGGAGAGTAGGCGTAGTTAATGCCCTATGCCCCACAAGGGGTTGACAGGAACTAGAGAGAGATCGATTGCAATCCCTTGACGGTCACTGTGTCCTTTGGCACTATATTTTCGTGACGAATCAATGAAACAATTGCGACATAGAGTGTCTACGGGACTATATCGTCAGGGGAGTGCTTAAGCGCGGTTACGCTCTTACCTCCCGGTCCATTGGATTGTTTGGACCGTGTTCGACTTGTAGCACTACCCTTCCGAAAGAGGAGGGAGAAAGTCAGTCATGCCGTGAGCTACTCTACATGACTCGAGTAGGATCGTCAATGCCCGAAGGTCTTCGTACAGATCCACGCCATGGCTTATCAACCATACTAGGGTCCGTGGTGTCGCACCTCATCAAACATCTGTGTACACAGACTCCCCTGTGGGGAACCAACTCCAACAGTCTGAGATTTGTAATCCGATATCAGCATAATCAAGCCTTGTAGAAATAGGCTGAGACATTACCGCCAGAAGGGGCGATGTGCCTATACTTCCGGCCAAGCTACGCGAAGAAGAATGAATTGCCGTTTTTAGTTTGTAATACTTAATCTAATACTAAAGTTCCAGTAACATTTCAATAGATAGCCAGAAAAACTGTACATTAAGCTATACATTTTCAGCTGAAAAGTTCAGCGGATTGTTTCTAGTAACACTAGGAAAAAGAAGACCTTCCACAATGCTTGTCTGCCGGCCACTATATAAGCTCTTACCGTACGGTTTTTTCTTACCGGGTGCTTTTTTAGACGTTTGCTTTTCAATCTGGCAATACTCGTTTCGGAGTTGGTCTTTTTGACAGCCGTCACTTGATTTATGCTCAGTTTAGTTTGCCCTTTCATATTGAATAGACTTACTTCGGAACAACGTTTGCAAATCGTGCAAATTTATTACCAAAATAATGGTTCGGTTCGCGCGACAATATTCGGTCGACATAAACGCCCAGCAGAGTCGGTAATTCGAGCAACCATGGATCGGTTTCGCACTAGGTTTACTCTAGTGGATAATGCGCATCCTCAGAAACGCCGTACAGTGCGCACCGAAGACGCTATTGTTGCTATGGAGCAGAGTATCGAAAAAGACCCCAATGAGTCCATCCGCTATCGCGCGCAACAATTGGAGCTATGCCCACCCACTTTATGGAAGATTTTGCGGAAGGATCTTGGTTTGTGGGCTTACAAAATCGAACTCGTGCAAAAATTGAAACCGAACGACCATCAAGCGCGTCGGACGTTCGGTGAATGGGCCCAAAACTAGATGGCTACCGATCCCGATTTTCACAAGAAACGGTTACTTTTGGTTAAATGGGTTCGTTAATAAACAAAATTGTCGCGTTTGGAGTGATGATAATCCACAAGCCATTGTTGAGACGCGCGCTGTTACATACTCAAAAACTCACTGTTTGGTGTGCTCTATGGGCAGAGGGAATCCATATTTGGTCCATATTTCTTCAAAAATGAAGCCGACCATTATGTTACAGTCAATGGGGAGCGCTATAGAGTCTTGATTAATGAATTTTTCGTGCCTAAATTGGAGGATGTTGATGCGTGGTCGACCTTTGGTTCCAACAAGACGGCGCGGCGCTACATGCCATACAGCCAACGAAACAATCAATTTATTGAAGGAAACTTTTAGTGAGCGCATTATCTCGCGTCGTGGGCCTGTGGCGTTGCCTCCAAGATCGTGCGATTTAACACCGCTGGACTGTTTTTTTATGGGGTTATGTGAAGTCGCTTGTCTACGCATAGACGCCCGAGACGATTGACGCCTGGAAGAGAATATTTGGCGGGTTATTGCTGACATACGGCCTCAATTGCTGCAAAAATCGTCGAAAATTGGGTCTCTCGGTTAAAATTTATTCGAGCCAGCCGCGGCGGCCACTTGCCCGAAATCATTTCTTGGCCATAACATTAAATTATATGCGTTTTGTTTCTTCTTGGAAACCACACGTCTAAAAAAACACCCTTTATAATGCGGACAGGCCCAATAGCGTTTTACTTCCCTTCACAATACATTTCCAGTTTTTCGCTTCTAGAAAAATTATGTGGGAGCGCATTTACCTGATTCATAATCATTAAGGTTTGTGTCTGTATAGATGACTCATGTGATGATCGCTCAGCGATCGTAGTATAGCATCCAATTCCAAGCCCTATTTGCATATTGAATGAAGCATCTCCGTCCATATAAAAAGTATATATAATTGATCAGTATGACAAGGGGAGTCGATTGGGCGATGTCCGTCTGTTGCAGCGCGTTTTCCTTGGCCGCTATAAAAGCTATACGGAGCTGAAATTTTGCACACATGCTTATTTCTGTTGTAGGCTGTTTGTCTGCTTTAATCATCAAAATCGGACGATGGGGTCATGGGGATGTCATACAAACCCCAACTCCAAAAAGCGTTTCTTCTAAGAAAAACTTTTTTATTTACGCACTAATTACAATCAAACTTAACACAAATATGTTTCTAGTGATATCACAAAACATAATTAAGAATGGATGGAATCGCACCGTGGGGTCATGGGGCTGCCATACCCAAGCCCCCAAATTGGGTTCTTCTAAGAAAAACCTTTTTATTTGTGCACCGACTTAAATCAAACTTCAGTCAAATGTATACCCGTTCATTCCACAAAAAATATGTAAAATTGGATGATTGGATAGAATTCCAAAGTGTGGTCATGGGGCTGCCGTACAACCCTCCCCCCCCCCCCCCCATTTTAGTTCATTGTGTTGTTTGGGCACTTATTCCAACCAAAACTCAATCAAATAATGTTTTATCGACGTCATGGAGCTTATGTGAAAATAGATGGAAAAGAATGGGGGGATGTCAGACACAAGTCATATGTAGCCCGAGAAGAGTGAAAGGTATCCAAAATTTCAGCCGCGCCCGAAATTAGCCTCGGGCTCGTTTTTAATGTAGCTACAACATTTCTTGTCTCCACTATAACCTAAAGAAACATGTTTGTATAGGACATATAAGTATATAGTGCTCACAAACAGTAGTTTAACTGCGATCGCTTAAGGTACGTGTTCGTAGAGACAATTCAAGTGATGATCGCTCAGCGATCGTAGTTTTGCATCCAATTTCGAGCCGTTTTTAAATAATTTTTGAATGGTTCTACTTTCCTAGTATCGACTAAGGACTAAAGGAACATGTCTGAATAGAAAATGTACCCATATAGTGCTCAAAACCGGTGGTTTAACTTCGATCGCTGAGCGACGATCCCACGAGTCGTCCCTACGAACACAAACCTTTAGCGATCATCACATGAGTCGTCTCTACGAACACGTACCTTTACTTAGCACCGAATGAAAATCCCTTTGGCGTGCAAATGTGATGATCTGATGATTGCTTTCATATTGTGTGTTATCATATCTTCTTTTTTTTTTCAATGAAAACCAATTCAGGTATTTTATTTTTCCGTTGTTTATTTACCTTTTCAATCTTTCTGTTACGAATGGTGCACACGTACAGTACGTACACATATTTCAAGGTCGTCTAGTAGTCGTTTTTTTCATCAACACTTTATGCGTTTCAATGTTGGAATTGGTATTTGCATACGATTATTACCTAATCGGATCAAGTATTTAGATTTTATTATTATATCTACGTATGTATTTTCATTCAAACTGTTTGGGTGAAGATGACTAGGTGGCCAACGGCAGTAATGATGTTAATTTTGATGGAAAACGGACAATCGAAACTGGCTATTGTTTCTTTAGACGTGCTTCAACATTTGGCATTATGTACATATTATGTTTTATACGCTCGTTGAATTTGTATCAGCACGTAAATTGGGCCGGGTTTTTGATTTTATTTGAAGGTCAGCCTTTAATTCTCAATGGAATTTATTAAATGGAATTATGATGAGTCAAGTGGGGCATTGATGCATACCAAGTTGAATACCATACACACATTGTGTGTCTGCGTGAACAAATTTCGTTGTCCATTTTTCGGCTTTTTATCAAAAAAGAAAAGTTGGCCATTCCCTATTGTTTTGTCAAAGGCGTTCAATGTCGAGAAAATACAATATATACGTGGCTATAACTCAAGCTAAAGATTGAAATCCTCACACGACGATACTAAAGTCTCGACGACTAAACATCTTGATGTTGAATCTCGGTTTTATTCTGAAAATATCCAGGACTGCCTTGTTTTTGTACAAATATTGAAGAGACTTTTTTCACAAAACATAAGGCCGCAACACATTGTGCAAACGAAAATTCTGTACAAAAGTACAAAATCCGAAAGGAATTTTGTGCGGCCTGAGTAGTATACATAGTTTAATTAATCGATTGTGCTGAACTTTTGTACAAAATTTTATGCAAAAATTTATAGCTGAATTGTTGCGCATTCAAATTTGTGTGGGGTTCCTGAACTCGTATTTCATTGCTTCAAAATTCAATTTGTTTTTTTTTTTTTTTGCAAGTTTTGGTCACGCCAGTGTGATTTTTGTTTAGCTTATTGGATGATTGGAAGTTTTGCTAATTCCGTATTGCGAACCGCATTTTAAAATTTCTAGGGGTCTACCTTAGCAAAATCAACTATTTCAACTACTAAAAATGATGGGTTTAAACCGAGTGCATTTTTTACGCTGAGTGTTTAACTTTCGAAAATTTTCAATACAGAACAGAAGTTCCGCGTAAAATATTTCGAATTTAATCAGGGCGGGCAAACTTAACAGGCAACAGCAGCTTTGGGAGGTGCCAAGCCGGACAAATTACTCAGGACCTCGCACTTACCGAGGCCTCCTACCTCACCCTAGCACTAAAATTAAAATGGCCCTTAAAACTCTCGCTTAAAGCTGCTTCGTAGCAAAGAAGAGCACTTCTTACTTATTCAACAGCTTCTATATTCCCATATGATCCAACAAATTTGCTGCTCTGTGTAACTACGCTAGGGGCCGCTGATGGTTGGGGGTCCGTGTTTCACCGAACACATGGAACACCGTACGTTACGCCACTGCTTATAATCGAATGAGCTCGCTTTTTTCAAAAGGTTATCTTGAGCACGATAATTATGCTTGTAAATCGTCTCATCGCAGAGTGGCGTGCTCTATGGGTCGCGAGACTAAAGTACTCCAATTTGCGAATGGGTGAATCGCGGGGAATACCTGTGTATTCATTCATTGATGTCACCTATATTAGTAATAAATATTTGGGTGCAATAGAAGGACTTAAATACAGTTGTTATTCAATCATCAGTATTTCAACATTGATTTGAATTTTAATGAATTCCATACAAATGTCACGTGTCAATGTCATATCACACTGATGATATGGCGTCATTCAAACACGCCTCTAGCCTCCATCGGATATAGAAAAGTCCGACAAGCAAAGACAACAATCTCTTCTATGTCATCGCATATTTTGCCGAAAGTCCAATACATATAATTAAAAGTCACCTTATCTAATTTCATTGATAGTATACTATACATACTCGTCATCGTAATATGAAAACGCACGAAACACGAATCAGTCTTTGCACGAAGCCCTTCAACTTTGTAGCATACATAAGCGGCCTTGGCTGTGTACTATCTGTTAAATAAAAAGCAATTTCCTATCGAAATTCTATATCTGATTTACAAAGCTAGCATATTCCGCATTGCGTTTTTGATGGTGATTATGGACAAAACACGTGTGGCTATTCGATTCAAATAGAGGAAATGGCTCTGTGAAGATAGAAAGAGACAAGTACATGTAAATATTAGACCAAATGAAAACTAGGCAGGACGTCGTCATTTATTCGGTTGAATAATAATAATAATCTTATTAGGGTTGTGTCTGACGAGGTATTTTCTTTATTTCCTCAGTACTGACGTCTTCTTACACAGTACACTAAACTTTCTCCATACCAGTGCTCAATATTATATATCAACTTTGATCCCGTTGCCCGTCGACGACTTGTGGGTTCGATCACATTATCAGGGTGTGCTGGGGTGTTGGGAAACGAATATGTATACATATAGTGAACGCCCAGTAATTTCGAAGAATATGTATGTTTTGAATAGCCTCATAGAGTGACATTGACTTTGTAGTACATAACATAATATGTATATGATATTGATTTCTATTATTATTATTATTAGGGTGAACGGCTCCAGCCAATTCCTATGTTTCTCTACGGGGCGTTACTTTCCCGCATTATCCGAGTAACCACTGCGCCTGAGTGCTGTATGAACAACTTCAGCGTCTCAGGTTACTAAACGTAATAGGGTGACAAAAACCGAACAGTCAATCACCGAAGCAGCACCTCCAAGGCCCCTCCATGATGGACCTCTTTCGTTTACGAATACTATCATGGTTAAGCGATGGGCCGACAACTCATCCTTGGAAAAAAATTTCGACGTCAAGAAACCTGGAACGAAAGCCTCGGATTGGACGGATACAACCCAACGACGACCTCGCAAACGAACAACGGATTACTCTTTCGGAACCTGGAATGTATGCTCCCTGAATAGGCCAGGGGCCTTAAAGACCCTCTTGGATCAGGTTGATAAATATAAGCTGAGCATAGTTGCACTCCAGGAAACAAAATGGCTTAGTAGCGAGATTGACGACCGAAATTCGTACACAATTTTCACAAGTGGAAAACCTTTGGGCCACATGGAGTTTGGAGTGGCGTTTATTGTAAGCAATCAAGTTAGGCCGCATGTTTTCGACTTCAAACCCATAAACGAGCGGCTGTGTGCAATTCGCATTAAAACTCAGTTTTTCAATCTCTGGCTCATAAACGCGCATGCCCCGACCGAAGTCAGTGAAGACGAGGTTAAAGACGAGTTCTACCACCGCCTAGAAAATCTCTTCGATTCACTTCAATCAAACGATGTAAAATTGCTGCTTGCACTGAACCAAATCGCCTGCTAAAGTATACAAAATACGGCTCAAATCAAGAAAAAAAGACAACAAAAAACAGCCAAGAAATACTTCTCTTCATTTGAGAATTAGTCACACTGATCCAAGTGAAATGCCAATAGCAGCAATTTAAGGAAAAGTAACCTTGAATCAAGCAAACTTTTCTTATGAAAAAGACGAGAGAATCTGAACAAAAACAGCTTGCGTACAAGTCCGCAACTCAGTGGGACATTTTCATGTTTTCAACAAATGCTAATGTACAGTACTGATGCAACCTCGAAATGATTTATACATTATTTCGTGACGATTTGCTTTTCGAATTTGACTCCTTTTGGGTCGTTCAACAAAAGTTAAACGTAAGTTGAACCTAAGTTGAAAGTTACACTTTTTGGGTCGTTCAACAAAAGTTGAACAAAAGTCGAACGTGAGTTGAACCTAACTTGAAAGTAACACTTTTTGGGTCGTTCAACAAAAGTTGAACGAAAGCTGAACGCGAGTTGGACCTAAGTTGAAAGTAACACTTTTTGGGTCGTTCAACAAAAGTTGAACGAAAGTTGAACGTGAGTTGAACCTAAGTTGAAAATAACACTTTTTGGGTCGTTCAACAAAAGTTGAACGAAAGTTGAACATGAGTTGAACCTAAGTTAAAAGTTACACTTTTTGGGTCGTTCAACAAAAGTTGAACGAAAGTTGAACGTGGGTTGAACCTAAGTTGAAATTTGAATTCAAGTTGAATTCGAATTGAATTCGAGTTGAATTCAAGTTGAACCCAAGTTGAACGCAAGTTTAACCCAAGTTGAACGTAAATTGAACCCAAGCCCAACCTCTGTTGAACCTTGAATGGCACCCAACACTCACAGGGTACCACCTAGCCCAACTTCCGTTGAACCTTGAATGGCACCCAAAACTCACAGGGTAATGCCAAAAACGTAACGCTTTTTCGTTATGATTTTCGCGACGCTTTTCGAATTTATGTGCCAGAGTCAAGACATAAAAATGTCAAAATAGAAAAAAAACTCACACCAACATCGAACCCATAACCCCATTCTTCCCAGTCATACGCGCTACCCACTGAACCAGAGACACTTCTGACTAATCTACTATAACGGTCCAATATAAGCTAAAGCTAAAATAAAGCTTTTCCACGAGCTTTACATGGAAAATGCCAAAAAAAAACTCTATTATCAAGCATTTTGCTTGAATTGTGAATAATGGTTTAGGCTTGACTCTACTTCCTATTTCTCAAAAGAAGGTCTTGAAAATAGGATCGATTCAAGAAGAAATTTTCACATTTTGAGAAATTTTGGGAATTTTGCAAATGAGAAAAGAGTTTCTTAATTTTAGATAGCCCAATTTTTTCAGTGTGGTGACTTCAACGCCAAAGTCGGAAATAAAAGTTGGCATAGGGGGATTACTGGAGGTTACAGCCTCCATGAAGAATGTAACGACAACGGCCACCGACTAATAGACTTCGCGACCAGCAGAAATATGGTCATTAGCTCTACCTGTTTCCCGCATCGTCGCATTCACAGGCAGACCTGGAGATCTCCAGATCAACATAACGTCAACCAAATTGACCATGTCCTTGTCTGCAAGAGATGGGCATCGAGCATAATGGATGTTCGGTCCTATCGTGGAGCAAATATTGACTCTGACCACTATATGGTGAAGGCGACTTATAGGTGCAGAATTTCTTCGGTGCATCATTCGAGGTTCAACCCGGCAAAAATTTTTGCGGTTGACAAATTGTTGGATGATGCCATGGTGGTCACTTATACGACTGCCCTTGAGGAGAAGCTGACGTCCTTGCTAAATAACATCAGCAACAAAGGCGCCCTTGAGATCTGGGATACACTCAAACACACCATCAAAGTGGTCGCAGAGGAGGTAGTGGATACAAAGCCCGGCGAGCCCGAAATGATTGGTTTGATGAAGAATGTCAAAATGCGGTAGATGCTAGAGCAAAAAAAAAAACAAAATATGACGAGCTTCGACGATTTTCGAAAAGGTTAATTAGGCGTAAGAAACGTAAGCATCTTGACGAGCAGTTGATGCAAATAAACCAAAGACTAGCTAGTAGGAACAGTAGACAAGCGTACAAGCTAATTAATTCAATTAAGAGTGGATACCAACCCAGGACCAGCCTCTGTAAGGATAAGGATGGCAATATCATCAGCGACACCGATAGCGTTGTTAAACGCTGGGCTTCACATTTTGAAGAGCTCCTCAATGTTCAACGGAACAACCCCACACAAGATGCTCTGAAGCTGATGGCTGAAACAAGCCCTCCCGTTCAACCCCCAACAGTAGAAGAAGTTGATCTCGCCATCCAATCATTAAAACGTAATAAAGCCCCGTGCGCTGACGAGATTACAGCTGAACTGCTGAAGCATGGTGGGGAGAGCCTTGTTAACACACTTGTCTTTAAAGTATGGAACGACGAAATAGTCCCGGAAGATTGGCGCAAAAGTATCATTTGTCCAATCCACAAAAAAAGGGGATAAGTTAAAATGTGAGAACTACAGAGGCATCTCATTAGTTTGTACGACTTATAAGATTTTATCTAAAATTCTAGAAAAGAGAATTAATCCGTACGCAGAGGAAATCATTGGCGAGTATACCAAGGCGGCTTTAGACCTGGCCGTTCGACGACAGATCAGCTTTTTACAGTGAAGCTTTTACTCCAGAAGTGCTGGAAATACAACATCGACGTATACCAAATATTTGTTGACTTCAAGCCGGTATACGACAGTATCGATCGAAGCGTACTGTACAACATTTTGCTGCATTTTGGTATACCGGCAAAGCTAGTGCGACTCATAAGGATGGTGATGACTAATACCGTCTCGCAGGTCAGAGTTCAGAACAGACTCACTGACCTATTTGAAACTCGTACTGGACTCAAGCAAGGCGACGGGCTGGCGCCGACGCTCTTCAACCTTGCTCTGGAGTATGTAATTTGAGCCATGAATTTGGACAGCAGCGGAACGCTACTCATTAAGTCGACTCAACTAGTAGCGTACGCCGACGACATCAACATCATGTCTCGCAGATTGGGGGATGCAGAAATCCTTCTGCATAATCTCAATAATGCCGCCAAAGAAGTTGGACTACATATCAACGAATCTAAAACCAAGGTCATGATGCAATCAAAAACTAGAACGCCAGTAAATTCAAGCATCTCAGTGGGGGACCTCAATATAGGGTATGTAGACAACTTCACTTACCTGGGTTGCAATTTGTCAAAGGACGCCAAAGAAACAGATGAGATAAAGCGACGGATACAACTAGCTAATAAGTGTTATTTTTCGGTCCTCCCAATTATGAAATCAAAGCTGGCACACAGGAACACGAAGCTCCACATGTATAAAACAATCATCCGACCTGTGCTATGCTATGGCTGCGAAGCATGGACCCTAACCCAAAACTCTTGAACAGCTGTTGGACACATTCGAGCGAAAGGTTCTCCGAAGAATCTTCGGGGCCGTTCGTGAACGAGGTGAATGGCGCCTCCGGTACAACCTTGAGTTGTATCAGCTGTATGATGAGCTATAGGTGTCGAATTTCGTGAAATTGCAGCGATTGCAATGGGCGGGACATGCACAAAGGATGAACGACGATCGCATGCCCAAAAAGGTGATGAACGAGCAACGAGTGGACGGAGCCAGATTGCGTGGACGACCGAGAGCCCGATGGGAGCATTCTGTATGTGAAGACGCCCACCAGATGCTAGGCTAGGTTAAATTTTTTTTCTGGAAGAGAGCTGGGGCCTCTCTATTATAACTGCACTTATCCACATTTTGACTTTTTGTAATTAGCAATAAAGTAGAAAACTTCTGATAGAAACGTGCATTTTAGACTTGATTTTATGTATTTGTACCATAAAGTTGTCATAAAGCAAGTGAGCTCAAACGTCTGGATGTGGTTAGATAAGATTAAAAAGTAGAGAACTACGCCTGGCAAAACGGTTGATCCGATATCATTAAAAGTGTCTTAAGTCGGTTTACTGTAGCCGAAGCTGAGGTGGATTTACGGACGCTGCGCTCCTGCTGAGACCACAACTTGAGTTTTGTCTGAGGTTGCCGCTCGGAAAAATAGAATGCTGTAGCTGTACACCCCATCTCTTTAATTGGCTTTTTTGCCTGCGTTATCAATAAAACGACAAAGCCGAGACGGCCTTACTCTCTTTTCATAGCCCACAGTCCTTGTAACAGTTCATTGGTTGAATTCTTAAATGTTGTTTACCTTTTCGCATGTAATGTAAAATACCAATTTTATAAGTAGTCTGCAGAGTCTCCGCGGACCACTTATAAACCCCTCACGGACCACCTTCGGTCCGCGGACCACCTGTTGGGAAACAGTGATCTAGACCTTTTACATATATGTATTTAGAAAATCCTCACGTGAGGATTTCAATACACAATTGCAACAGATCAGTTGCCTAGTCGTTGAAGTTGTTTAAAGGATTTTACCGAGCTGTAACTCTTATATTAGCAGTGATACTCTTAGATATTCTTACAAGATTTTTTTATCCGAAATACTCCATCGCATCAATATTGGTAATATCTACCTATTCCTTACTAAATTTTAAGTTTTCAATACATAACCTTTGCTCATACAAGTATTAATTGAACAATAACGGCATTTAATCCCTTTTTGACCACGCACAATCTTGTGATTATTTTCGTAGAAGCCTCAATTAACAGTTAAACCATGTGTTTGATAGAAGGAATCATTTGGCTCCTTATACCAAACATACCGAAAAATAAAGCAATCTAGAATGTTTGGTTGACTAGTTGAATGAACTTTGTCAATTTTCGGATTTAACCCACACGCTATAATAACATCACTCTTACCGTAAATCATTCTTCAATACGATATTGTATCTTTAAAGTCAATACAGTTCGCATGGATATATCCGATATCCAAAAAAATAGGTCTCCAGGGCTTTCTTTTCCGCTCCCATACTAATTCTCGGTTTTGCCATCACTCATACATTTTCATGGGTGTCATTAGGTTGGCAGCGACACAATCAATAATGTAGTTAACGCTTGTTTAGGGGGTTGCCGAAGCAATGTCTGGTAACTTATTAAGCGTGTTCATTTTAGATAGCTACAGATACACACATATGCCACATATGTGGCATGTCATGTCAGGTCGGCTAAACAGTTTGTTTCAGGCTGAGCGAAACGAACGCCCTATAGCACTCGGCATTAAAACCATGGATGTTGTATGTAACGCAATATTTTGAGTTCTAACAACGCCATAAAGCGCGCATTATGCTATGAATGTTTAATAGAAACATTCTGCTCACGTTTTCACAATTAACGTTCATATTGAAGTGCCATCATAATGCGATACTCTTTTGTCTGTTGATGCTTATGAACGGAAGTAACTACTATACTATGGATGGGATACAGGGCCAACATTTAGATCAGAAACGATTATTTTGAAGCACGAAACTATGGATATGCATTTAGATACATATACTCATATAAGTTTTTATTCACGCCAAAGTTTCAAACATTATTTTGTTTCTAAAATTGGGTGTTCGCCTGTTAAAGTAAATACCTGGCGTAACAGTCCAACATAGGACCTAGGCCGCAGATGTGTTAGCGACATTCAACTTCCAAAAGCTTAACTGATTTGTAGAGCTCTCGAGATCAACAGCTTACTCTTATTCATCCCCAGAAATGGGTAAATCGTTTTAACAACTGAAGCGCCGTTCGCACGATGGATTTGTTGTTAAACTTTTGAGCATTCAAACAAGTTGGACAATAAATCCACCGTGCGAACAGAAGTTGGACAACTCGTGTGAGTTAAAAAAACCTTCACTCTTCTTACATTGACTATAGTCCGATCGAAATATATATCAACATAAATTTTTTAATAATGAAGAGTTAATATTACCTGAACGGGTTTTTTCATTTGTTTTGTATATTACAAGAGTTACATGGATGACCCTGGTAATCTCATCATAAAAATGTACTTCTCATATATATTTAGTCGGAAATGTTATATGTACCTTCAATGCTTTACAAATCAAGAGAAATGAACGAAACAACAAATATATTTTTCCTGTGCTAATGCGTATTGTAAAAGCTGAAAAAGTTTTACGACCGCTTCAACTTCCAACTTCTGTCCACATGACCAACAATTTTGATATGATTTGTTCGATAGGATTTGTTGAAGTTGAATATCATACGTGTGATCAGCCTTCCAACTTGTGAAAATGGATCAAACAAGTTGGATGCCTTCCGAACGCGCCTTAAGTCGATTATTTTATGTCAATTTTCTTATACATACTTACGTATGTATTTACGATTTTTTTCTTTGTCTATTATGGTGCAATATTGCAAAGGTCACCTCCTACTCTTTTGTTTCTGTAACGGTTACTTTAATGTCACAACCAAAAATATGATGCTATTGAATGTGATACGAGAGCTTCATCTTCAAACACTGTATGTTCCGCAGATTTAAAGAATTGTTACAATAAAAAAAAACATGTGAAAACAATTGTGTACACAAGAAATAATTGAGACTTCTTACTGCGGATCTTCTTTCATGTCGTCATGACAAAGTTTACTTTTTGAATTGATACGTTTCTGCTTAATTACAACATGTACACAGTGGGTCTAAAGTTTCATATTTCAAATACAATTTCAAATAAGGCTTTACGTTTTACTTCGGGAAAAAAACAAGTATGTATTTATTTTAAAATGCGAATATCGTAGTTCATTACAAACATCATAAACATAAAACTTATTGGACCTGTCCACATTATTTCCCATTTCGTTCGTCTTCGTCAATTTGCCAATTGAAACTTGGGATGTCTGCGCTTTTGAAAAGAGGAATTAAATCTTGACAGTAATTACCAATGTTGAATATGTCAAAATCGAAGAGGGCTGGATGGAAAATTGCAACCCACTCAAACAATATCTCAAACATATCTAACGACGATTGATGAAATAATTTGGACATAACGAGGCATTCATCTTTCTGTTTACTTGGTGGAATCAATGTTCAAAGAGGAAACGGAGCTTAAAGACGATAGGAAAGTGGAAAGACGCACAGGTGTGGACGAAGCCATTGATAGTTGATTTGAAAAAATAAAATCCTGATTGCAATGTGAATCTCTTTCGATTGATAGTGTGTCACCTAATTTATACATACACTGCTGGCCAAAATAATAGGTGTACGCATTTTATTTTCCAAACATGGTTGGTTATCATTATTCCACAAAAATTCAGTTAGTTTAGAACTTCAGCATACTTCATTGTTGCACCAAACCAAAATGAGTTTGAAAACTGAATGAAAACTTAATTTTTTTTAAATAAATAAGGAATAACAACAATTTTCGACTGGTCATAATAATAGGTGTGATTACAGAATTAAGTAATAAAATTTTATTTCGTCCCTTATGATGACAGTTAATGTTAGTTTTGGTAGACCACAGTTAATACCCAGAATATCCGCCATTATTCTCTATGAACTTATCAATTCTTCTGGGCGTGGACGATACCAACTTCCGGCAAGTTTCTAGGGCAATATTGTACCAAACCTTTTGGATATTTTCCCACAATTGCTTTTTATTTTGGCAATCCATTTTTGACACTTGCCTTTTAAGCGCACCCCAAAGGTTTTCTATTGGATTCAGGTCGGGTGACTGACTTGGCCACTCCAAAACGTTAACACTTTGCTCCTCGAACCAAGCTTTGATCAATCGTGATGAGTGGTTCGGATGGTTATCCGGCTGAAATGCATAATAGTCTCCAGGAGATTATTGTAGGCAAATCTGTCCATAATCCCATCGATTCAGTATATGGGACCGACACCTTGCCACGAAAAGCAGCCCCGTATCATTATGTTGCCTGCGCCATGTTTCACAGTCTTTTTAGTTAACCGAATGTGAAATTCTTTTCCCTTAGGACAATAAACGTTTCTTCCTGCATTGTTACCAAATAAATTGATTTTTGTTTCATCGCTGAAAAGGATATTCCGCCATTTCATTTCGCCTTGTGGACCGCAGTATGTTTTATGAGCCAACGCGAAATGTTCCTCTTCTTCAAATTCACGGATCTAAGGAGAGGAACTTTGCGAGCAATCCTACCGGGCAAATTTGAGCTTGCCAATTGGCGTCGAACGGTTCGTGATGAAATGACATTCCCAATCTCGGTCGCAATTGTCCTTGATGATTTGAATGGGTCGCGTTTGGATAATGTAACGATTCGATGGTCGGTCACTGGTGAAGATTTTTTAGGTGCCCCACGAGTTTCAAGCGTTTTTTCTGGTTTCAGGGCATTGGTTACGAAATTTTCGGACCGTCCCAAAGATGTGGCAATAAATTTGTAGCTTCTTCCTTCACCTCGGAGCTGACGAACAAGCATTCTCTCCTCTAGACTGCGTGTGACGTCCTCGACCCATCTAATGTTAATTTTAGTTTTTAAATTGCATTAGAGTATGTTTATAATAATGCCTTCATTTGATTTATTTTTCTGAATATCTCACCTTCTACAACCGAATAATTCTTAAAATGGATATTCGGTATAAGGAAAACAATGCACACCTATTTTTTTGTCCAACTCAATTTGAAGATTGAACCAATGAAGGAGCCGTTACCTATGACAACACACGGTTTCCGCGTGAAGATTCCTCAGTTTCATTCAAAACATAGTGCTACTAGATTTCCAAATTGATATTTTTCATAGTAAAGAATATTGTTGCTGTTTATACTAGTTTTTTCAAATTTTTTAGTTCACACCTTTTATTTTGACCAGCAGTGTACATCCAATCTTTTGCGAACCCCATTTCGCGAAGCAGGTTACTCGATGGGAAATTTAATACGGTTGTCGCCTATAGCTATTCAACTTGACGAATTGCCAATGTATTCAATGCAATTAAAAAATATTTTTCAAACATATAAGTGCTAAGAGAATTTTTTACTGAAACTTTCCCCTATCTAATTCACAAGAGCAAATGAGCTTTCTCCACAGAAATGAGCTTTGATTATTCAATTAATCCCTAAGTCTATGGCGACCTTTACATTCAAAGCCACCTATATTAGAAAGCCAGAAAGCAGCGAGTGAAACTGGGGAAATCAGCCCATGATTGCCTTTGTAAACACGACAAAATGGTGTACAAATGTACGGGAAAATTGTCCGATTTCCCTTTAACGCAATGTAAATTTGCAATCTTCTCAAGCCCATGTTTGCCTGTCAAAGTGTATGAGTGTTTTCTAGTTCCTGGCTTTGAACTAGACGGGGCTCTGTTTACATCTATAGTATGCAAAGCCATCTATATTTCAAAGCCCGGAACCAGAACACGCTCATACACTTTGACGGCAAATCATAGGCTTGAATAGATGGAAAATTTACATTGCGGTAAAGGCGAATCGAGTAGAGTCTTGGCAAACTTTGCACGAAAAATATTGGTTCCAGGTCGATTTTTCTGGCGAAAAGTGCAAGGTGTCGTGTAATAAAGTGTGTAAAATGTAGTGAAAGAAAAAAATCCCGACAAAAAATGAATTTTCTACATTTTTTCGCGATTTTTATTAAAGTAGACACGGTTTGTTTACATGCGCTGTGCTTATGTTAGAGCAGTGGTTCTTAACCTTTTGCGCCTTAGGGACCAATTGACCTAATACTATAATGGTCGCGGACCATACCAAGATGTGAATCCACGGAGAGTCATAAGAAACTTTTTTGGACGGAAATTTCCCTGACAAGATTGCTATTAATTCAATCAACAATTTGAACACAGTATTACAAACCATGTTAGCCTACGGTTTTGATTGGGACGGCCGGCGGCGCGGATGGATTACCAACTATCTCCCCGATACGCAATCAATCTGCACTGAACTTCTAGGCCCATTTTCGAAGATGAGGAAATTCAAACAAAGTTGTCCACAGGGTGAAATGTCCTCTGCCAATCTTATCCACAGACACAGCTTATGGTAGATCCTGTTGAGGAAACCTTTTGACAGAGAAAACTAGGAACTAACAATTATTTGAAAATATTGTAGGAAAATCCAGAATACAAGAGTATTTTTGAAAAATGTACACAATAAAAAAATTCAACCCTTCTCTTCAGTTTTATCATGTTTGATAATCGAGTCCTCCTACTATACACTTTTCGTGCCTAAAGTTTGAATAACTAGAAACCTAAGTAACGGATAATACCAAAACTTTTCACCATTAGAGGACAATCCATCGAAATAGAGAAGAGACTGTACATCGCCATTACATTTGCGGAGCTACATCTACATTTATAATGTGTATTTTGATGTTGATAACAAACGAAGTAATTTTTGTTGCAATTTATGTTTTCGAAATGCTCCAGTTAATTTTTTGTTTTACAAAACTATGGTTAAGTTTTGTGAAAATCAAAAATATTCATATCGAATTGTGAGACTACAACAGTAGAGGCTTCGCGGACCACCTCTGACCGACTTAGGGACCACTAGGGGTCCGCGGACCACCAGTTAAGAACCGCTGTGTTAGAGCATCGTGCAACGTATAGACGACCTGTTCATAGGCTTGATTTGTTTGCATGTGTTACTGGTTCCCGGCTTTCTAATAAAGGTGGCTTTGATAGTATGTATCATGTGCCGGCGACAGTTTCATCTTTCATCTAAACAGCTGAGCCGGACATTTTTGCGCGGTGACCTTTTATATGACTATAGTCACTACCGGTCCACTTCGTTAGTTGAAATTTGCATGTGCTGATTTTGGATATTTTGATGAGATACCGGTTTTGATAGTTGGCTAAAGCTAGACTACATATTTTGTTTTTATTGCTTAGAAAGGCAAAGTTTTTGTTTGTTATAAAAGTAGGCCATTACTTTCTTCTACTATACCTTAGATCTTAGAATTTCTAAAGTTTGTAAAATTACAAATTTAAATCTAAAGCCGGCCCCACACCGACCGGAGTGTGGCACACACCGCACAAAAGACCGGTTCCAAGAATGATACCTTGGAGTCGTCCAATCACACTGCTGCACTGCTGCTGCACGATTTTTCGTATCAATCTTTTCTGCGGTGTTTGCCACACTCCGGTCGGAATGGGGCCGGCTTTAGTGATATTTGTCAGTTTCTAGTGAATTCGTACCATTCGATATTGTTATGTCTTAAGGTTCTATATTAACGATATCTCTATGATTTCTTTTCCGAAACTTTTATGAATTATTTGGAAAGACTATAATTATGTATGCTTACCTGAAAAAATAGCACCATCCAATCTAGACAGCAAAAAAAGCTTAGCTCGATTTTAGTTTAATTGAAGCTCCATTTCAAACAACATTATATAAATTCCATGAAAATGTTTTTAGCTTTCGAAGGTCGAGGTTAATAAATTGGAAATACATATATGTACATAATCATTCAAACTCTCATTGAAATTTTTTTTAAATACAGAGGCAATTAAAAAAATGAAAACTGCGATTGATTCATAAACGCTAGAAAATTGTTTCGTCATTTTGCAAATTAGGTGTCACAACCTTTGAGATTGAGAATACCCAGCAAACAATTTCTATCGTCCGCGATACGAATTCAATTCACTTGATAGAAAACATTTCTCGAATTTCATATCGAATTCGGATTAAAGGCGTCACTCCCTTCGGGAAGGAATAGTGACCGATATTAATTCGCCAGGATGATAATTTGGCGATAATAAACTAATACATAGAAAAAGTGAAAATTTTTTATTTTTTTTTTTACTTTTTCCCTTTTTTCTAATTTTTTTTCTTCTATTTTGTCCTTAACTTTTTTTTACCTTATTTTAACTTTACCTTTTTACACTTTGCCTCTACTGGGAATCGAACCGGCCACCTATCGTTTCGTAGTCCTACGTCCTACACCTGAGCTATCTAAGATTACAAATTATGGGAATAAATTACTCGTTTTATTTTTTGACAATTTCGTAATTCTCTCGTTGTGAGGAATTACTATTTTATCATCTTTGCAATAATAAGACGATATTTCGTTAATAGGAGTCACATTCCTGACATATTGATGACGATAAAGCTATTTTTCGTCGGGGAGACAAGTTAACGATATATTTTTCATTCGAATGATATCGTTTTCGTATCATTTTTGTGATTTTTCTGGGTATATGTATACACATACGGTGATACATACTTGCATGTATTTGTTTGCATATGTAAACTTTGATATACAGGGTTATTGGTTGAGTCGACCTATTCCCTGCAACACGTTATAATAGGGTCAAAATGCAACAAAATAAGGCCATAAATGTTAGGCCGATTTTCAATGGTCACTGAGATATATGCATTTTTAGGTTTTTTTGAAATAACCTAGAATTTTGCCATTTAAAGTAAGAATTAAAAAAAACTACTAAGGTAATGGGCTTAAAGTTATTTTTAGATTTTAGTCAACACTATATAGTGTAGTTACTACGTGATAAACCTAGTATGTACATCAGATTGCATAATGTGGTGGAGACAAATTTTTTTTTGTTTCTTATGTTTTTTGGGGTGCCTAGCACGAATCCGGAGCTTCCCACCAAAATTTCGTTGCGGAACAGCGTCAAAATCGTGAAAAACCCTAAAATTTTTGCTGTTTTTCCGTTATTCGCCCCCTAATTCTGCAACTATTTATTTCTGCGAAAAACTCTCCATGAATATTTTAGAGAGCACAAAATTGCACGTCCAAAGAGACATAAATATTAAAAATCTGTTGAGCGGTATTACTACAGTGGATAATTTAAATTTGCCATTTTTAACATAGTTCCATTTTTGGTCGTAAAAGTTGCATTTATCTTGTACATTGTGTATTTTGGAGTGCAGAACCTGAATCTGTAAGTTCCAAAATTTCGTTGCAAAACAGGGTCAAAATTGCAAAAACGCAAAAATCACAATTCGAAATTTTTTAAATTTAAAGAAAAAAAATTTTCTTAATTTTTTTTTAAAGATACAGTGGTCACCGCTTATTGTTATACCATTTGTTCAAAGCTAAATCTATAACAATAGCCGATCTATAACATTAACCAGGCGACACGAAATCGAGTTGTCGGAAATTCAACTTTATTTAAACAGCAAAATCAATCATAAAAATGGCATCATAGACATTTTACATATATGTACATATGTATATATTTTTACTGTTTTTTATTTATTGGAAAAAATCTGTAATTGTGGTTTGTTCATCACTAGCAAATCAATTCTCCTATGCTATAGCAGCTGCGTTAAGCGAAGATGGACCTCCTTTCTCAATAATGTCCAATATCCTGGATCGCATTTGGCGTCTATAATATGTTTTAAAGGCTCGAATAATGTCCGGTTGAGAGAGAAAAACAACGGTAATGTGATTAAGATACCCGGTAACCACATGATCTGTGCAATTATCGACAAGCAGGAGAATATCATTGTCCATCCCACTTTTTTTAACCATTCCATGAAAATTGGAGACGTCATCCATGCGTTTTTATTGCTGACATAATCTACCGGTAGGGCTTTGACTCCTTTGAAACAGCGGGCAGAATAAAAGCTTTCAATTGAATGTGTGTAAGCCTATGTGTGAGACTTAAAAGTTATAACATTATCCGGATTTTTAATTACAATAACCGGGAGAAATTTATATGAAATGAGAACGTCCGGTTTGTTCCTGGCTATTTTAATAATATATTAGGCGGATTATAACATTATCAGTGATCACATTAAGCGGGGACCACTGTATATTTTAATGTAGTATTACTAAAAAATTATATGACATGGAGTCTGCAGACCACTGGAAAAACATACGCGTATTGTCAGCTTTCCAAAAAGGTGTCAATGTCAATACAAATATTTGAAGTAATTGAAACAGCTAGCTGCAACTTGTTCGGATACCATCATTTCCTTTGATACAAAATGAAATAAATGTCATTAAATTCAAAATGCATCGTATAATGTACCGCTTTTTTTCCATTTTTATCAAAGGAAATGATGGTCCCCGAACAAGTTGCAGCTAGCTGTTTCAATTATTTCAAATATTTGTATTGACATTGACACCTTTTTGGAAAGCTGACAATACGCGTATGTTTTTCCAGTGGTCTGCAGACTCCATGTCATATAATTTTTTAGTAATACTACATTAAAAAATATCTTTAAAAAAATCTAAGAAAAATTTTTTTTATTAAAAATTAAAAATTTCGAATTGTGATCGGTTTTTGAAATTTTAAATGATTAAGAAATGTCTGCTATAGTGTTGACTAAAATCCAAAAATAAGTTTAATTCTTACTTTAAATGGCAAAATTCTAGGTTATTTCAAAACCCCTAAAAACTCATATATCTCAGTGACCATTGAAAATCGGCCTAACATTTATGACCTCATTTTGTTGCATTTTGACCCTATTATAACGTGTTGCAGGGAATAGGTCGACTTAACCAATAACCCTGTATATACAGTTGCAATGAAATAGCCAAGTGTCATGTTGATGTCCATATCTACACCATATGCAATAGTCGATACACATTGTAGATTTCATGAAACACTGAAACATGCTAGTGTAATTCAGGCATACTGCTAGACACCATAATATTCAATTCGTTCCACTTTGCAATTCTAATAAATTCGACAAACGTCCATTTGTACAAGTAGATAATTAGGAAACGAGCTATCGACATCAATTTAGTCGAATTGATAATGTCACTGACTGTGGAATGCGATCATCATTAATTTTATGAGGGTTGCTCGTTTCACTAGCAGGTGAATTGGATCGGATTGAATTCATGTTTAAAATTTAGCAATTTATTTTTATTTAACATTAAAGTTTTTTAAGGTAAGCTCATGGAAGTATCATTTTATTGAAAACCATCGGTTTAATGCATTGACATGGAATAGAGGCACGCTTCATATATTTATATCCTATCCAAAAGCAAACTTCCTATAAGAATGTAATGCAGCGTTTACAAAATCCACTTAAGTCAAAATCTGTACTCAATCGAAATTCACCAATTTAAAATGTAAAAATTTTTCTTCGTAATAATTACAACGAAATTTAACCTTGAAGTTAGAAAAGGGATTTCTGCTTTACTAGTTGAAAAGGTGGATTTCGTTCCAGACTTATATGTAGATTCTAGTTTCTTTATGCCCAATATCAGCTCTCAATAAGAAGTTTTTTTTTAGAGGATGTAGGCCGCCTTTTGCAGGAGTTTAATCCTTTATTACTGCATTTTTACCCAAAACTCTTCCAGCTTTCCACAATAATAAATCCACGAGCTAAACCCGCTATCAAACTATTTTTGAAGTTGGATTTTGTTGAGCTCTTATGCATGAATAAATATTCAAATACAGTGGAAACTCGATAAGTCGAAGCCCAAGGGAACCAAACTTTCTTTCGAGTTATCGAAATTTCGACGTAAAGAGATTTCGAGATATCGAGTTTATTTGTAAGAAAATTCGACTTATAGAGTTTTTTTCTTTTTGTGTATTTTTATATTTTGGTATTTTTCCGACATTATACCTTTATAAAATATTACATGCATTTTTTCCTCTCTTTTCCGATAGATGACAAAATGTTTTTTTTCTTTTCTTTAAAATCGTAGAAAGCGTACTAACCGGAATTTTGAATTCGGTGGCTATACCCTTTTTTTCGACCTTTTGCATCAACCGCTTTTATAAGTTCTTTCTTCTGCTGAATAGTCAGGGTTTGTAGCGTTCTTTTTGACGCAGATATGTTTGATTGGCTGAATTCCTCAAACTGCACGAAACGATTATTCTTTTGACAGTAAAACAACCTTACGATGAACGCTCTATTCAAATGCAAACTGAAACATTTTATCGCAGAAAAGTACCGTTATTCTCGTTTCCGGAATATGCAGCAATAAAATTCTAATTTCAAACAGAAAAATCGCCATTGGAGGAATAAAAAAAAATCGACTTATAGAGTTTCGCATAGCAAAGCTTTGACTTAGAGTCTCGCCCGTTTACCGATAATAAAATTTAATTTGACCTGGAGAGTATCTGAAATTTTGAATTATAGTCTCCAATATCAGCACTTCGACTTATAGAGTTTCACAAGCAGTGAAATTAAAAATTTCTCTTCGATTAATAGAGTTTTTGGTTTGAGTTATCGAGTTTGTTTTTCATTGTTTTTTGTTCAAATGTGCTGGGGAAGCAGATTTTCTTCGACTTAAAGCGTTTTTCGAGTTATCGAGTTTCCACTGTATATATGTTGCTTCTACTTTGCATCATTTTGGCCTCACACATGTGGAACAATTCACCTGATTCCAATTGAATTACGTTATATATGTATTTTTACCGCATTATGTATTTAAACATTTCAAACATTTCATTGCATTGCAAAAACATAAATGGAATATCACTGATTGTCTTTCTAACATCCTCTCATGTCTCTTATATTATGTAAACTCATCGATGAAATAATATAACTTTCGGTCGGTTACAATATCTGGCCTAAAATTCAAGTAAAAACTCAAAAATTAAGTAAAACAGAAATCAGTCGTCCGAAAAGATAATTGCATACACTTATTTGCGGTCAAGTATGTAATTGGCAAAAAAAAAACAAAAACAAAAATGTACCAAGTGAAAGTCAGATGGATATTGTAACTTGCAGCTCCAGCTGTTTTAAATGCTTTACAAGGAAAAATCAAACAGACGTCGTATGACAACAAACAAAACGCATCACCACCGTCGCGTCGCGTCGGCTCGACGCTAGCGATAAAACAAAAGCTTAACGCCAAAGTGCATTCGAATGATTTGAATGCATACTTAAGTAAAAAAAAAATGGTCGAAGAGGATAAGCAAAAATACACTACATATATTTGACGTCGAAGACAGAAGTTGCATTACATAAAGCGAGCACATGAACACACATGACTGGTGGAGAGCGGTTGCTGTTCTTCAGATATCCATGAGTTCAAATCGACCCAAAGTCACTGAAATATCACATATTACGTAGACAATTTTGAATGCATAATTGACCAATGCTATGGCGATAATGGGTGCGGTTCTGAGACGCGCCGGTCGCATATGTTCCCACAACATGTTGTCCATTCTAATCCTGTAACTGCGGTTTTGCGGATCAGCAATAACTTTCGGTGTTTTCCGTATGTCTGCCTATGTGGAATATGTAAACGAAAAGATACAATTTCTTATTCGTAAAATATCAGAGGATCAGAATGGACAACATGTTGTCGGAACCTATGCGACCGCGGTTCGTTTCGTACCCAATGTCAAACAAGTTGAGGCGACAAAGTCGGGCTAATGCGCATTTTTGCATACGCGATTTATTTTAAGGATAATGTCCCAAGAAAGTGATAGTTTCTGTATGGATGAGATTTTTAATCGATTAGAATTTCACATGTCTTCGAAATGTGTGCAAAGTTATAAGATATATCTCTCTCGATTACCGTAACTCCTAGTGGAGCATGTGTATGGTGCGTTGATGGCTACCGTGTGTAGTCCATCAACGTTACAAAGACCATTGAATTCGGAGTGTGATACGGTTGTCATGTCAGCCATACCACTTCCTAGTCGCATTGTTAGTTTATTATTCTACGATAAGAATATTTCTTATCATCTTCTGAATAATAAAATTGCGACGAGTCGTGCCGAGTCTGGAAACTCGTTTCTCTATGAGTGTCTATTTCGCAGAGTGGCGACCGAACGATCACGGCCACAGAGCACGACAAAGTTATAAGATATGCTTTGTGAAAACATATCATTTATTTTTTATAGAAAGTTTTTTTTTTGCATCCAGAAGGAAAGGATAAAACCAGTGGCGTGCACATGCTTTGTGTGTAGGGTATGCAAAAGCATAACGCGCTGTGATACACATGGAACTGCACTGTCAGCTCGAAATTTGCTGAAACCAGATAGAACTGTGCGAGTGAGATAGCATAAATTAACCCTTTCCCGGACAGAACGCCTACAGACGTCCAATTTTGAGCATTTGACATACAAATCGTGTCAAATTTTGGCGTTGTGTCCGGCAATGAGTTAAGATATCCGGCATACAGAAAATATTCAGTTTTGTTTCAAATTCAAATCAAAGAAAGCAAAACTGTACTAGTAGAATATAACTTTTAAGGGGATCGTTCTAAGGTTCAGTAAAATTGTTTCAATCCAACTCGTATCTCTACCCTAACGTTGAAGGATGTACTCGTCTATAGGGTTTAAAGTGCAGCTTCAAGCGACTAGTTAATCTAGTGTCCTCAGGTCTAACAAAAAAGTGTAATTCATTATTTTTATTTGACTAAAAAAAGTGGAGTTTTCATTGATTCAAAGTTCATTATTTTTATATTTTAGAATAGTGCATCTTTCTCGACCTATTACATTTTTTTTTGTCGTTAAAGAAAATGTTATTAAATAAACCCTCCCTCAACTTTTGCAGGCACACTGTCTCTACATATAGTGAGCAACCTGGATTTGTCATTGCTACAAGTATTTTTTATCAAAATTCAAAAATACAAATTTATAAAATAAACTGAAAAGATGGTTTTCAAACACAACACTTGACACTTGTAAACACTTTGAAATCAACGACTACTATTAAATTGACTATAGCATCCGGTGGACAATTTGTCTCTTACAGTAGAGCCCCCATATTCCGGATTGAATGGAACCAAGCCATATCCGGATTATCGAATTGTTCGAATTTTCGAAATGCACTAAATGTCACCCTGGAAGATAGTATTTTTTCTATAATCCTTAAAAAATGAACCAGAACCAGTTAACAAATAATCATATACGAAATATGCTATCCCTTAAGTTTATAGAGCAGGGCGCATTAAGAAATTTTAGAAAATATTCATATTCTATGAAAATTAAAATTCCAGATTTTCGAGGTCCGGATTATCGGGTCCTACTGTATTTCTATTACATCGAAGAGTATGAAAACTTTCCCCAATGTGCATACATTCTCTCACAGTTCACATTACAGTAGCTGTAACTAAGAAATGAACATCTGTCAATCAATAATTGTATACGTACCAAAGCGTGTATACTGATTTTTCTTTAACACTAACCACTGTTATAAATTTAGATTTTTTTATTCCAATTGTTTTTAAATGTTTCTATAATAACTAAAACGATAAAAAAAATATTTAAGCGAAACGCAATCAAATTTGCGACCTACTGTTTAGTTACTATTTCGCTCTCTGCGCCAGCACGACGTCATGGGCTAGAGTTAGCTCGTGCTCACTTGTGCTATATACATACCGTTCATTAGAGAAATTTTTAAATTTCTTCGCCAGGATATGCGTGCTTATCGTTCATGTGCATTTAGCAGGCGTTGAATGCGATGGAGTCCGCTGGAGTGCGCATGAATTTCATACGATTTATGCGTGAAATGGAAGCACGAAGAGATGATGCTTATTCAGCAATCGGATAGAGAATTGATTGTAAATTCAATGCAGAGTTGTGGTGTTTAAAATTAATACGGAAAACATTAACAATGCAATCAATGAGTAATTGGATAAAGATGAATAATAAAGGTTTATTTTAAAGAGAATCACAGGGTATGAATTGGTTATATGGAGTGCAAGCCACTGGATAAAACCTATATATTATCGACACAATATGTTTGTGGTGTGTTGTCACTAACTCGACAAAAACATTTCCAGTATTGTTTATATAATTCCAGTTTTTAGACATCTACGAGTGGCATATATTACTTTGGAGAATCATAACAAATTTGTTAGTTTTTTTATGGGGAAAAAAGAACCCAAGCATTCAAGGTTCCCTGCAACAACAATCACCATCCCAGGTACATAAATTTCAGTAAATCCAACTGGAGCAGCTTGAAAAGGATTACTAGTCAATTTTTTTCAAGTTTCACACCACCCACCGATGTACGCATTGCAAAACAGAATACGACAGGCTCTACAAAAAAAATGTATCCCAGCTGGCCTTAAGGTACGTGTTCGTAGAGACGACTAAGGTGAGGATCGCTCAGCGATCGTAGTTTTGCATCCAATTCCGAACCGTATTTGAATATTTTTTGAATGGTGGTACTTTCCTTTTGTCGGCTATGCCCCAAAGGAACATGTCTGTATAGAGAATATCAGCATATAGTGCTAAGAACCTGTGGTTTAACAGCGATCGCTGAACGATTATCACATGAGTCGTCTCTACGAACACAAACCTTTAAACCTATTTTTCCAGCATCAGAGTTAAAATCATCTTGGACAAGGTATGAGTTGCGGAAGGCGGACCCATGCGATCCCCGCGTTGACAATCTTGTCTTAGAGCGGAGATCGTAAAATAAGTAAATGACCACAGAAATTGCCACCCAAGGAGTAACACTTGTCATTAAGAGAGAGTAGAATTCCAAGACTACCAGGCGCTTAGTCTTAACTCTATTGCGATGATGATGCTTAAACGCTTGTATACCGTCCGTTTATGTTTTTATCTCTGATTGCCAAAATACTGGAATAACTCGCTCCTTCTGAAGGATATTCGTAATAGCCGTAGTAGCCGATACAGATTATAAACAAATCCTGAATTTTATCTAAATTAATCCAGCCAGAATCAATCAGGTGAAGTTAGCCCTCCCACATCTTCAAATCACGCTCGGAACCGTTTTTTTTCGTGGACGGCTATACGTTTGTTCGTCAATTAATACCGATATCCGTGCTGCATTCATTATACGATTCCCTGCCTCGAAGGCTTTATGAAATTAGAAATAAAAATGGCGGAAATACACACTATTAAATAACACAAAAAAGCTCTTGTTTTTTTTTTTGTATTTATCCTCTTTTACTTTTCTGAAATATTTTTCAGCGAAAACATTATGTAAAGCGGTAAAATCGTCCCTGAACCTTAGCAATTGTCGCACTGGAAATTGACTCTTTGAATGAAACAAATTACTGTAATTTAAGAAAAATGTCCTGTGGGGACTCAGTCCATCCATTTTCTTTGTGATATTTAATAGTTTCGAAAATAGAATTTCTTGAACCGGTAAGCTTGTTTTTTTACCGTTCCCTGGGAGGATATATGGGTGAACCTAAGTATTTGTCGCGCAGTGTATGTATGGTTTGTGTCTCGTCTTCTGTTTTTCCTCTATAATGCATACATCTATGTTTCATCGCAAGTATTGAAAATGAGTCCACAAGTACGTTGCCGGTTGTCAATCCTGCACTGAATGGATTAACATAATCTCCTATTTGGACGACTGTACCATCACGACAACCGGCAACTAGATTTCCGCTTTGCGCACTTTCATTAAGGGTTATCTGAAAGATCTTACAGTCACCCGAAATTCTTGGCGTAACAATTGACAACCATGCTACAAATTAAGGAGCAGGAACAAAAACCTTAAAGCTTTTGCTGGCAGCACATGGCGAACTGACAAAGAAACACTAAGCTGTTCGTCGTTCTATGCTCAATTATAAAGCACAAGAAGCAGAACAAGAACAAAATTCTTGTGTAGCAGAAGTCGGTATCACCCGAACAATAATCTTATGGAAAATGATCGACCAAAGAGTCGCTGAGGACAAGGAACAATCCATTGAAGGAACATTCTTCCTGGACCTTCAACTGGAAGATAGGATATCCACAATTTTAGAATTAAGACCCAATAGTATTTATTCTCCTCCTCACTTGCGCTGCTACTACAACAACAGGTCCATATCATAGAAAATTCAATTTATTATTGTCTGCAAATAATACAATGAAGCTTAAGATACAACAAAAAATATTTACTGCATTCGCAACTTTAGAGACACATCACATTGTGCATTCTCATCTCATATATACCGTAAAATTTATCTTATCTATAGAAATACAAATGTTACATAATAGTTGTTCAACTAAAGTAACAATTTTCTTGGAATACGTATGTTTCTAATTAAACATCTTTCGGTTGATCTGGTTGATTGAAGATTTCAATCAAACAATTTGCGCTAGCAATTCACATATAGAGATTGAGGAATAGTATAGGCTTTCGTAACAAGTTGTGGAATCAATGATAATACGTTACAGTCAGCACTTTGTCGATAAATTGAATAGTTGAATTGAATAGTGTTTATAGAGAGTGAATGAACGTATGTACGAGTATACATTTGACCCCATTTACATGAAATAGACTTTTCTTCTTCTCTTTGTTCTTGATTGCATTTTCTCCGGGAATTCTGTATTTTATTAATTTTAAAACCATTATTTGTTTTTATAGCTGATTGGCTATAGAACAATATTCTAATATAAATTTTTAATTGTTTTTTTTTATTGTTAGTATCACTATAAAGGTTTGAATATAACCAATCACGAAACATAGATGGCTAGCTGAAACTAGACACTTATTTGTTTATAGAAGCATACACCGCATAGAAATTAAAACCAGACGGTTGTATGGTCTTTGATGTGGATAAATTGATCTGTTTGTTCAATTTAGGAAGTGGTTGTGGTTACAAAAATGTAACTGGGTTATGTATTACTGAACCATTTGATGTTGAAATATAATGTACCGATTCATCTGAAAAGTGATAGTGTAAAACTTGTCAATGAATATTAAGTGAGATACTAAAATCACATTACGGACCAATAACTCGTACATTTATCTAGTTCCCGTCGGCTGGTTAGTCTTATCCTATAGACAAGACGCACACCATGTTTTTTTCTAGTTTGTATCTATATACAGTAGAAAAATTACGAAATTTCATATGATGGCGTAACCAAGCAAAATATGGCGTATGCAAAGTAAACAAACAATTCAATACATTGCACAAACTTTTGGAAAATGGTGTGCGTCTTGTCTATATGATAAGGCTAACCACCCGACGGGCACTAGATAAGATATACGAGTAATCGGCCCATAGTATCTTATATATACATACATGTGTAACATGTGTGTTCCATGTGTTCAGTGGAACACGGGCCCCAAGCCAAGCCACAGAAGCCCCCAAGGCCGAAAATATAAAGAATATTCATTTTGTATAGATTCTTGGGTAACTGTTATTTTCAAGACATTTATTTTTTAGGCAAATCAACTGCAGAATCTAGCATAGAGACAAAACATTCCAAACAGTGGGGTAACGTTTTTGAAAATCTTTGTGTTCGAACTTCTTCTTCTTTGTGTAGTCAATTTTTCGATTTACATTTGAAATCCCACTCTCACCATGAATGTTGAAGGCAAAGTGACGAATTCCTAAATCAAGTTTACGAGTTTCCCTGTTCAATAGACGAATTCATAAATTTACAGATCAAATTGACGAATTTTCTTTTTAAATTGTTGGATTTTAACATCATGTTGACGAATTTCCATTACAAATTGGCGAATTTTAAAATCATGTTGACGAATTTCCATGTCAACTTTACGAATTGTCAAATCATTTTGACGAATTTCCAGATCAAATTGACGGATTTACATTTCAAATTAGTCTTGATTCGTCAAGATATTCGTCAATATGTGATGGTAATTCATCAATTTGTATGGGAAATTCGTTCACAATATTTTTGAATTCGTCAATAGTATATGAAATTCTATATGAAATTTTTGAATTAGCTATATCTGGATAACTGTTAGGAATTCGACCAATGCATGTAAGATGAACTTTATAGGAAATTGTGTAAGCTTTCATTCTTGCTCCGACATTTTTTTTTTTGTAGAGTTCGCGGTTTCGGAGATATAGCGGGGATAGAGCTGATAAGCACAAGAATGGGATATTTGAACCCGCTCTCCCAACGTTAGCGCACTCCCCACGACCGCGTGCTTTTAGTATGTTTTCCTCGTAACCACCCCTTATAAATTCATGAAATAAAAAACCGTCATCCCCTCCCGATTTTCCACAATGTTGGTCTTTATACTTATAAATAGGAAAAATTAAATTTGTAAGTTTGGTTTAAGCTCTTGAACTTTTGACTGATTCAAGGCCAGGCAACAGGAAGTATATCAAATGAAATCAAATTACACACTGCACAAAATTGTCTTGCAACGTTTTTCTGAAAAACGATCCCGGGAAACACCAGAACCAAACAAATGAGGAAAAAAAGACTTTTTTGACAATTTTAGGTTTTGAATAGGCTATATCGGGGAAACCGTTAGGAATCCGACATATGTTTGTTCAAATAAATTTTTGGAAATTTAATGGGCTTTAATACTGCCATACAAATACTCTCAGACGGACTCACCGCTTCCGAGATATTTCCGAGATTAAGTCGAAAACCTGCAAAAATGAATCCTTTAGCCCCCCTCCCCCTCCCCACGTTAGCGCACACCTCATGACCGCGAGCTTTTAGTCTGTTTTACTCCGAACCACCCATTATGGATCCATGAAATAAAAAACCGTCACCCCCTCCCGCTTTTTCACAATGTTTGTCTTTATCCTTGTAAATAGAAAAAATTCAATTCGGAAGCTCGGTTTAAACTCTTCAGCTTTTGACTCATTGAAGACCGGACAACGGGGACTATATCAAATGAAAGCCAATTAAACATCGTACAAATTGGTCGTGAAATAGTTTTCCGAAAAACAATCGCGGGAGACACCAGAGCCAAACAAATGAAAAAAAAACATTTTCTTAACAATTTTCGGATTTCAATAACCTGGCATTTGTATGTTCAAATAAGTTTTTGGAAATTTAATGGGTACTGCCATACAAATACTCTTAGAAGGACTCACCGCTTCCGAGCTATTTCCGAGATTAAGTCGAAAACCTGAACAAATAAATCCTATAGCCCCCCCCCCTCCCCACTTTAGCGCACATCCCATGACCGCGAGCTTTTAGTATGTTTTACTCCAAACCATCCCTTATAAATCCATGAAATAAAAAACCGTCACCCCCTCCCGATTTTCCACAATGGTTGTCTTCATTCTGATGAATATAGAATATGTATTACTTCGTTGAGACTCTTTTCACTCTCGAAAGATAAGAGACAAGCCAAGAAGAAGTGTATCAAATTAAAGCAAATTTAACGGTTACTAACTTTGCCCTACAAAAGTTCTTGGAAAAACAATTCGATGAGACACTATAGAGTCAATGGAATGCAAAAAACATTTTTTTTGCAGTTTTATTAACCAATATCGGAAGAACCGTTAGGAGTTTTGCTTATGCAAGTATGGGCAAATTAATAGGATATTTAGAAAGCTCATAACTTTTTTCTCTGCGACTCACCGTTTTCGAGATATACCCCAAAATACCAAAAATTGCACAAAATTGCACCTTTAACCCCCTCTCCCCGCGTTAGCGCACCTCTCAGCTCCGAGTAAAATTAGTTCCTTTACCTCCTAACTACTCCTAACAAAATACCGAAGAAAAAAATCGTCAACGCCTTCGATGTTCTCTACATCCCCTTTTTATGCATTAATTGATTGGCCTATAAGTGAAGTGATTGAAATAAATGTTTGTGCAATTTTATTTTTATTATTGTTATTACTTTGGATTTGTGAAGTTGTTTGATATAAAATACGAATTTTTATTATAATTTCGCCTTTCACCGAAACCCGCCTTTCGCCGTTTCTCCGTTCCCTAACCCGGCAAATAACCGGGGGACGCCTGTATATACAATCAAAAAAGTTTAAGAATCATACTAAATTTTCAAACGTGTACACTCAGAGAAATATTCACTAATATTGAACGAAATATATTTAACTCAAACGATTTGCGCTTTTGATTTTGCTCCACACGCAAATGCGTTTAATTCTAACGAGTGGCGTTTCTTTCAAAAGCATATAATGAGTTGTAAAAAAGCGTTTGAATTAAAAGAATTTACGTTTACCTGGAAAGAAGGAGCCAGTCGATTTAAACGTATTTTTCATTGAAATAAACACTTATTCTTTTATTGTAAACGCGTAAAACATTTTAAATAAATGAAAGGCAATTATATCAAACGTCTTCGTTTTTATATTGAACATTTTTGTTATTTAAAATAAACGAAGCATTCTTTTTAATGAAACGGTATGTATTTCGAAAGTAGCGCATCCCGTTTTCATTTCATAGAAATTACCCCATTCAAAATAATTGAGTTTTACATGGAATTAAAAGGAAACTCTGCTGAAATGAAATAATACATTCCGTTTGATTGTCCATTATCCATTCGATTAGATACTTACTGTTACCTGTGTTGACAAATCAATAAAGAATAAAACTTATGAAAACTTCAGAAAAACATTAAATTGCACGTGTGAAAGCGGCCATTCCTCCAGATGAATGCAAAAATACATTCTCGAAAACACTCTTAACATCGACGAAGATTCTAATACGCGTTTGTTGGTAGACACTACACATTTGTTTGGAATGAACATTAACACGTGAGACTCTTCGGACCGGCCAGAAGTATTAACTACCTGTTGTGCTACGTTGAAACAAATGATATTTTGGCATCGCGTCCTTTAGGTATGTGTATTTGTTACGTAAAGGAATGTATACACATTACTATGTAATGCGGAATCTTTTGATTTAAACGACCACCGTTTGGGGTTTAGTTGCTCTTTTGTTTTAAAAGAAATTCTCTTAGCGTAAATGAGAACTCGTTCAAATCAAACGATATTTTCCAAACGAATACTGCGTTCAATTTAAATGTGGAGCTTTTAATATGAATGTGCGTTTTTTTCTCTGAGTGTAAGAAGAACTCTTTATTTATGCATCAATTCCAACCATACCACAAAACGTATGTAAAAATGGATGGAATCCGACCAACCCCCCATTATGGTTTTTCTAAGAAAAACTTTTTTACAAATTTCAACCAAGCCTCATTGAAAAAGAAATGCATTTCTATTGATACCACAAAACATTATGTAAAAATCGATGGAATCGGACTAGAAGGTCATGGTGACCCAAACCCCCAAGGTTAGGTTAGGTTCAGGGGCCGCTAGGTCTACACCCAGCGCACTTAGACCAGAATTTGGTCCATTGTGATACCACCGAGAGAATCGTGTCTCTACTAACCGCTTATGACAGGAAACCAGCTCGTCCCCGTACTAATAATATATCTATTGAGCAGTATCGGGCTCACATCACGAAGGTCATCGGTATCATAAAAATACCTTGCGCCCAGAAAACGCCTCCGTTTCTCGGACAGGGCGGGACAGTGACAAAGTAGGTGGTGCACACTCTCTTCCTCTTCTTCGTCATCACAACTTCTGCAAAAGTCGTTGTGGGGAATTCGGAATCTTCTTGCGTGCTCTCCAATAGAGCAATGCCCCGTTACTACCCATACCACGTTGCGAATATGGTTTCTATCCAGCGACATTAGCATCTTAGAACGGACGTTGTCCCGTTTTGGCCAGATCATTCTTGTCGTTGCGCAAGTCCAGCCATTAATCCACCTTGCGTTGGTCTTGTGCTCTGCAGCATCATCTATTATCACTGCACAGTTGATAATAGGTATTTTCAAGTTGGCGCGGCTATCTTCAGCGTTACCTGCTGACGCATATCGTGCCAAGTCATTTGCGTAGCGATTGCCTACAAAGCCACTATGGCCCGGTATCCAGCATAGAGTAATGTTGAAGAAGCGACCCATCTCTCTAAGTAATGCGCGGCAATTCTCAATAGTTGTTGATGTGGTTAGCACTGAATCAAGTGATCGAATAGCAGGCTGACTATCGGTAAATACAACGACGTCTTTACCAGTGACGACGTGGCAGCCCAACCAGGTTAGGGCTTCGAATATCGCTGTTACCTCCGCTTGGAGGATGCTACAGAAATTGGGAAGGCGGTAAGACAAATTGATATCCAATTCATCCGAGTGAATTCCCATACCAACTCCCGCATCCGTCTTGGAGGCATCAGTATAGATTGTAATGGATCCACTGACCAGCTGCCTGTTAGTATCCCAAGATTCCCTTGACGAGATCAAGCTGCAATGGTTCCTACCAAAAAAGTGATTGGGAATAATTTAATCCGTCGATGGGGGCAGGTTAAAGTTCCGAAGTATCGACGAGTGCCCATAAATCCAGCGCTCGCCATAGGCCAGTTTCACGTAGGCCTAAGGCCGTGTATGCAGTCATCCGTTGACTAAAAACGTCCAATGGGAGCAGTCCGAGCACCATATCTAATCCGAATGAAGGTGTCGTTCGAAAAGCTCCTGTTATGAGAAGAGAAGCCAACCTTTGAACTTTGGCCAGCAAATTATAATAGGTAGTGGTGCTCAGTGCCTTCCGCCCCACACTAACTCCGTAAAGCAATATAGGCCGCACAATAACGGTATACATCCAATATACGACCTTTGGCTGTAAGCCCCAGGTCTTCCCGATAGCTCTCCTGCACGAATACAGTGTTATAGTAGCTTTATTCACCCCAAAATTGGGTTCTTCTAAGAAATTGGTTTTGCATCAATTCGAATCAAATCAAATATTAATGTGTCTTTATCGAAACTACAAAAAAAATATGTAAAAACAGATATACATATTCGTGCTATAGGCCGCGCCCCAAATTAGTTTCGATATCGTTTTTCAATTAAAAAATTCTCTCTTTTAAAAGAAATACATATAGCAAAATATAAAGTATGCAAAATATTGCCTGTGAATAGGAATACTTCGTCTGTGCTGTATTCTACGCTACAAAGACTGATTTACTGATTAATTATCATACCGAACATTAAACCTAGCGCTTAGAACTTTCTCAACATCAAAAGACAGTTGACGCTATTCACTCAGATGTTTTTCCACTCCACTGCGAGCAAGCTTTAATATTGCCCATGAATATTTCTATAGCTATTGCCATCATCATCACCTCTATAACCTTTATGCCACCCCTACAATATTTTGGAAAACTTATAAGTTGGTTAACCCGTGTCAAACGTTAAATCATTCTGTTCAAACACATGTTTGCACGAACACCGCGTCGAATAGAAAATCGATGAGTTAGTGATATATTGTTCATGACATCAAGCCTCATCATAATAATTATAAACGACATTCTATAAATAAAGTATCAATTTACGGCCGTTTGTGTTGTTACGTTGGGCGTGCAAAATTCAATATAACGAAATATAGAGAACCGAGCAACCTGTATAAACGCTAACGAGGTTTAACGCTTTAAGGTGTATTATGACTCCAGTGTTTTGTTTACGAAATTGACATTGATGTTATAAAAGGGAAATGTTAGAAATACATATTTACACTTTTAGATAGGTATAGGCGTCGAAACATTTATCGATACTTCTCCTTTCAATAGAGCATACTACACACATGTTTCCTGAAATTCTACGACCAAGAATACATTAGATAGTATGTATATGGTATGGTGACACCACGTTTTTGATAAGTTAATTTTGACGGAAAATAATATTTTGTCGCCATCAATCTTGGAATCTATTTACACATTGCCATTAATTTATTCTAACTAGTATACGAGTACATAGTTACAACTCGTGGTTGACGTTAATGTTACGTAAACGCGTAACGATAATTTTCTCGTCAGTTGATTTATTTATATCATGCCACCATTATTATACACACACGCCCAAAACAACTCTAACTACTCTACCCACGCTGCTAAATTTTCGTGCGATACAATTAATAGAAATACATATACGAGTATTTTGCGATAAAAAAATGAAGATTGGTTGGCGTTTATTTTGCGCTGTATGTCATCGATATGACTCATAGAGATTAGGGAAGCAGCAATTTTATATACATAAATACAATTAATAAGTTGCATACTTACATTAAGATAATGATCTGTTCTTCTTCTAGATTTAGATAATTTTTCACTTAAATCGGCAAGCACTGCTTTTTCTATCTTCAAGTTATCTCCATAATAATGAAATGATTGAATGTCAAAGTTCAATAAATAACTTAAATTACCATTTCGAATTCGTTAGAACAGGAGTAACCAGTTCACTGTTAGAAATTTGCCATGCATTATGCATGTTCAAAAGCATGTATATGTCATCCATACTTAGTCATTTATAATGTCCAGTCAATTTGATTCTCCAATTTTCGTTTTGGCGAAAAGAAATCTCTTGTGCACATTATTACGCTACGGTTTGTGATTTAGAGATGTTATGTTATTTGACCTTTCCGTATGGCTTCTTTTAGTTTCTATTCAACTTTGGCAATTTAACATTTGAATATTTCATTAAATTATCTTTGTGCCTATTTTGAAATTCTAATTAAATCAGCAAGAGGTGATTATTATTATCAATTGGTCCGTACTAGGAGAATTCAAAGATATGTACTTAAAATATGGTTTTGAGCTGGTTGACAGTTTCAACCAAAGAAATCAGTTGATGTGGATAGAATACATTTTTCAAATGTTGAAATGGTTACCGGAATTTAATTTCCATCTTTGAGAAAATATAACTGAAAACATAAAATAAACATAATTTATTATCGGATAAAAGAATAGCATACTGTTTAATTCGCAAGCCATTTCTTGTATAGTAAAAAGATAAAAAAGGTAATAATATGTATTGTAACAATAGTATAATGTACCTATACTGTAAGAGTACGTACGAGTATATAAATTTACTTTCTTTTGACGTTAATGGACAGAGGTCGTTAGATAGCTTTGCAGAAAAAGTTGAGAAAGTGTGACAATGTTGTGGTCGAATAAGTCCATTGATTATCATAACTGAATGGTTTTAATGATATAGTTTGACATTATTGTATAAAGCTCTAAAACAATAGCTTTTTTAATTATATGCTATGTTTGATTATGATTATTTGTCTAATGGATTTTTCAGAAAAGGATCAAATTTTTCTGCATAAGAGGGTTAATGTAACTACATATTTTTATTATTATTAGAGCGCTATTAACCTAACGCAACGCCCAATTAATAAAAAATAAAGGAAAGCATTTTCTTTTCCTTTGATTTTTCATTGAGTCTCGATTATCCAAACTTTAGTTTTTTTTTAAACTAAAATAATTTAGATAAATCGATGCCTCTCGTGCTGCTCCGTAAGAAGACGATGATTATCGTTTTATATAATTCATAAAAATTTAAGATTTAACAAACCGTTTAAAATTCATCAACGAGTAAGTTATTCTTAAATTGAATTCTAAAAAAAATGCATTACTTTGGTCCTATAACCTAATTTTCTTAAAATATCTGAATGCGTACATTTGTGTGTCTACATATGTTTGCTTATCAGATAAAAATGTGTCTTAAATTTGCTTTTACTGATATGTATATTTATTATGTATTATAATGAATGCAAAAGAGTACACAATTTTTCTTATTTGGTACGCAGCATTGTATGTTTTGAGTTTTGAAATGCCGATATGAATCATCAAGTAAATATTATACTCATCATGCCACAATCATGATTCTACCAATTTGACGATTTCGAGATGATGTGGTTTTTTAAACGTTATACGCAATGAAAGATCTATAATGATCAATTCATTTTTAACAATTTAAATATCAATTTATAACCATAAATAAAAGTACAGTTTTCGTTGGAAAAATAAAACGCTTTATCGCGAAGGTCCAAGAAAATATTCCACACAGATATAAGAATACCTTGTCAAAAAAAAAACAGATAATCACAGGATTCCAAACAAACAAACGTCAGAATCACGAATATCCATACTCTATTATTCAATGCGTTTAACTGCAGCATAAAACACATTTGCGATTTATCGTTAATCGCACGACACGAAAATGTATCTTCTGTCGGCGAGAATAGTGTCTCAACTCAAAAATTTTCATCTTTGAGATGATGGCTCTAACAGAGATGATGTTATACTCGTATATACCTTTAACTAACAACGCTCGTATATTTTTTTCCCGATAAACAGGACAAATGCACAAAAAATCGTCGTTTGGCAGGACAATGCTAGTAAGAAAGCAGGACAGAAAGAAGGACAACGAAAAAAACAAATCGAAATCTTGTTTTAGTGCAATTTCATGAGAGAAGATTTTGATTTAATGTCCTCGCTTCTTTGAGAATCACATATATAGGCGTCTGCATATCCTTAATAGGATCCTCAGCATGCCTTCATGTCAGTTACATATGGATCGTATTTGTCAAGAATGCTCCAGGACTTAATAAAGAGCAATCGCTGAGCGATCGTGTGGGTCCTCCGGGAATATGAATCTGCAGTGAGCATTGTATTCAGGACGCTTCAGTTAGTTTTTACCTTAGAAAAAGCATGGTAACCCATGCCATGCGTTAGTCCAGAGTGGCCATCAGAAAATAAAATGCCACCGTTTTCACACTATTGCAGTTCATAGTATGCGTGAATATTTTCTTCAAACGACAATTTTTTGTTTACAATTGAGAATATAAAATCCGCGTTATATTTATTACTCTCTTAAAATGCCAACGTGATATTTAACCCTTCTGTTGGCGTATAGATCCAGACAGACCATTGGTACTATATCTTGATGAAAAATATCGTTCAACAATATTTTCCACCCCCTTTCCATATATGTATATTTCAAAGGAACCGACGGCCACAAATGCGATCAAACGTTCGGCGAAATGTAAAATATGTCTAAAGAAACGTAAAAACTGTGCATCACAGTAAGACATAATATGTAAACTGTTTCAAGATCCAAAATTAAACCTCTTCAAAAATTAAGATTGATTTCACAGAAAATTCAGCTACACCTTAGGCATAATAGCTCGTAGGCGACGACAGAAGGGTTAATAATTTCATCGACAATATTTTGACGTTTGAATTATTTCGTGGAGTGTAGTGTAATAAATTTGGAGTCAAACACATATGGGTTGTGTGATCACATAGCCATTCTGGACTAACGCATGGCATGGGTTACTATGCTTTTTCTAAGGTTTTTACTAATAACATACACCTTAAGTTAAGGCTTTTTGTATAGAAAATATATGCGTATAGTGTTCGGAGCAGGTTGAGTAACTACGATCGCTGAACAATCATCGCACGAGTCGTCTCTACGATTACAAACCCTAATATGTACTACGGGTGTTTTCCTACAAGCGACTACAGCGACCACGACTATGATTTATGTGGAACACAAACGTTAACGTTTTACTGTATTCGTAAACTTTTATGAAATTTAAGTGAACTGTGCAATTAATTTTTTCGTGATTTCGTGAGATGTCAATACACTATCCAAAAACAGGACAAAGCTGAACAAAGCAGGTCTTTCGACGCTTTAGCAGGACGGAAGTTAAGGTCGACTGTCCTGCCAAAAACATTACGGATAAGACCATTACCTCTAACCTATAAAATTCACGCAGAAATATTTTGCCTATAGTTTGTGCTAGGAAACAACATGTCACACTATTCCTGCTGCTATGTATGACCACAATTGTGCAAGAATTCTGCATCATCTTGGTTGTTTTCTATCGTGAAAGTGTCGTTGTGCATAAAACAAAATTGACGGTCGAATCCAAAAATTCATTCAATTAAGGGCCGTTTTGCCGATATTTCTGCCTAGGGAACAATACGAAATCCCCAATCACAAAATCCCCAAAAACAAAATCCCCATACTCAAAATCCCCATAATCAAAATTCCCATAATTATAATACCCATGTACAAAATCTCCAATTATAAAATCCCCAAACACCCGAAATATGCTAGTAGATGGTATATTGATAGTAGATGGGAAAAACTGGTAGATGGCTGGTAGATGGATGGAAGATGGTAAATGGTTGATGGTAGATGGCAGATGGTAAATAGTAGATGGTAAATGGCATTAAGAGGGTCGCAGGTCGATACAAACTTATTTATCTTTTTGATCATAATGTTCGAGTACATTATAGTAAATAAATGGTTTTGCATATATCGTCTTAAACATATTTGGTTTTCTTTAACATCTCGATAGATGTCCCCATCCTCATTCGAACGAATATTCGCGGAAAACTTAGTCGGCTTATTGTTGGAACCGATTGTATATTTAATCGTCTGCAGATTATCTGTTGTTGTTCTGAGTTACTTCATTGGGTTTGCCATTTATTAGCATATATCAGTCCACGTTGGTGATTTTTTTTTAAATGAATAGTAGGACTATTACAATTACAACAGTCTAAAGAAAATCCCCATCTACCATTTATTATCTACCATTTGTCATTTACCATCTACCATTTTCCATTTACCATCTGACATCAACCATTTGCAATCTACCATTTACTATTTACCATCCGTCTACCATTTACCATCTACAGTAGTCTAAAGAAAATCTCCATTACCCATTTGAGGTGTGATCTTAGAACGCGCGCGCGTAATGGAGATTTTCAATTGGGGATTTTGATATTGGGTATTTTGATTTCGGGGATTTTGATTTTGGGAATTTTGATTTGGGGATTTTGGTTTCGGGATTTTGTGACTGGGGATATCTTATCCAACCTTTCTGCCTAAGGTGAATACTACACCTACGGTGAACATTTTTGACTCAAACGTCACTTTTTACCAAAATTGTTAATTACCGAAAAATATTTTTTATTTTTTTCAAGTAATTCATTCTATACGAATAAGTGCACTCATTCGCTCACTTAACACGCTTTTAAAACTTGCCAAATTTCACTTTGCTCTTCTGCAAAAAAAAATGATTTTGAGTTGGGGCACTATTCTTACCGACAGGCGATGACAATGCTCCAATGACAAATTTATGCAGGCCTTTCTTCCTTATTACGCAAAAAGATTATGTCGTTTGTCATAACTAGTATATAACAATCATGTAAAATATATTTTTAATGCATTGCTCGAAAAAAATATTCATGTCTTGTGCGGAATGAATGAATGATGTATGACCCGTGACGGGTCCGGAGATCGAATCTCGGCGTGGTCAAAAATTTCCCTAAATGTGTGTATAGGAAATATATAATGCTTGCAACATTATATACACTCCGAAATGATATGCAATGTAACGTTGACTCGAAATTGCCTATAAACGACGGAGTGAACGCACCATGCCCCACAAGGGGTTACGGTACAGATACAGACAGTACAGTTTCGGGTGTTGATGAAAATGGTGTCTTTTTAAAATTATCTATTGATTTTACCTTACTTTCTTATTAAATCTACTAGTTATTGTGTCGAAATAACTGACACTATTTGTGGTGTACATTCTATATTTATATAGATAAATTTGTATATTGAAAGTACACCAAATTTTCCGACTGTGTAAGGTTGGGTTTGTATGGCAGCCCTATGGCCCCATGGCCCGATTTCATTCATTTTTGCATATTATGATTTCTGACATCAATAGAAATACATTTTCATGAGGTTTGGTGTAAATTTGTGGCCGAAAAAACCCCAATTTTGGGGGTCGTATGTATGGCAGCCCCATGACTCCATAATCGGATTCCAATCATTTTTACATATGTTTCGTGACATCAATAGAAATATTTTCATGAAGTTTGGTTAGGATTGGTTCATAAATAAAAAAAGCTTTTCTTAGAAGAACTTAAATTGGGGGCTATACGTTTGCATGGCAGCCCCATGTTCCAGTGATCCAATTTTGGCGATTCAAACATACAATTAGCCTGCAACATAAATAAGCATGTGTGCAAAATTTCAGCTCTGTAGCTATATATATATATATATATATATATATATATATATTATAATTAATATATATTATAATACCCTTTCACTTTATGAGCGAAGGGTATAAAAAAAATCTTATATCATAGGTAAAGTGAATATTGTTCATTAATCCAATGAAATTTTTCATTAATTCAATGAAAGTTTTCATTACATATTCAGAAAATGTTAATTCAATGAATCAATGAATTCATAGTATCAATGAAAGTATTCTTTGCCTTAAAAATTAATGAAATGATTGAAATTAATTAATGATTGCATTAACGGGAAATTGCATGACTACGTTGTATTAGACAAATCTCTTTCTTTGAAATTTTCACCCACCGACCACCTAAATTGAAACTCTGTTAGTGGAAAAAGGGGGTATCTACATATACCCTCTGAACTCTGTAATGCAAGGATTGTTAAGATTTAATTTCATTGATAAGTAAATACATAGTATGTTACAGCCAGTATTACCACACCTTGGTAAATTCAACAATATTAACAGAGAAAAAGTTACAAATCGCCAACTAAAATCGTTTTTTTCTATATTTTCTCAATGCGAGTAATCACCTTTATTCACTCAAATCCTAATTCATTTTTTAATTATTTGTAACATTAAAATAGCTCCCCTTAAAATGCTGTTTTATTTTAAAGAGGTTCAAAATTCAAATCTCGATTAGGACTCTTATTTGGCTTATACAGTATTGCCTTATGTGTGTACATACATATATGTACATACATATATGGATTGTGGAATGGCTGCTATCTTTTTTGATTCTACCACCTAAAATAAGCTGGAAACAATTATCAAATAAAATATGTACAAGTCTTCAAAAATTATATTCCCCTATGGTCTATGTTATTTATGTTTGTTCCTTGTCCACCAACAGTAAGCTTTCGTGGAACACACCCCATTTCATTAATTTCATCTTATCTTGAAATCTTTTAGTTTTGAGTGGATAATACATATTTAGAAATTTAAAAGCGCGTGCCATTTATCTCAAAATAAATATGTATGTACATATGTTGCTTTACGTGGCAAAAAGTGGTCTATTTTACAATATTAGATTATAATTTAAAGTGTATACAGCTTCACAAGAACACCATAAATCATAACAATTATATTAATCTTTATATATATTCCTTGATAAGATAAACATTTTCTGTCTATGTACAGTAAAACCTGTCAACTTGAACACCTCTATAAGACCACTGGCCAACCGTCTAACTTGACCGATTTTGGCTGGATCATTACGACTTCCATAGAATGTCACCCTCATAACTTGGCCGCCTGTCTAACTTGTAACTTCACCGCCAAATTGCAAAACGCTTTAAATAAAAGTACACATGACCACTTAAGAATTTCAGCCAAAGAAGTTCTCTGAGAAATCACAGATAAAAACTGGAATTCGGTTGTTGTGTTTATTTCCTGTTATTTGAGATGTTCTGAATTGCGATTTTGTTGTTCTCTTGAGGTTAAAACAAAATTCACCCTATTTTATATAAAAAATATGTATTTAAAAAGAAAAAAGGAAATTTCGGGGATTGGAAAAGTATGGTCAACGGTTGTTAGTGCATTTTTTTTTGGAGATGTATAAGACCGCACTTAATTTATGGATTTAATTGTATTAATATGGATTTCAGTCAAATGAACCCACGGGTGGATTTGAATATTGATCTAACTAAATACATGTTTAATTCATGGATTCGCCATATATGTGCGGTTCCAATTTTTTTTTATTAAATTTATTTTTCGAAAACGGTCGGTGCGTTTTGTTCATCCTAATACTGTCCTAGAGTAGGGCTTGCTTTTTGTTAAGTTTATTGCATAACTTTGGTTGAGCTAATGCATCGCAATAAGCTTATGAACCTACTGAGTTGCCCAGTAGTCGAGTTAGTTGTTGTTTTGCAAGTGCATTATGTACATACTTACCCTAGACTGTACGTGATAAATGTATACCTATCCAAAGAAAGAAACCAAACGAAAAATTTTGTATGATTCGATATGCACCCTATGTTGGCCATCTTTAGCGGGAACCGGAGGTAGTCAACATACACAGGTTTTACTGTATATGTTATTGCTATCGTCTTTATAACATCATTCAATTACATTTGTCAGAAAGTTATTGAGCATGTAGACACATTCGTACATGGACTCATGTCTCCAACGTCATTTTTCACATTGAACCATTCACCATTTAAAATTCAAGTTCATGACAAAAACGATTATGTGTTTCTACAAAATACTGTGAAAGATATTTACGGATAGGTGGTAATGAAAATTCCTCATGACTAATCGCTGTGCAACTATGAAAGACCCTCACCTGAACCCGGGGGTAAAAAAATCATTGTTTCGAATGTACATGATGTACTGATTCATGTTCGAGCATATGAAGGACATAAGTACATTACATACGTATGTATATTCTCTAATATTATACAATTTCAAAGAATTGTATAATGTTTACAAAGTACTTGTACATTTCCTTATTTCTTTTTTTTTGCTATCATTATTGAACATTTGACTTTGGTGCTTGCTCTTTTGGGGCAACGGTCAATTGACTTTTATATTGCATGATGGTGAATTTTCTTTTTAGTATTATGGATACAAACGTCTAGACTAGATGGAGATGTATCTAGCAGAGCCGTCTTTTTTTTAAATCATCAAAGTGGCGCGAAAGTTCGACATCAATTCTGCCCGCCCTTGTCGAAAAATCTAAAGTATCAGTAGAAGGACACTAGCCTTCTGGTTGTTGTCATGTCCCACCCTATTGTAAAAGCTGTAGTTAAAAGGACTGTTTAATTAAACAAAAAAAAAACATTTTTTTTCAGATAAGCAATATGTACATGCATACGTAACCTATATCCTTTTTTATCAAGTGAAATCATAGGTTTTTATAATATAGTATTAAAAGTATTCAAAAGAACAATTAGTTTTTCTACTAATCTATGGACTCGGGGGAATAACCATCACTAAAATTAGATCTATTCATATGTACCGAAAATCGAATTAATGATTGCGAGCACACATTTTAGTGACCATCTCACTCATTAATTTTCTTGTTAGACTCTTCATCAACATTTTTCTAGAAATTATAATGTTCAGTTTTAAAAATAGCATCAAATGCTCATTTCCAGGAGATGAAAATCCGCTAAATAACAGACAATGAACACATAATTGCTTTTGAACGAAATTCAGATGTATGCATATAATATTGTTGAAGGTTACATACTTTTGGAATTTTAGGAAATTTAGGACGCACTCAAGTCGTATTCTAGTATAGTGAAATTAGCTCTAGACCCAGACATACACAAAAAAGAAGAGAAAAGTTTTGATGCCAGTATGTTACATACACTCTCTCCTGTATGCTGTAAAAGAAATTACACTAGTTGCGTCACGTTAAGGGGAGATGGGGTCACAAGAGGTGTTTTTTCGTTTTTCGCAAATATCTAGAAAACTGTTTGTCTGATCGTAAAATGTAGAAAAAGAAAATGTGCGATTTGGCAGATTTTGGATTCATTATAGTTTTGATCGGATCGTAGTAATTTTTGGTTTAGAGCAGGGCTGTCCAAACCGCGGCCCCGGGCCTATGTATATGTGTATCTATTATATCTATTATGTTTAAAAAAAGGTAAATATTTTTTAACAGATCAAAAAAGAACAGAATTTGCGAAAAAAAAATATTCAATCAAAAATACATATTATCAGAAAAATTTCAGAAGCTGATAAAATGTACTAATCAATAGTAGTGACGGATCACATGTCGTCCGGTTTGTGGAAAAGCTCTCAGCAATGTGTCCCAAAATGGAAAAGAAATGTTGCAAAGTAGACAAAATGCATAACGTTTGCAGCTGCGCGTTAAAATTTGTTTCGGAGAGACACCACTCTGATTGCAGTTTACCCTTTCTTCTTCTTCTTTATGGCACGATAGCCCGACGTCGGGCCTTGGCCGCCTGGATTGAAAACCTCCAATTGTCGCGGTCACGCGACCTTGTCCTCCAATTCCGAAAGCCTAGCATCTGGTGGGCGTCCTCACATACAGAATGCTCCCATCGGGCTCTCGGTCGTCCACGCAATCTGGCTCCGTCCACTCGTTGCGCGTTCATCACCTTTTTGGGCATGCGATCGTCGTTCATTCTTTGTACATGACCCGCCCATTGCAATCGCTGCAATTTTACGATCTTCGACACCTGTAGCTCATCATACAGCTGATACAACTCAAGGTTGTATCGGATGCGCCATTCACCTCGTTCACGAACGGCCCCGAAGATTCTTCGGAGAACCTTCCGCTCGAATGTGTCCAACAGGTGTTCAGAGTTTTGGGTTAGGGTCCATGCCTCGCAGCCATAGCATAGCACAGGTCGGATGATGGTTTTATACACGTGGAGCTTCGTGTTCCTGTGCACCAGCTTCGAATTCATAATTTGGAGGATCGCAAAGTAACACTTATTAGCTAGTTGTATCCGTCGCTTTATCTCATCTGTTTCGTTGGCGTCTTTTGACAAATTGCAACCCAGGTAAGTGAAGTTGTCTACATATTCTATATTGAGGTCCCCCACTGTGATGCTTGAATTTACTGGCGTTCTAGTTTTTGATTGCATCATGACCTTGGTTTTAGACTCGTTGATATGTAGTCCAACTTCTTTGGCGGCATTATTGAGATTATGAATAAGGATTTCTGCATCCCCCAATCTTCGAGACATGATGTTGATGTCGTCCGCGTACGCTACTAGTTGAGTCGACTTAATGAGTAGCGTTCCGCTGCTGTCCAAATTCATGGATCGAATTACATACTCCAGAGGAAGGTTGAAGAGCGTCGGCGCCAGGCGGTCGCCTTGCTTGAGTCCAGTACGAGTTTCAAATAAGTCAGTGAGTCTGTTCTGAACTCTGACCTGCGAGACGGTATTAGTCATCGCCATCCTTATGAGTCGCACTAGCTTAGCCGGTATACCAAAATGCAGCAGAATGTTGTACAGTACACTTCGATCGATACTGTCGTATGCCTGCTTGAAGTCGACAAATATTTGGTATACGTCGATGTTATATTCCCAGCACTTCTGGAGTAAAAGCTTCGCTGTAAAGAGCTGATCTGTCGTCGAGCGACCAGGTCTAAAGCCGCCTTGGTACTCGCCAATGATTTCTTCTGCGTACGGATTAATTCTATTTTCTAGAATTTTAGATAAAATCTTATAAGTCGTACAAACTAATGAGATGCCTCTGTAGTTCTCACATTTCAACTTATCCCCCGTTTTGTGGATTGGGCAAATTATACTTTTGCGCCAATCTTCCGGGATTATTTCGTCGTTCCATATTTTAACGATAAGTGTGTGTATAGCCTTAACAAGGCTCTCCCCACCATGCTTCAGCAGTTCAGCTGGAATCTCGTCAGCGCCCGGGGCTTTATTATGTTTCAGTGATTGCATGACGAGATCAACTTCTTCTATTGTTGGGGGTTGAACGGGAGGGCCTGTTTCAGCCGTCAGCTCCAGCGCTTCTTGTGTGGGGTTGTTCGGTTGAACATTAAGGAGCTCTTCAAAATGTGAGGCCCAGCGTTTATCAACGCTATCGGTGTCGCTAATTATATTGCCATCCTTATCCTTACAGAGGCTGGTCCTGGGTTGGTATCCACTTTTAATTGAATTACTTAGCTTGTACGCTTGTCTACTGTTCCTACTAGCTAGTCTTTGGTTTATTTGCATCAACTGCTCGTCAAGATGCTTACGTTTCTTACGTCTAATTAACCTATTCGAAAATCGTCGAAGCTCGTCATATTTTGTTTTTTTGGCTCTAGTTGCGCGTTCAGTCCATTGGCGATATGCCTCGTGTTTAGCATCTACCGCATTTTGACATTCTTCATCAAACCAATCATTTCGGGCTCGCCGGGCTTTGTATCCCACAACCTCCTCTGCGACCCCTTTGATGGTGTCTTTGAGTGTATCCCAAATCTCAAGGGCGCCTTTGTTGCTGATGTTATTTAGCAAGGGCGTCAGCTTCTCCTCAAGGGCAGTCGTATAAGTGACCACCGTGGCATAATCCAACAATTTGTCAACCGCAAAAATGTTTGCCGTTTTGAACCTCGAATGATGCACCGAAGAAATTCTGCACCTATAAGTCGCCTTCACCATATAGTGGTCAGAGTCAATATTTGCTCCACGATAGGACCGAACATCCATTATGCTCGATGCCCATCTCTTGCAGACAAGGACGTGGTCAATTTGGTTGACGGTATGTTGATCTGGAGATCTCCAGGTCTGCCTGTGAATGCGACGATGCGGAAAACAGGTAGAGCTAATGACCATATTTCTGCTGGTCGCGAAGTCTATTAGTCGTTGGCCATTGTCGTTACAGTCTTCATGGAGGCTGTACCCTCCAGTAATCCCCCTATGCCAACTTTCGTTTCCGACTTTGGAGTTAAAATCCCCTAGCAGCAATTTGACATCATTTGATTGAAGTGAATCGAAGAGATTTTCTAGGCGGTGATAGAACTCGTCTTTAACCGCGACTTCACTGACTTCGGTGGGGGCATGCGCGTTTATGAGCCAGAGATTGAAGAACCGGGTTTTAATGCGAATCGCACACAGCCGCTCGTTTATGGGCTTGAAGTCGATAACATGCGGCTTTAGTTGATTGTTTACAATGAACGCCACTCCAAACTCCCTGTGGCCCGAAGGTTTTCCGCTTGTGAAAATTGTGTACGAATTTCGGTCATCAATCTCGCTACTAAGCCATTTAGTTTTTTGGAGTGCAACAATGCTCAGCTTATATTTTTCGACCTGATCCAAGAGGGCCCTTAAGGCCCCTGGTCTATTCAGGGAGCGTACATTCCAGGTTCCGAAAGAGTAGTCAGTTGTTCGTTTGCGATGTCGTCGTTGGGTTGTATCCGTCCAATCCGAGGCTTTCATTCCAGGTTTCTTGACGTAGAATTTTTTCCAAGGATGAGTTGTCGGCCCATCGCTTAACCATGATAGTATTCGTAAAACGAAAGAGGTCCATCATGGAGGCCTTGGAGGTGCTGCTTCGGTGATTGACTGTTCGACTGTTTACCCTTTGGTCTTTTAAATATTCTGCCATGGTAATTTCCTAAGGACATTATTGCGATGCCAAAACGCTCCCGTAGTCCTGTCTCCTAGCAAGCAAAACGTAGCCGAATTAACTCGGTTTGTTTCTCCGAATTCCGTCGAGCCGTCATCGAAAATGATTTATTTCAAGCAGGATCTCAAATAGCATAATTTGTTCTGTATGGTGCATTTTTTTTAGGTATTTATTTATTAATACATATAACATATACACAGAAAATTCCAATATTTTCATAATGTAAGTGTAAAAAGAGATAGAATATTGTAAAAGCAGGTAAATAATTTCAAACGAAGGTTAAAGTTAGGAAAAATTTACATTATCGTAAGATACAAGTCCTTGAAGTACGGTTCTACGGAATAAAATTAATATTATTATCAAATTTATTGTTTTGGAAACATAATAACGGAGAGTTCTAACATTCCGCGAAGTAAAGGTATAAATAGCCGATTTGAGTTATTTATTTTGTGTGGCCCGTAGCCACTCTGCTTCAGAAAATGTGGCCCCGAGAATTCAAAAGGTTGGACACCCATGGTTTAGTTTAGAGTATGAAGCAACTCGCTCTAGGCACTCAACCAAATTTTATTTGCCTCACGTAATTTAGAGAGAAGTTACCGGCACGACTTTTTGAGAAATGTAACAGCAGCGTGGGAGGTATCCTTGAGCGGAGCAAGCTCATGTTTGGTATACATTATATACATTTAATTGGTAGCATCAGCACAAATTCTTATCACTCTACCCTTACTCTATTAACACTAGAAGGGTCAGGAATTTTGCATACCTAAAAGGGTCACAGCCGTCAATTTGACGGCAACGTGTTTATAGCTGAATTGGTACTCCCATAAATATAAAATGCTTAAGTAGACTAAGAAATAAGACAATATCTTACTATTAATTGGGAATTAATGTATTTCCGAAATCTTTTGGAGTGAAACATGTAAAAATATATTTATTTTTAAGGTGATGACCGACGGCACATTTTCCTCAAAAAGTCTTTTATACATGGCTAAAAAGTAATAGTTCAATGCTTTTTTAGCCATCCCAAAATGCGCAGTTACACTTATATCCTCCGGCGATCCTTTTTTCTTATTGCTTTAGCTGTAGCCAGTTTTACTATATGTAGGTGCTTGGCACAATGAATAAGAAAATCTGAAAAGGAAATGCAAATAACCGCAAAATACACTAGATATGCGACTTTTTTTCGGGACCAAAATATTTTCTATGGTAACTTGATCGAAGCTACAAGATGACATTTCTCATTTGAATTTTATATGGAAAATTAATTGTAAACAAAATCATGCACATGCGCAGCTTAATGCTGTAAGTTCGTAGTAGGGGCGTCGGAAAAATGGGGGCAATGAATCCGAAATTTCAAAATTATTAGATGCTTAAAATTAATTAATCAGCAACGTTCCCGTTGCATAACTATATACCAACCAACAGCATCAAAATTTACACTATTGCGAAAAGTACATTAAAATCGGATTGCAAAGCGTTGCGTGGTGTAAATTCATTTAAATACAAAATTTTAAATAGTGTGTATTCCAGTGCATTGCGGTTGAATACTCCAACCAATGAAAAAGCAAAAAGTATTAAACCATACCAGCCCCAAACACTAAATTTGCAACGCCACTGCTAGCTATAAAAAAAATCAAATTGTCCCCTTTATTTTCAGATATTTCGTTTCCTTCTTTTTCTTCTTCATTGGCTTGGCAATAGAAACAAAACTGCCTAGTACCTATAAGAGCGTATCCAAGCCCTCCTAAAACCGAAACATATTCTGTTTTTGGTAAAACTATTTTATATCTGAGTTAGTAACATGTACTTCCCAGACCACTGCATAAGTTGAAATTAGAATGCTAAGGGTCCGTGTCGGCTCCGAGAGATACACGCAATGATCATAAAGCGATGGCAGCTCAACGACAAGAACGAACCATTTTGCTTGTACCCAACTGTATTTCAACCACGAAGAGGAAAACAACTCCGGACAGCTAAATAAGGATCGCGTTGCAAGAGTTGCTCGGAAGGATGTCTATACCTAAATGTATTGCTAGTCTTACTGCTTTGCAGGGGACTCTAGTCTTGTAGTTTTTTCTCTCTCTCTCTTGTAATTCAATGTATTTTAGAAATCGTATTTTTACTTTATTTCATTTACTACCTAGCTCGCAATTTATTCTGTATAAGGGGCCGCATGTTTTCCGGTGTCTGTATACTCGTTGTCTTCAAAGCTTCAAGAAACGCCTATTCCGCATCTTAGTTCCTGACGTGTACTAATTTTGTGAAAAGTATCAGTGCTGAGGCAGGACAAAAAAGCTAATGTTGTTTTTAGCGTTTGTTGCATCACAAGAGATAATAACTGGGCAAACTGGCAAACTGGCAAAAAACACGACAACAATCATGAAAATGACTCAAGGACGTAGTCTAGGCTAGTGCAGGAGAGCGCTCCAAAAGCGCACATTATCACAAAAGTTCAAGTATAAAACCTCTATAAACGATTGTTTTCTTTTACATAGGCACTCTAAAAAACACCAAAAATTTAAACCTTCGGCTTTATGGATTTTTTGGGATGATAAGCCTTGACCGTCAATTTGACGGTTCTGACCCTAATAGGTATAACAAAAAATATCTCATAAACTAAAGTTTTTTATTTTGATTTCTATCCAAGTACAGTGAAAGCTCTCATAAGAGGACAGTCACGGTCCCCGTATTTTTGTCCGCTTAAGAGAGATGTCCGGTTATTGGATAGATTGAAAAAAGTATTGCCGGATAAAAAAATAAACCAAATTTAATTCATTTGTATTTTTATTAATTCAACCGCTAACATGTTAACATTTTTGCAGCCATTATGTATTCGTTAATTTTTGAAAAGTTAAACATGTATGTTATTTGAAAAAATCAATGACAGTAGTTTGGCGCAATTTTTCCTTTTTTTGCTCTATTAGACAGTTTTGGAAATGGGTCTTCAAATTTTCCCAATGGTCAAATGCAATGTAATCGTTACTTGAAATTTTTTTATGTTCCGTATTTGGCGTAAAGCTGCTTCAAAACAAATTATTCCATGAGCATCTGAAGCTCTTCGTCTTGTCAAGCAACTTCTTCACCATTATCACATTCTTCGCTTAATTCCAATTCAACACTGCTATTATCCGTTTGCAAATTACTGCCGGTATTTATAAATGTCTTAATATTTTGGTCGCAATCGGTAACTTTCTTTTGTTTGGTGCCATCTTGAATGATTTTCAAAACATGCACCCTTATGAAACCAAACCTAAACTTACAATTTAGCAGAAAATGGAAGGGTTTATCCTTTTTTCAATCGAAAACGTCTGCCAGTAGAACAATTTCTTGGGAACATCTCCAACAAGTGGATGCGGAGCTCCCATTAACGGACATTTCTGAGAATATCAACGTCCGTATGAAACAAATTTGTCCGGATATGAGAGCGTCACGTCCGTTTAATGGAGATGTGTCGACGAAATGTTCCACAAACTACTGTCCGTGTCCGTTCTTTAGAGTGTCCGCTTATTAGAATGAAAGTTACACACAAATCACTTGAAAAACATATGTTCCAAATAATTTGTCCGTTTATTAGAGATGTCCGCTTATCGGAGCTGTCCGCAAAGAGAGCTTTCACTGTATATGATCAAATACATATTTTAGGAAAAATCAATAAATATCAAAACCGAAAAAATTGTAGTTTAGAAGATATAGGCCGTGTTTTTTAATTAGCTAACCTACACTATCCGGGGTTATTTTCATACAAACGCTAACCTGTGACTTTGCTCAGGTTAGAAATTATATTGCTATCCAGATCTAATGAGCTTTCCACAACTCGACTAAATGTATGTAATCCCAATTATTTTCTATTACGTTTTTCAATGACTAGAAAAATTAAATTTTGAAATGAAAAGCTCTCGTTCACTCAGCCGTTTAAAGGCTATTTCGAGCACATGTACGGGAACTACTACTACTATGCCGAGATTCGATCTCCGGACCTCTAGATTACTAGCATCGTAGAGTGCGACTCAACCAAGTGAGCCACAGAGCGTGGAAAAGTCTTAAGTATTCTATATTATTGCAAAGCAAATTGTATGTATAGTTTACTTCGTCCTTAAGACATTTTGCGATCAGATGAATAGTTTTTCTCAGATATTTGCGAAAAACAATTTTCCCCTCTTCACCACCCCTCCCCCCTTAACGTGACGTTTAGTGTAACTTTTGAGTGCGTATATAAAGGAGAGTGTGCAACAATTTGGCATCGACACTTTCCTCTTTTTTTATGTTCGGGTTTGGCCCTTTTTCGGCTTAATTTCACTACACTATTCGATATTTGATTAGATCTTTGAAAATTGCGAGAAATTAAATTAAATTGAAAAACTGAAGGTTGCCATATGTTTTTGGCGTGTAAATCACCTGTGGTGTATGAATTGTATGTTCAAGTGATTTAAAAAAAAAACATTTACATAAACTTAGGTGTACAGGACTAATATTATCCTATTTTTTTATTTTCCGCGGCATATAGCAGATCTTTACATATTTGTAGAGTACGCACCTGATTTTCAAATTTAATCGACTATTTTTAGGCAGGGACTTTTTCGTATAAGATCATTAAAATACATCTTTATACAAACAAATTGTTTTGATAAGACAAAATGATTAGATTTAGGAATGATTAAGAATGGCTGGTCGGGAAAAGTTGATTACTTATAGATAGATAAATAGATTTTTTGTTCTCTAAACAAACACGAATCCAACAAGGCAATGTAGCGATATATGTTTTTTTCGTTCAGCTTTTTGTAAAGAGGTTGTGATTGTGATCAACATCTCGTTCCACCGAGTGATTAAATATAATACATATCTATACACTCGGCGTCAAAAGTATCGGGCCACCCTCAATTTTCGAACTCTAACCCAATTTTCTCAAAAAGTATAAAACTTACAACTATGAAAGTTATATCTACAGAAAGTGCGTTTAATATGGCAATTTAAATGACTATCAGTTTTATTTAAAGTACAGTAAACTCACGTAGCAATCAAACAACAAACACAATGCTAACGATTTGCTATGTTTTGACTAGAGTTCGCCCTTACCTTTTTTTCTTCTACATTGCTTTTTTAGACGCGTTCATTGCTTTTTTAGACGCGTGTATTTTTGCTACTTTTGTCAACCAATAATGAATACGACACCGGAGAAAGTAGCTCAATTTGTAGCACTACTTCAGGCAGGCTTTTCACAACGTGAGGTCGCTCAGAGACTTCGAATCAGCAGATCATCGGTGCAAAGAGTTTACAGACGATACTTAGAGACTGGAGCATTCGTTCGCCGTCCTGATACGGGCATACCTAGGGCCACATCAGCAGCAGATGATGGTTATATCCAACTCAATGTTCTGCGAAATCGACGCCTCAACGCAGCTCAAGTCCAACAAAAGCTGCGTGACGAACCCCAAGTGGTTATAAAATCTTCTATCGTTAGAAGGAGACTTGCTGAGCGGAACCTGACTCCAAAGAGAGCTGCAGCAGGTCCAAAAATAACGGCAACTCACTGTCGAGCACGACTTGAATTCGCTCGAGAGCATAGGGATTGGACGTTAGAAGAGTGGGGTAATGTACTTATCACTGATGAGACCAGGGTGACTCTATATCAAAGTGATCGACGTCAAAGAGTATGCCGTCGCCCTGGAGAACGTTAATCTCAGTGTGGCTGTTGCTTTTGGAGGAGGATTTGTAATGGTCTGGGCGGCATCTCGCTAATCGGACATACAGCCTTAGTTCTCATCGAACCCATACGGGCCGTAAACGTAGATTGACTTCACAATGTTACATCAATGAAATCCTTGCAGTCCATATGATCTATTTCGCAGATTATATCGGGCATATTATCCAGTTGATGCAGGATGATGCACGGCCTCATGTTCCTGATGTGGTAACCCAGTATCTACAGGACGCCGGCATTCGTCCGATGGACTGGCCAGCTCAAAGCTCGGACTCGAATCCAATAGAACCCTTATGGGATAAGCTGAAACGTCGGATTCGCGCCCGCGTTTCTGCTCCAACAACGTTTCCAGAACTGTGAATCGCAATTGAAGAGGAGTCGAATGCAATTTCCCAAGACTTCGTCATCAGCCTCGTGAGGTCTATGAATACAAGAATGCTAGCAGTTATTCGAGCAAGGGGAGGGAACGCTGAATACTGGCCAAACACTTTATTTTAAATTTTTACTTTGTTTTTAGTATAAATTTGAGGTTTGTACTTGGTGATTACAAGACCGGAAAACGACTGGAAACGACTCTTATTTGTAAAATTTTTAATAAACGCTTAATAAATTAATAAATCACAATGTGTTTCCATTCATTTTAATTGTCATAAAATGCACTTCCTGTATAGATATAACTTTCATAGTTGTAACTTTTATACTTTTTGAGAAAATTGGGTTGGAATTCGAAAGTTGCCGGTGGCCCGATACTTTTGACGTCGAGTTTATATTATATAATTATTAAATTTTAAAATCTCAGTGAGGTGGACCAATGCCGAAGATGTGTTAGTGACATCCAATTTCCAAAAATCTTAACTGTATTTTTGTAGAGGTGTTCATATCAACAGCACGTGCTGCCGAGTAATTTATCTTCATATGGGTATACACATTTAACATCTGAGAATCGTGAGACTCGCTGCTACGACCGTGTACTTCGAAGATGAGTGCATTAATCACTACACCAACCATACTACATTTTGTTTTGTTTAATGCATTAAATTTATATCCTCAAATATATACACTCCCAATCAATAGGATAGTTCCACTTGAAAAATGGCTGTATCTCGGTAAGTGATAACGGTATTTTCTTCAAACTTGGTGACAATATTTACAGTAGCCTGCCTGTTCTTTGAATAACAGGATGTCTCAAATCCGGAGTCCCGTTAGGATTTTTTTACGAGAATTCTTAAAAACAGTACAAATGGTGAAGTCAATAGGATAGTTCCAGTGGAAATAAAACATCAAATACCGGTAAGAAAGGATAATTTTACTTTGGAAAATGAAGCTGGTAATAAGAAGAACTTTATTTAAATAACTTGAGCTCAAGAACTTAATCTGGGATAGAATTGTATAGGTTTTAACGGTAAATTAAGTTGACTTCGTCCCGAGCTCCTCTAAACGTACGCCAAAGAGCTTCAGTGTTCTTAAACTATCGTCTAACGGTATAGATCTTCCTCGTCATTCATTTCCACACTTTTATTGATGATATTTAGATCTAGGAAGTATGAAGGTCTTTCCATAACCTTGATTTGTTGGTCTTCAAATCAATTTTCATCAGCCTTGCTTCATAATTGGAGTCATTATCTTGCTAAAATCTTATAGGAATGGCATGGAAAATGTCGGAAGTTTTAGGCAATACATTAGGAAGAATATCTTTAAAAGCCTGGGTACTCTGAGTACCCCTAATTTAAGAAAGCTCAGTAGTTCCATACCAAGGTATTCAACCCCAATGGAGAAACTGTATGGATTGGACAAACGCGTTATTTTTACTGATGGAAAAGATTAAATCTCGTCAGTTCAGATGGATTTAGGTATTATTTACACGATTTGAGCAAGAAGCAATTAATTTTGTAGACGCATTACTCAGAGTAAGAAATGTCGAAGTATGGGGTAGAATGTCTCTGTGTGGAATTATTGAGATTGTGGAAATTAGCGGTATTCACAACGTCCAGGCTTACAAAAAAATTTTGGGTAATATAGTTATTAAAATTACCGACATTTTCCATTCAACTTCTTTGAGATTTTACCAAGATAATGGCGTCAGTCAAGGAGCAAGACTGATAAAAGATTTGTTTCAAGACCAACTAATCAAGGTTTGGGAAAGACCTCCATACTTCCTAGATCTAAATACCATCAAAAATGTTGGGGGGATGAATGACAACGAAGATCTATACCGTTAGACAATAGTTTTAGAACACTGAAGTTCTTCTGCGAACGTTTAGAAGCGTTTTAGGCGAAATTAATTTAATTTACCGTTAAAACATATACAATTCTATCCCAGATTAATTTTTTGAGCTCTAATTACTTGAATAAATTTCTACTTATTACCAGCTAAATTTTTCAAAATAAAATTATCCTTTATTACCGTTATTTGATGTTTTATTTCCACTGGAACTATCCTATTGACTTCTCCATTTGTACTGTTTCTAAGAATTCTCGTAAGAAAATCCTAACGGGACTCCGGATTTGAGACCTTCTGCTATGCAAAGAACAAGGAGGCTACTGAAAATATTGTCACAAAGTTTGAAGAAAATACCGTTATCACTTACCGAAATACAGCCATTTTACAAGTGGAACTATCCTATTGCTTGGGAGTGTACGTGAAATAGAGGAAACTGTACAGTTCGCAGTTTATTAATGAGTTATTTCACATCACAAATTGTAATCCGAATGTGTCCAAATTTCCAAAGTTGATATAATCATGTTGATCCGGCCTAGTGGATTTTTCTAATATTTAATAGAACATTAGCACTATCCATATGAAATTTCGTAATACTTCAAGTTTCTAAATGTACTCGTAATTACGTAATAATACAATTATGTGCATTTAATTTAATATCCACCCATTAAAAAAACCCTTTTTTTTCTTAAAAAAGTGAAACCCATTAAAAATATATTTTAAAAAAAAGTAGGACAATTTAGTCATTAACATTTCAATTGGATAGTAACAAACAACAACTTCCTCTGCGTCACAAAATCCTTCTAAGTCCGATGATTGAATTCCCAATGAATTGATTTGTTTAAAAATTCATTCTGTTGAACTCTAGTCACGTCGTTCAAATTCCCGATAAAATGTTCAAAGTCAATTTTGTTGGCGCCAATATTTGATTTTAGAATTGAAATACGTCGATATTTCCCTTGGCAAGATACATATTATAAACGAAAACTGTTTGATTTACCTTTTAATAATGTCAGAAGAGAAGAACGCTAAATGTTGCAATATCATTCGACAGATGTTTAAACAAAAACCAATGAGAAAATTGTTCGACAATTTCTTTATACGACTACAATACGAATGGAATGAACGTGCCGGGACGGAACACGGAATCAGGGCAAAATGCATTATATCTGTTTTGGAATCACGCCAGGCGTCCGAATGGCTCTGAAAATATTTACAAAAAGTCAAAGTAGGGGAGACTGGGGCTGGTTCTAACAAATTTTAAACAAAACTTCTTAGCTACCCAACCTTTTGCGTTAGAGACATGACTTTCTGCCATATAATGAGTCATTAATAGGACTTTAAATAGAAATTATTAAAATTATTGTAAACGTATTACATTCTGAATAATAAGGCTTTTTTCCTAAGAAACTCACATGTTAAAACTTACCCCAGCCTGGGGTTGGTTCTAACAGCCCTGGGGTAAGTTTTAACAGGAAGGATAATCATCGAATTTGAACTTTTTGCAAATAATTAAACACCAGTTAATCTACAAAATCAAGCTTTATTTTTTTTCAGTCTCATATTAATTAAATACAACGATCAGTATCATCATATTCAGTACTGAGTGATATTTTAATGCTCAAGATAATTAAATAACAAAACAAAGCTTTTATAGCAGTTTTCTTAAACTCAAAAAATTTAATAAACATCTTCTTTGAAAAACAATCACAGGTAATTAAAAAAAAAGGAACTCTAGCCTTAATATCCTAACACAGGAACTTAACTCGCGATTTGGGTAAGTGTTAACATGTTAGAACTTACCCCGTGTGTTCTGTTAAAACTAACCCCAAAGTCCAATTTTTCAGAAATCACATTCTACTATAACAAGTACGTAATTTAGCAGCAAGAAATTAGAGTGCATCTATAGCTGAATAAACACTTTTTATATAAGTTAAAGTTTCACATCTTTGAAATTTATATTAAGATTGAAAATCAAGAAAATAAAAACGCAAAAAAGATCGTTTACCTGTTCATATGGGCACACCACACACAACTCGTTACTGCGACGGCGCAGACTAAACTGACGAGTCTCGACACGTTTAGCATTGTGTACAAACAGGACAATCATTATTTGTTTGTCTCTCAGTCTGATAGTTTGGCGTCTATCAGCCTGTTAATACCTGCCCCTGTTAGAACCAGCCCCGGTCTCCCCTATATCTTGTCGATTTGGTCCTGTATGGTTGATTTTAAGACAGCTAAAATCTTCTTCTCGTTTCATGTCGAACAATTTAACAATTTCCAAAGCAATGAAAATATGGCACAGTTTTGAATGTCACAGCCATGAGAATTTTGAATTATGTTTGTGGGACTGTGGGATAAGTTTGTTTTTTTAGAAGGCTATGGAGGGAATGATGGCGTATGCTTTGGCCAACAAAAACAAATCAATCCATAGCAAAAGATAGGTTTGTTTTTCAGGTATCCCTTCCAATAGTCGGTTCAATGAGCAAGGTTTTCCCCAAATTTGTTGTGAGATAAAATGCTGCATATTTTTCCCGAAATTCAAGATTGACTCGTACCATTTTATTTACGGTACATTGTTAGATTTAACATGATTTTTAATTTGTTTGTTGCATAACTGAAGAGAGCTCGTTTCTGGATGTTGTCCTTGTCTACTTTAATTAATTCACTCATTTATAATCGAGACTTTTCTTAGCGGTAGTAGCTATATGTTCAGAAGTTTCGAAAGAGCGTTAACCGCGTGGCAATAGATAAAACAAAGTGCATTACCGGAGTCTTTTTAAATATGTTTATCACAATGAACTTAAACAGTTTCGAAGCGAAAAAATTGTCAATTTGAGGCCTTTTTGAATGTCAACGCATTTTTTACTACGCTATTTCACCTCATAGCGGCTTAACTGGATATTTTCACTAATTTTTGGTACATGGTATTAGCACAAACAAACGGACAGCGAGAGCTTTTGTAGTGGCCAGCAGACAAGCATTGGGAGAATTCACATTGTAAGACAAAACCGGACGGGTAAACTTGCAAGACAAGAACCATCGTTCTTACAATCTGAATTGCACAATGCTTGTCTGCTGGCCACTACAAAAGCTCTCGCCGTCCGTTTATTAGCACAAACAAACACCCGGCGAGAGCTTTTGTAGTGGCCAGCAGACAAGCATTGTGCAATTCAGATTGTAAGAACGATGGTTCTTGTCTTGCAAGTTTACCCGTCCGGTTTTGTCTTACAATTGGAATTCAGCCATTGTGCATTGCACATTGTAAGAACGATGGTTCTTGTCTTGCAAGTTTTATTGATATTTTGAGGAATTTTTTATTTTCTACTTTTCGTAAATTTACGAGATAAATCGTATGCATTTTGGATGCCTCTTTTTTACGCGCGCGTTTTCCATCAGCCATCCGTTGCACGTAACTGCACTGTGTGATGACTATAGACCAGATGATGATGATCACTAAAGTTATTCGTACTGACAAGGGGCGGTGTGGTCAAGGCGGTTTGGTGGTCGTTGTTGACTTTTTGGAAGGTATTAACGACGGTTTGGACCATGGTTCGAATCCCCCCTGGGACATCAGATTGGTGGTCGTTGTTGACTTTTTGGAAGGTATTAACGACGGTTTGGACCATGGTTCGAATCCCCCCTGGGACATCCGATTTTTTTTCTTTTTCTTTTTTAAATATTTTGAAACCGATCACATACAGTGCCTAAAATATCACTTTTCGAACGACACCCATAATGCCCATACTCTGTTTCCTATGCTAGAAAAATGTCCTTTTTGGTGGTAATATCCTTTAACAAAACTCAAAATCAACTTATCGTGATTTTACAAGACTCGTCGCAACGGATTCTGTATTTTGATATCCATATCCTTATACATAGCGCCTATAATGCATTCCCACAGAAAAAAGGACATTTTGTGTCCAAGGACATCTTCCTCGTAAGAAGTGCTGGCACCAAAATATTACAGATCGCACCACATCCGAGTTCCGTCGACATCGGTCCACGGGGAGTGCCAGGAAAACCAATTGAAGGATGAATTTTCGTTCGCTTCAATGGCGAATTTACCGCTATTCCCGCAACTTATCGAAATCGTGATTGTCGATTCTGAGTCAGAGCGATCAAAGGATAATGTATACCAAACTTGGTCAAGATCGAACTACAGGAAGGTCGATTTTAAGCGTTTAACATTTTCGTAACAGTTTTTCGTCACGCTTTTTCACGGAACGACTCCCAGTATTTCTCAGGTAGCCTCCGCAAAGACATATACATGTCAATATATTTTCTATTTCTTAATATTTTCGCGGAAAGCTTCACAGGTTCTTAAACTTATGCCATAGCTTAAAGCTCACGCTGCTGGAAACTATCAGTACTTGGAAAAGTGCATAATCTCATAAATAAACAGCAAATGATACAATCTCAGACTCGTCAATGGCTTTTACATTGTGTGAATCCAATACAAACGATTTAGTGTTTTTACAATCATCTCCACAAATTGATATACAGCGGCTATATTTATAATATGCAATTGCGACTTACAACTGTATCCATCATCACGAAACGACATTGCTTTTCTCCTACATAAATTACTAAAATGTGGCGATGCCTTTATTATTCAGAATTTTTCATAACACGTCAATAAAAGATTCTTAAGAAACACTTATGTTAATTTTCCATCCTAAAATTGTGAAGCTACTAGCTCACAGATGTTTACCACATTTTCTTAATATAAATATGTATGTATGCACATGATATAAAAAATCACACTACATCAAGGAAATGATTGTCTTGTTGATCATCTTTGTTGAAGTTGCATAAGATATTTGATGATAATTTTAATTGAAATTTCCATACATGTGCATACATATTTTTTGGTTTTCGAATAATATTCCGCATTGGGCGTCAGAAGGCATATCCAGCTTGAATGGTTAATTAGAAATGTAGTTGGCAAGTGAAATGGATATAGCATACCCAATCCCAAATTCTTAGTTGTAAACAAATCGATTTGTCTATTAAATATGTACATACTTACTATCTACGAAGGCGTTGATATAATGCGACATCGTAATAAAATATAAAGAGAGCTCATTTCATTCACAACATGGAATGTTTGTTAGACACATTGCTTTATGGGTCAAATAAATGACGAGATGAAGTACAATATGACGTTTATTCGACAAGAGATCATCCATATTACTGGAAATTTGAGTTTGCCGCTGTGTGGTCCTATTTTTCCAGTATGACAATTTACGGTGGTATTTGAGCCACCAGTCGTCCTCGTAATCAGCACATTCTTTTTCTTGTTGTCTTGAAAAGTCACTTTTGAATCACTCTTTCCAGCATTGCAATCGATGATTTTATAAAAACAGAAATATAGATCGTGAACCGAAACACATGGACATTTCATTTTATCAAAAATAACTTTCCTATAGACGATAAGATGTAACATGAACACTTTGACATCTCTCTGTCTAATGTCGTTCTAATAGTTCCAGGTAACCATATCTTTTGAAATGAAATAGACAGGAGCACTGACAAGACTTTTTCTCGCAAAGAGCCAAATGATTTTGGATGTATGTAAATTATTGTTTCGATGGTGGGTCGTTATTTAACGATATAACACTGAAGGATATTTGCAACGCCTGTATCCGCACCTAATTTTTCTACAAGACAATATTTCAAATATTTAAACAATTAGGCGTGTAAAATATTTTTATAATAATTTTTCTTTATTTATGTAGTACAGAAATCACAAGGGAACAGCATTTTGTTTATTTAGATTTGATATTCATTTCTACCTAATTTTTGGTCGTAGATTCCGGAAATGCTAACCGCTTTTTTCCTATACGTCAAGTTTTTGAAATACAGGGGGCTCAAATTTTGGCCCCTATACAAATCTTCCCTTCATTGAAATCAAAACAATCGAAAGTCGTTACTATTTTTTTTATTTATAAATATTGATTTTACATCTTAACAATATTACCTAAAAGTTAAAAAAAAAATATGGCAAACATTTTCGTTTGTAGCTTTTTCTGAAGTGTTCAATTTCAGGACAGTCCTGTTTTATGCCCCAGCAAAAGTCCTCCATCATATTCGCGTCCCATCTGCCTTGATATAGAGTTTCAATGATTTTTAAATCTTGATGAAATTGCTCTCCCTACTCATCACTCACAGCTCCAAGATTTTCCGGAAATTCTTCTAGATGACTGTGTAAAAAGTGGACATTGATGCTCATGTTGCAGCCAAGCCTATAAAAACTGTCCAATAGTTGCTCGACTGCTATCTCATAATTTGATGCACGTATATTGCCTAGAAAGTTGTTGACTATACTCTCAAATGCCAGCCATGCTGTCTTTTCAATTTCTTCTATTGATTCAATAAAATTTGTATCTCTAAGAAGCTGCCGAATCTGTGGACCGTCAAATACACAAGCCTTTATTTTCTCGTATGATGTCGCAGGAAGAGCCAACAGAATATATTTACAACAATTTCCTTCTGTTGGTAAAGCTTTTACAAATTGTTTCATCAGGCCTAGTTTTATATGCAACGGCGGGAAAATGATTTTTTGTCGACCCACAAGCGGTTCATGAACAATATTCGGATCACCAGCCTTCAGATCAGATCTCGAGGGCCAATTCCTTTGTGTACAATGTTTATCGCGAGCTCTGCTATCCCACATACACAAAAAGCACGGATTGTATATCCACGTTAAACACTTTATAAGGGACCCACCATTTATCATGATTGCAAAATGGTGCTTTGAAGTAGGCAAGATATGCCTGGTGGACAAAGGGGCCTATTTTTGCCCTCTGACTTAGAAATGTATAACTGCCACATATATAGCAAAATGAGTCCGGGGTGTTGAGACATTTTGACGAGGGATAGTAGAGGCTTCCATTACACAAATTAAGTGCACAATAGGGTAATCTACTGGAACAGAGGCTTTTAAATGCATTTTTTTTTGCATAAAAGAGCCTTAAAAATGGCCGAAGAATTTTACAACTTTTAACAAAAAATCCAGTTAGCGACAAATTACTTTCTTTTATTGTTTTTAATTTCATTGTATACAGGTACTAGAAGGTCCGGCACAAGGATGCATCCCCGTAGCTTTTAAAAAAAGTTGTTTTAAGGGGGCCTTTTGTAATTTACCATAAAATTAAAAAAACCCCGATATTTCAAAAACCTGACGTACAGGGAAAAAATGGATTGCTTTTTGGAATCAGCGAGGCCGTTTTACTATAAATTATATGCCAAATTCAAGAAAAAAGTCTCAAAATTGTTCTCCTGTGAATCGATGCCTTCTGCTTCTTTTGATTATAAATTACGTAGAAACAAAATTAATTTAACACCTATAAATCTATAGGTACCTACAGATCATGAAGCATGAAGCTTCCACGACTTCAATTTAAAATAACATTCTTAGTCGATATGTCTCACCCATGCTTCAGCTGTAAAAAATGTAAGGTAAAAAAAATCACAGACCACCGAATCCTATACTTCATAATCAAGAATTAAAATTTTTATAAAATGTCCTAAGCGTATTGCTGCATATTTCAATTTCCAATTTTTGCTATCCTAATTCCTGGGTCTGGGAGGGGTCCCCTTAGCCCCTCTCGTGTTTGCGCCACTGCTTAGGATTAAAGTGTGAAGCAAGTAATCTGTAATTGTCTTTGTAACGTTGATGACTACACACGGTAGTCATCAACGCACCATGCTCCACTAGGAGTTACGGTAATCAAGAGAGAGAGAGAAGCAATCTAGCGCGACATGGTTTTCGGCATACTTATGTACATTCTGCCGTGTGTTATGATGCGTATAAAATATCCAAAGAAAACCGATCGAAGTACGATTGCCAATTGAGCTAGTTCAAGTCGAAAGTCGTAGAGAATTTTTGTTCGATTTGATTTTTCTCAACTCTTATAAATTAAAACATTAGCTCCTTTACATAATCGTGAGTATCTATTTGTATATGTAGGCAACATGATATAAAACGTAAACTCGACGATTTGATGAATTATGACTAGAACATCTCTATTAAAGGTTTTTTAGTAGTGGTCTTCAGATTCCGGATTTACCGCAATGAACAACATGAAAGTCCTGAACAAGCAATTTATTGATCATTTCGTCTATCGGCCGTTGGTCGTCCTTTTTCCTATCCAATTCCAACGTCTAAGCTGGACGGCTCTTGGGCCTTCTTTATAGTTCATAACTTGTTTGCATAAACCAAAACTTAAGAAAACTGCAAAACGTATTTAACATTACACGAATATTTCCACCGGACCATTTGCGAAATTAAACAATTTTTTAAATGCTTTGCAACCACACTTACTGTCTTTGCTACAGCATACCATTTTTTAATAGTTTCCAAACATTTCTTGTTCGTTAAATTCACCATTATCGAAATGGGAACCTTTCTTTACGATTGCCCTTTGACAAAACTTGAAAATAATAATTAAACGATACGTTTGTATTTCAAAACAAACTTGTAATGTCATTAATGCAAGAACCTATATCATTCGAGAATTTTAATTAAAACCAATTTTAACCAATTTTAAATTTATTTTCTTGCAGATTACGATTATTTGAAGAGTTAAACACAGAGACGACATAATATCCAACAATTGGCCAATTGTTCATAACTAAAATCTTCTGTGAAATTTGAACGGCACTAGTATAACGCGGTGAATGACATTACTTGGGCCTAGTGCCCCTGGTATGGCCTTTATGATGAAGAAGAAAAAGTACAAGTTTAAAGTTGAGGTACAGCTCGAAGAGCTTGTGGAAGTTGCCTTAGTTAACGAGGTACTATTCGCTAAAATACGTTTGTTGGATGGAGGCTCGTTTCAAGACTATAGCGCAAGGTAAGTTGTATTGTAATAAATCAGAAAAATCTGAGATTTCAAGTTTAAATTTTAAAGTTCTCTGTTGAGTGTTGTGCGTGTCACTGCATAAGTTTATTTTTAGAATGGCGTTATACACATTCTGCCCTATTTTAAACTTATAAACTATTCTTTAGTTGAGATGCTATAGAATCTGTTTTGAATTTGTATAAAGATTAAGTTTGCAATAAAGAAGATAACAGCATTCTTCTATAGATGGGATTTTCCGACAAATCCTTCTTATGGTTTTTACATATGCGATCTACGTTCAGTCTATAGTATATAATCCTTAATTGAAATTGCACATTACTATGGAAATCCTGATTCCATAATGCTTTCATTTCCCCAAAAACAAAAGTATTAGAAAAGCTAATATATTCACAAATTCTTTAGATATTGTTTATTTATTCCTCTAAGTTATATTTCAATTAATTGTGTTAATGATTTTTGTAGATATTTAACAAGGATAGCCAACAAATTGATAGTTATATCAAGAAAAAGAAATACGCCCAAGGCGTCAAGACACCATATACGTTATCTACTGAGTCGCAGGTTTGCAATTGTAGATTGGACCCATTTATTTATATATTTTTTTTTAAAAGTAGGCGTGTTTTTCATCAATAGTTTATAATAAAGTTAGCGAAAAAATAGATAAACAACTTTTTGAGTTTCATCAACCAAAAAGTTGTTTCCAAAATACACGCCTTTAAAGTAATTTGTTGTACTGGTAGATTATGGGTAGAAGTTGAAAGTAGAATAATTTCATTCAAACGGATGATCACAATATATGTAAGTCAGATGTCGATTAATAAAGGGTTGGATGACGGAACTGATAGGTAGTAAAAAAAAAGTTGAATTTGCCTCCTTTTTTAGAAATAGTGTTTTCAATTAATTTCTTCAAAAAAACGGAATTTTTTGTTGAGAATATAGTCGAGCAGAACCGTTTAATCTGAATTATGTAGGTCCTCTACAGTGGGTCATGGCTCAGATAACTTTGTCGTTTAGAGCATTACTTACAAATTTGTCTACAAAAGTAGAACACGCTCCGCGAAGAGAAAAATGCCTCGAATAGAATTTCCAGCTAATCGAACAAACGGTATTTTGTCTGCAAAACACAAGGAAGCCAAATACTAAAAGCTTCAAAAATGACCACAGAATTCAAGGCTGGGTTGGGAAAGGCATGCCTGTGAAAAACTTTACTCCATTTCCTGCAAAAGCATGAGCTATTGACATAAAAGCGCCGAAGAAGCCACTTATAATTACTAAAAACACCAAAAAGGTTGTTGAAAATTTGACAAAAGGAATCTTGGGATAAAGATTTTGTAATTTGAAACACCGTTATAATAATGATGAGTCATAATTTAATATATTCGGTTCTGATGAAGCCTCATAAGCTCTGCATAGGCCAAATTCAAACATTCATACAGTCAAACACGATTATTTTGTTGGCCTGTATGTCTGGAGGTAATAATCTTAGAGTTTATTGAGACTAGAATTAATACGACAAATTATCCCGAAATTTGGAGGTACAATTTACTTGAGAGCTTTTGTAGGGACAAATTCATTGTGTAATGAATGGCTTCATTAATAGGTGACGTATTATACAGGCCAAGACCACGACTTTAAATTGTCTGCACATTAAATAACATTTGAAATCGTCGTTACTTAAAGGTACGTTTTCCTCGGCACGGCCCCAGCGGCTCTAGCGACTGCGTCTCGCCAATTGCATATAAAAACTCGTTTTTAGTTGATAATCGCTTGGCATAGCTCCACAATGAAAATTATCGTCGAATGAACCGCGCGGCTCTTGTTGTATATAATGCCCGCATGAGGGGTGAATGTGGTCCACTCGCTTGTTTGTAGGCTTCGGGCGACGGCTGCTTGGGGTAGGGTAGTTGTTTCGCACAACGGTCGTATTCGTTCGGCCGATATACGAATCAGCATGTATATAGAAAGCATAGTGGCGCGGCTCTTGTTTTGTACATAATGCATGCACGAATGGTGAACGTGCATGTTTGTAGTCTTCGGGCGACGGTTGCTTGGGGTAGGGTAGTTGTTTCGCACAATAGTCGTACTCATTCGGCTGATACTCGAATCTGTCTGTATATAGAAAGCAGTCGCGGGACTCTTATTGTACATAATGCATGCACGAATGGTGAACGTGGTGCACTTGCTTGTTTGTGGGCTTCGGGCGACGGCTGCTTGGGGTAGCGAACTTGCTCTAGAGCCGCTGGAGTCGCTAGATTCGCTGCGGCCGCGTTGAGGACAACGTACCTTAATATTTCGAATACAAACAAACGCAAATGGAAAATATCCAAAACGTTTTAAAAACTCTAGAAGGTACAAGCGGCTTGAAATGGTCAGTAACCACGAGAGCGTTCATTCTTTTCTTTTCATTCATTCAATTCTTTTTCTTGTGCTTTTAAATTATTTAAATAGTTTTTGGCTTGCCTGGTTGAAATAAGCTGTGACATAGTTTTAATTTACTTTTCGTTATTAATTGTTATGGATTTTTGAAGACATTAAAATTTAAATAAAAAAATGAATAAATTATATCTCTATACACTATAGACTATCTATTAATCTACGTTGAGAAAATTTGAATATCTTCTCCAGCTCCAACTGGTTGAAATAAGCTGTGACCAACTGTACATTAAATATTAGAGGGGTTAGCCGTACAAACGCTAAAAACGATAAATATAAATTCAAATATTTTTTTCCAGCGTAACCTAGTGTACCTTGATGGTGTACTTTGCTTAATTTAGGGCAGAAAAATTCAATACAATACTAATTTTACCCCACGAAAAATTGGCATTTCACTTCGGAAAAATTAAGGGAAAGCTGGATTTTGGCATGAGCTTTCCTTTCGAGGTCCTAAACAATACCCCAAAAGTTCCCGTCTGTACGACTGCCGCTAGAGGTGCTACAGAGGGTCAAAGACCCTCAAAACAGTTTTTTTCGAATATCTCGATAACGGTAATATGTGCTGAAAAGTGGTGCATGGTGAATTTGTAGCTCTTGACGTTTCAGAATAGCATATCATATCGAATCAATTTTGATTCGAGCATTCCTAACGTTGCCAGGCGGTCTAATGGTATTTTTAACAAGGAATCACGAAAATCTCTATAACGGTAACTCTGGCTAAAAGATGTATGGGTTTTTCATATAAAAAAACTGTTCTGAAGAAAGTGGCCAAATTTCTCATCAATATGTACACCCTTGAGGGTTCTATGGGGGTTCAAACCAAGAATTTTTGGCAAATGAAATATTGAAAAACGATACACGCGGATCCCGAAATTATTCTATCCGGTAGATACATAAACACCGCGAATTTAAAACCCGGCGTTTATTTATCTGTCGGATAGAATAATTTTTGGGTTTTTCCTGAATGTCTCTGTAACGGTGATGGATGCTGTAAAGTCATCTATGACATATTTGTAGCTTCTGTGGCTGCAAATAAAATGCCAAAAGTTCCCATCGATGGGAATTTATAAGGGGCCAAAAGTCAAAATTTACCGTTTTGGGGGAATATAATGGTATAATGTTCACTAAAAAGTGTTTTCTGACGAATCTGTAGCTTGTACAACAACCTCAACAAAAAAGCAGATAAGATCTTGGAAATAGGATATCACTAACACATCCTGCGGCCTTAGTCCAATGTTGGATTGTCGCGCCTGTTATTTATTTATTTTTATTTTATGATTCAAATCGTATAAGTACCCAGGACTCAAACGCAATTTTTCCTATTCAGCACACTGTGGCTCTCGTAAAAATGTAACTGACAGCCGAACAAAATGTTCAAGTTTGTGGTTTTGGTTTTGCATTTCTCTAAAATAAAAGAATGGACAGATATGTAATTAACAATGACTAAACAATTTGAAGTTAATTACTGCCTCTCTACCAAAGTAATATTGCCGGCTGTCATCTAAAATCTATTGATAATAGCCAACAGTGCACTGTTGGGTGATTTATGGAAACGTACGGCTAAATCATATCGTTTTCAGCACTGTAGACTTCTTATTGAATAAAAGTCTAAGTCCAAGTTTTCCTTTTTCTTGCCGGGCATTCTTCACATATTATCCTCGATGGAATGGTTTTTAACCGTCGTTCTAGCTGCTACATCTCGCTGTGGAGTAGTTGGTATACCACACCTAAAATTTAATTGCACCGGAAGCCAATAGTTCTTCATTTTTTCGCTTTTTATATTGCTACTGGCATTACAATCACAACGAGTAGGCTGTCGAGTTACGATGCTAGTAAATTGCAAACAAGTCATCATCGATTCGACCACAGGTTTCGTAGTCAACTTTGTCTGTCATCTCAAATCAGAATAACTAACTCATAGATAAATACTAACCATTCACTTATCATTTGCAAGGCTAAAATAAAGCCATTAAGTTGTATTCGAAACTCATAACTGTATTGTATTTTTTACAGGAAAGAAGTAGAAAATCACGTGGTAAAATGGAATCAAAATTTCGAATTTATATGCAAAATGTCGGCAAATGCTTCGACCGGCGTTCTAGATCCATGCGTCTTGCGTATCTCCATACGAAAGGAAGTCAAAGGCGGTCGTAGTTATAACAAATTAGGTTTTATCGATTTAAATCTTGCCGAATTCGCGGGATCGGGCAAGACTGCAAGACGTTGCTTGCTGGAAGGCTATGATCAGCGACATCGTTTAGATAACTCCATGCTTCTCATATCAATTAAGATGCACATGCTTAGTGGTGATATTTTATTTAAAGCGTAAGTCTAGTCATATTTGTCATATTGAAAAACATATTGAAAATAAGTATCTGTCTATTTCATTTTAGGCCCACATCGGGATTGAAAAGCAAACAAATTCAAAATGACGATTCATTGGAGGGCCAACGCGGTTCAATGCAACCGCCCGCAAACGATTCTATTCCAACTGCCACCGTTGTTAATAATCGCTCTGTACCGTCCGGTCGTGATGATCTTATAACACAGTCGCAAACGTCCTCCGGTTTTGGATCGTTGACGAAATCCAAGAAGAACGATTGTTTTGAGTTGGATATTAATTCTTTAGTCACTTCCAGTATAACCGATTCCGGAATGTCGGAATCGTCTGAGCCCATAACGATAGCTTCCGATTCATTGCAATCATTTCCGCCGACGTCAGTATCGTCGTTAACTAATAACGCACAACAAGTGCTTCCGGGTGGTGGAAGTGGCGGTGTTGGTGGCACGGGTGGTAGCGGTGGCGGCGGTAGTGGAGGCGGTGGTGTTACCGGCAGTGTCAATATCCTCCCCTCGCAGGTTGGTGGTGTCATCGAAATGGGCCACTCTAGAAATTCTAGCAATACTAGTCAAGTAAGCAATTACATTTATTTTTTTGTAATAAGACAATTATAATGGCATTGCTATTTTCACAGATGTCGAAAGGTTCCGGGTATAGTAGTTTTTCGCACAGTCAACATTCTAGGCAAAGTTCCGAAGGTGATTCAGGACATGCTAGGTAAGTTTCTATGTAAATATGCTGCATGTATATTTAGGAATGCAAAAAAACCGAATTTTGCTTATAAAAATAAAACATGTAGTATAGTCAACAGAGATAGTTTGAATTTTCAGACTTGTGAAATGCATAATAATACAACTAGAGCAAATGAAATTGCATTAAATTAGATTTCACGGATAGTTAACTCAATGTCGATTTGTACAAATACATAAATGCATATTACATACAGGAGCTTGTATGCGGATATCACGAAAATTTTACTAAAATGTAGTTCGTTAATTATACATATACTGGAATTAATTTTGTTATTTATAAACATTATACTGTCTTCCATCCGAAACGTTATTTTGCATCTTCTAATTAACATATTGTAGATAATTACACAATGATGTCAGCGGAGATTTTTTTCTAAATTAACATGTATGAGGAAGAAAATGCTGCCTAATTTTCATTGCGAAGTAAATTACTGTTCTGGGGAGACCTATTCAACATTTCTTAAATCTTTAGTTGGTGTTGACAGTTGTATGTTCAACCGGATAGCCTAGCAATTATGTATCTACATATTAGGTTTTGAATAAAACAAATTTTGACTTGCTTATTATGGCATTGAGCTAAGTATCCGAAATGTATTTAAGCCTTCAAATTATTCTATAGTATTATATGTAGGGCAACCTATATGTATATAACGCCGCAAAAAGTTAAATTTCCGCACATAAAACATGCATATCTCTTAAATGGCCGAAATACTGAGAAAATAGTACAACATACGCTATTGCCTCTGTATCTTAGTCATTTAAGGGGTAATATACAGGGTGTCCCATTCATGGTGGAGGATATTTTAATGGTCGGTAGTGTGGCTCATTTGGGGAAAATTTATGTACAACGGGACCCCTCTATTTTGAACCGTTACAATACAATGTAATATAAATTTTTAGTCAAAATGTCCGACTTGCTGAACTAAATCAAAATTTGTCACACAACCAAACATTTTATCCGAGACATGACTTCACTTTCTAAAACTATATAAAATTTCCAATAAAACGACACCTCGCCCGTTACGAAGTTGCTCGTATCTTCCGAGATTCACCCGTCGGTGTATGCAAGTCGGGCATATTGACAAAAAATTATATTACATTGTAACGGTTAAAAATAGAGGGGTCCCGTTGTACATTAATTTTCTCGAAATGAGCCACACTACCAACCATTATAATATTCTCCACCATGAATGGGACACCCTGTATAATATATATATAGTGCCCTCTATTTTTAGATTAGCTACTTTTTGCTGCGATTAACCTAATTTTAGATTAGCTACTTTTTGCTGCGTTTAACCTAGGTCTGCTAAATCTCATAATTTAGTTAATTTGTTTTTTTATTTGTTTTAATCATATTTAATATGGAAGCTACCATCATTGCTTTGAATGAGACCTACATAAACGACCTTTAGGTGCAGTCAATTGTATTGCAAATTGACAATTTTTCACAGATGTGTGTGCAAAAAGCCCAACAATCTCTATAATATCTTGCCAGTGGGATCTTGCATAGAAAATTGAATTTAATAAAGAAATTTGACACAAACTGGTTGCCTAAAAGTGGCAGTAACAAATTATATATTTATAAAATGTAGAATTTTTTCTTTCGCTTCCATGTATGTGCGAGTATTTCGCAGCTCTGAGCACTAATCCAGACTATTCTACCAAAATGTCGTTTTAAGACGGGGAAAAGAGCGATGTCCACTTTTTTTTATCCAAATTCAAATTTTCAATATCCAGGAGCTTCTTTTGAAGCCTTTTTAATCGGCGGTGACCAGCAAAATTCTGTGTCTTATCATTCGCTTTGTGGCATGGGCCTAGAATACTGCTTCCGCTTTTCCATGCGATTCGTAAAAGGCGACTAAAGGGACAGGAGAAAATAAAACTCCCCTTGGCTTCTTACATATCTCTACAGTTGTGCAGATATGCAAGAAGCTTACAAAAAAATTGGTTTTTCGGGTAAGAATTGTGCCACAGCTTTCCCGGATCGTAAAAGGCGACTTGAGTACCCTGGCTTGTAACCCGCGTACTTGAAATTGTCTTTACACTCGAAGCATTAATCGAGCCTCGGATACCTCGGACTGACTCACCGGCAACGACTTTTGGCTTTTGCAACAACGGACCACGATTGGGTTTTGGAACGTTCAAACGATGTGGGGCGAGTGCAACAACATGAGGCTCACTGAAGTCGAACGGGAAATTACCGCGTATAACATCGCTATCTTAGGACTGAGCGAAACAAAATGGCGCGGATCAGGAGCGACTTTATCACCAAGATCTCATACTGTTTTATTGTATCGTGGAAATGATGACCAAAATTCTCCTCGGCAGGCAGGCGTCGGAGTCCTCTTGACTAGGAATGCACATCGATCCCTTATCGATTGGAAACCAGTTTCCAACCGTATTATCACCGCCCGATTTAAATCCAGGGTACGAAATATGACGATAATTCATTCAGTGTTACGCACCGACCGAACCAGCTGATCAAGCTGATAAAGACGTCTTCTACCATCGACTGGGCGACACCTTTGATAGGGCTCCCAGTGGTGACATTAAAATCATAATGGGTGATCTCAACGCTAAAGTCGGGACTGATAACCAAGGATTGGAACATCTTATGGGAAATTAGGCAACAAAAACCAGAATGGTGAGATGTTTATAGAGCTTTGTAACTCTCGTCAGCTCGTCATTGGTGGAATTCTGTTTAAACACAAAAAGATTGTCACTTATCAACCTGGACATCTCCGAATGGCAGAACTGAGAACCAGATTGACCATCTTGCTGGTTCCAAAACGTGGAGAAACTGTTTTTTAGACGTTAGGTGCTGATATTGACAGTGACCACCATCTTGTCATCGCAAAAATGCGGCTCTCCGCAGTGACAGTGGAACACTCTTCAAACTTATCAAGCCATTAACTGGCAGAGCTTTATTAACGGAACATCCTGTGAAAAATAAGGAAGGTGTTCTGCTCGTTAGCGAAGATGGAGAGAACACTTTTTAGATGTCCTTAATAACACCTTCGGGCCTGCAAGTGCATCCTCGTTGCCAGCAGAAGACGTCCCTCAAATAGACGGCATTAGTTTCGGTCCACCATTTAAAAAGGAACTAACAGACGCTATCAAATCAATGGACGCTGGTAAAACCCCAGGGATTGATGGAACTCCGACTGAATTTCCGAATATTAACGCTGTAGCGGGTTATCTTCTTCCCTTAATCCAAGATTGTTGGGAAACTGAAACTCTTCCCTGTGAGTGGAAAAAAGCGTAAGTACTAAGATTCTGAAGAATTGCAATAATTGGCGTGGGATCTGTCTACTTCGTGCTATTTCCAAGTTTATTTTAGAACGCATCAAGGAAAAAATCGACGAAACATTGAACGATGAACGCGATTTCGCGAAGGGTTTTCCTGTAGCGACCACATTAACACCCTCCATAATATCATTGAGCAATCCGCGCTCCACTCCGCGGATCCCCATTACATCTCATGTTCATCGACTTTAAAAAAGCCTTCGATAGCGTTGATCGTCAATACATTTGGGATGCCTTACGGAGACGAAATATTCCAGATAAGATAATCTCCATCATCATGGAATCCTACAATGGAGCTGAATGTCACGTCCTGCATAAGGGCAAGCTTTCAAATCCTTTTGAGGTGCACAGTGGAGTGAGGCAAGGCTACATTTTGTCACCTATTCTTTTCCTTATTGCCATTAGTGATGTACGCGGCTCCGCAATTCAATTACATAGTAAAGCGCAGTATAGACCTCGGGCGGAATGAAAATGAAATTTTTGTCCGCTGCGATTTTTTCAATGAAAATGCATGCTTACTGTCGTGGAACATGTCGGAAATGATGGGGAATTCCATAAGCTACAATCCGAATATGGTTCCAAAATTTTTCTCGGCCATTTTATGTATTATTTTTCGATTCCCCGGTCATTTCACCGTGGAAAATATCTAATGACGGGGGAATCGAAAAATAATACATAAAATGGCCGAGAAAAATTTTGGAACCATATTCGGATTGTTGCTTATGGAATTCCCCATCATTACCGACATGTTCCACGACAGTAAGCATGCATTTTCATTGAGAAAATCGCAGCGGACAAAAATTTCATTTTCATTCCGCCCGAGGTCTATTCAGACCTTAACAAAGGTATCATATGGAAATTGTTTGATCACCTTCAACATCTTGACTACGCTGACGATATTTGCCTTCTATCAACTAATACAGATGATGGCGCTCAAATGACAGAAACTCTAAATTGCGCAAGTCGTAATAGGGGCTGAACATCAATGCTGCCAAGACTAAGTCCTTGAGCACATGTCCATGGCGGGTCAAAGCGGAATTTGGATTTCGGGACAGGCAGTCGAAAAAGTTGATGAATTTTGCTACCTCGGAAGCGTAGTTACAACAGATGGTGGAGCGGATGCTGATGTAAAATCACGGGTAAACAAGGCTAGAGTGGCTTTCTTCAATAGATTACTGATAAGTTGCAAACTTTTGTAAATCAGTGTCCACGGCGCATCCTACATATTCCTTGGCCGGAGATAATTTCGAACGGGGATCTCCTTACTATAACTGGCCAGGAAAGGATAGGCACTACGATCAAAAGACTTAAGTCACACCTTCCGAAGGCCCTAAACTGGAATCCACAGCATTCGGGAGCAAGACGCCGTGTTGAACGGCCAAAGAACAAATGGAGAAGATTCGTAATTAGCAAAGCGAAAACGCTAAATCTTAGATGTTTGCAGCTAGCGCCGTTGGCGCAGAACAGAACGAGGTGGATAGTTGGATTAGTTAATGCCCTATACCCCACAAGGGGCTGACAGGAACTAAAGAAAGATCATTCGCTCCTCTTGGTCGCCAAATTCGCATGTTCGTGCAAGTTTTTTTTCAGATCCATATACATAGAATCCGCCAAACGGCTTCCCATTTGCTTGGTTCCTGGTATGAAATTCATAGCTCTCATCCACTGCGTTTTTCTTCGGTTTACAGAAATCCTCAAACGCTTTAGTGACCACATTGGATTGATGCGCATTCAAATTGAACGTGTTAAAAATTTCAATAGCCTCCGGCCCGATTGCGTTTAGAAAAAATTGCCTGCACATGTTCACTTTTTGTTCTATTTCTGCGGCCGTGACAAATATTTGGAAATTTTGGCAAAACACCCGCCAGCTCTCGGCTAGGATACTGGATTGTGTGTTGAGTGGCTCCACTTTTTTTTTACATAATCTATTGTTTTTGCTTGAAAAACGTACCGTATTTTTTCTGTGGCCTTTTACTTCAATTTTAACGAATTTTTCAATTTTCACAAATTGATGATGATATGAGCTTCAAAAAACATTGGAAACGGAAGAAAAAATTCGCCATCACATTGTGTTTTACTGAAAAACGCAATGAATAAGGTTAAACAAAATAAAAACAAAAATTTGGCAATGTACCTGACTGCACCTTTAATTATTTATTAAGAATTAAACACAATATTTGGGAAATGGTAAAAATATATTTACTTCCTGGTAATCGACTAAATAAAATGTTTGATTTTTTAAATTTATCTTAAAAATGAATATTTTAAAGGCCTCTTTAGATATTGATTTTATGTATCAACAAAGTTCATCATTTATATTAACAATTTCTTAAAACATCAGCAAGCATGCATGTAATACAACCCTAGAATGTGATATTATTTGGACCCTGCCGATTTCCTGTTTTCCTTTTTAACACGATTGCATTCAGTTATATTTGTAAGAAATCACCACTAACAATTTATTTCCTCGTCAAACATAATTTTATTTGTGAGCAACACTGGTTGTGAATTTAGACTTTAGTTGTGAGTTTTCAGACTTTAGACATTGTTTTCTGAAATCTAATGGGAAGACCATTATTTTTACTATGTAAACATTTTCCAAGATGATTTCGAATACCAACAAACGTACTTGCAAGTACACATTTATTATACGAGTTTGTACGAGTTCCATTTCATTTTTATCGTTCTATGTACTTAAAATGACAATGGTTTGGGTTTGACTGAAATTAGAGTTTTAGCTAATTTAATATTTATAAATAATCAATAACAAAATAATGTCAATAACAAACATTATTTGCACTTAAAGCCTAGACAGATTAAGTAGTCGAATTCTGATTTTGATGCAGATCACGTTTAGTTTACCTAATTTAGATCCAATACATCCGAAACACATTTCGCGAATCTGGTTACTCGTTCGTCACCTATAGCCCATTTGATGTATTTCCGATAGTCCCTAGGCAATCAGCAAATATTGTTTGCAAATTTTAATGCTAGGGTATTTTTGTACTGAAAACTTGAAATACGCATATACATATATTATTTGAGTGTGTCACTACTTTTAATTGCAAATGTTAATTTAACAAATCAGGATTCGCCTATTATGTGTGTCAAAGGTTTTATTCATCATTCTAAAATTAACAAAATGTAATACAGTAACCGAATTTGAATTTACACAATTGGATTCTACTTTTCGCCTAATTAAAACATAAGTTTCCTCTAAATTTAATATAATATAATATTATGCATAGAATATAGTATAGATACTAAACCGTTTAAATGCATATGAATTAGAATTCTAGTTGCGTGGTAGTAGAAATTCAAACTGAACTAATGGGGGCCCGCCTCTAGTTGTCATTAAAAAAATTTGATACAAAGGCCGTTTGATAAGAAGTGGTGTTAATTATAAATTTAGATGCGTTTATTAAATAGAAAACTATTATGTTTATACATATTAATAGTTTACGTGAACATGTATCATTCACACGGTCTCGATCAACGAAATGTTGCTTTTCTAAAACGCTTAATTACATCCACCATTCGGAATTCCCACCAATAAAATAATTAGAAAATTCGCCACAGACATACATTCTAAATTTTAAAAATATGTACACAACAAAAATTACGGCCAAGAGTTGCCAAAATGCCTCCCTTGCAAGAGCCTCGAAGGTCTTGATGCAGGAAGCTTGTGTGTGTCTGTGTATATGTATGGACTCGATTTATAGGCTTTTTCGTCTTATTGGGGGCATTGCAGCGGCTGCCTTCAATTCTACTAAAGCGCGCGTTGAACAAATCCTGCCCCAGTAAGGGTATGAATATGTAGTGTCTGAAACCAACTTATCGGTTCGAATGCCAGGTCAGTTCAGTGCTGTAGTTGCTGTTCGGAGTGGGCCCATTTTAGGTGCTCAGGTTTGAGAAGGATGGGTCCGTATATTGAAGGATCATATGTTGCAGCGGGTTGTAGGTTTACTGGGCGGCCTCGGGTAACACCAGGCCCTTCCTAACCACCATTGCTCTCTACTCCCCCAACAATCTGATCTTGAACACTAGACCAAGTTTAACTCCTGCCCCTCCGCCAGCAATTTTTACACCGGTGTTCGTATTGCAGTTGAACTGCAATGGCTTTCTTAAAAAAGTACTTGAAATAACACACTTCTTGAGTAAGTACAGAATTCTGATAGCTGCCATCCAAAAGACAAAGCTCCAGGCGTAATCGTCTCTTAGCGTCGAAGGTGAATATATATACTACGGAAGGACAGAGAAGGCGCCACGAATAATTCTCATCCTGGAGGTGATCTTGCTTTTCTAATACACAAGTCCGTACATTACAGTGTATTAGATGTAGTTGCTGACGGTACGGCGAAATTGCAAGTCATCTCATTTTCATCAGGGGACACCAATATCGAAATCTTTAATATTTATGTACCACCTCACTCCAGCTGTTCGTCTGGCTATCATTTCGATATTGGTCCTCTTCTTACTGGAGAGCGCAGGATCATTCTTGGCGAATGATTCAATGCTCACCATGAACTCTGCGGTCCTACGGCAACTGCCTCTACGGGGCGGACCGCACCCGTATTCTACGTGGAAACGGCCAAAAGTTACCAAAATACCTCCCTGGCAAGAGCCTTGAAGGTTAGATGCAGGAAGGTTGTGTTTGTCTGTGTATATGTGTGGATTCGAGTTATGTGTTTTTTCGTCATATTGGGAGCATTACATCTCGGCGCGGCTGCTCTCAATTTTATTAATTCGCGCCGGCATTGAAACAAATCCAGGCCCAGAGGTATGGTTTTATAGTGTTTGCGGCCAACGAATTGGTTCGAATGCCAGTACAGTACAGTACAGTGTAATTGCTGCTTGGAGTGGGTACATCTCAGGTGTTTCGGCTTGAGAAGGGTTGGTCAGCACTCCATATCATATGTTGCACTGGGATGTATAAACTCAGGGCGACCACGGGCCGCTCCTAGCCCACTACCTCCTCCTCAGCTCCCAGCACCCCCAAACAATATGATCAGGAATGCTAGACCTAGTTTAACCCCTGCTCCTCCTCCAGCGGTTTTCACTCCACTGTCCCTATTGCAGTTTAACTGCAACGGCATTCGCCAAAAAATCACAGAGATCACTCACTTCATGAGTGTAAACAAAATTCTGATTTCCACCATTCAGGAGACGTTGCTCCATACGAACTCGTCTCTTAGCGTCCATGGCAAATACGTTATACTGCGCAGAGATAGACCAGCCGCCTGGAATGATTCTCACCCTAGTGGTGGGCTTGCCTTCCTAATACACAAGTCCGTACATTACTGTGTATTAGATGTAGATGTCGACGGTCCGGCGGAAATGCAAACCATCTCAGTTTCATCAGGGAGTACCAATATCGAAATTTTTAATGTGTGTGTTCCACCACACTCTAGTTGCCCTTCTGGCTATCATTTCGATATTGGTCCTCTCCTATCTGGAGAGCACAGGATTATTCTTGGTGACTTTAACGCGCACCATGAGCTCTGGCATTCTGACCTCAACAACGATGCCAGGGGTATAACTATCGCCGAATCTCTAGACGCCTCAGATTTCTGTCCACTCAATGAACACTCGCCGACTCGAGTCACAGGCACTTGCAGTAGCTCTCCTGACTTAACTATTCTAAGTGCCAGCCTAATCAGTGCTACTCGATGGGAAACGCATACTGCTCTCGTCCGATCATCTCCCAATCATTATAAGAATTGACAAAACAGCAAACTTGACTAAGTCTGAGAAGCGAACAAGAAAGCCGATTGGGAGGGTTTCAAAGCATACTCGTCGGCGAAGTTCATCGAGCTACCAACACCAACCAGCGTTCATAAGGCCGAACGAAATATTGGGAACGTCATTGCCAAAGCAGCGGCACGTTATATTTCTGCAGGACGTATCCCGAAAGTTCGACCTAACTTTCCTACTAGTGCCGCCAGATTAGCCGATGAACGAGATAACATCAGACGCGCTCACCCAGGTGATCCCAGAATTCAGGAGCTTAACTCCGAAATCAATCGACAAGTAAAGACTATCGGAAGGCGAAATGGAACGAGCACCTCAATGACTGCAACCTCAATGAAGGTGTCAGTAAACTATGGTCTACTGTCCGCGCCCTATCCAATCCTAGGAAAGGAAAGGGCAATAATGCCATCAAATTTGGCCATAAGAGCACCAGCGATCTCCTTCAGTGCGCAAGCCTGTTCAAAAAACAATTTATTGAACATCCCAAGTCCGATGGCTTAAAGAGTAAAATTAGAAGACGGATTCGCAGTAGAAATGTTGACACTATACCATCGTATACTGCGGACCAGGTTAAAAAAGTCATTGAGAATGCTAAAAACTCAAAGGCCCTCGGACCCGATGGCATTTCGATGGTCATGTTGAAACATCTCGACCTTCCAGCCATTGAGTATCTGACGGAAGCCTTTAACTTGTCGATCTCTACGCTTGCCATCCCTAAAATCTGGAAAACTGGACGGATTGTCCCCTGTCTCAAGCCAGGGAAGAGCGCTGGTCTCGGCGAATCCTACCGACCCATAGCAATACTGTCTCCTATCGCAAAAACGCCGGAGGCCCTTATTCACCCCACTCTTGTTAAGCATGCTAAGCTAAAACCCCACCAGCATGGCTTCAGGAAAATGCATAGTACCACCACTGCGATCACCACACGCATCCGTCACGGGCTAAACCAGCGACGTTCTTGCCACAGATCGATTCTTGTGGCAATTGACCTAACGAGTGCATTTGACAATGTCAATCACTCGATGCTTCTCGCGAACCTGCTGAGTATGCATATCCCTGCTCAAGAGATCCGTTGGATTGCCAACTATCTAGCTGGTCGGCATTCCTTCACTGAGTTTCGTGGCAAACGTTCTAAGCTGAGAAAAATCAAATTAGGAGTTCCACAGGGTGGGGTACTCTCCCCCACTCTGTTCAACATCTACATGTCCGGCCTTCCTACACCACCGGAAGGAATCGAGGTGATTTCCTACGCAGACGATTGCACCGTGCTCGCCACAGGGCAGGATAAGGATGAAATGCGCCTCCAAATTAATCGCTATCTTGGGCGATTACAGGCTTTCTTCCAAAGCCGAAACCTCACCATCTCTGCGTCTAAATCTTCTGCGACATTTCTTACCACCTGGTCGGAGGATTGTCGGTGGGAGGTTGATGTACGTATTGGCAACAATCCAATTCCTGCTGTTGCTAATCCTAAAATTCTCGGGCTCCACTTAGAGAGCATGATAACGTCAGCTCATCACGCGGCATCCGTTTGCGAAAATATGCGCAGCAGAAATAAAATCCTAAAAGCACTAGCTGGTAGCACCTGGGGCAAGGATAAAGAAACCATGCTAGTCACATACAAAGCGGTGGGTCGAGCAGCCCCTGATTATGCAGCCCCAGCTTGGTCACATAGTATGTGATACAAACTGGTCCAAAATTCAGGTCTGCCAAAATGCTGCTCTACGCACAGCCACAGGTTGCCTCTTAATGTCTGGCCAGGATCACTTACATCAAGAGACCAAATTGATGCCAATACGTGACCATAATCTTCAACTGTCTAAACAGTATCTTGTTGGTTGCTACCGTGAGAATTATCCCAACAACAGTCTCATGGACCGAATTCCTCCACTACGAGAGAGAGAGGTCCAGAGATACAAGAGGGAACCTTACGACGATGATGCATACCGAGCTGCCATCGCTAAGATTCACACTACAGAAGTGAGTCGGTTTTTTGCGAGATTAGGTGCGAATAGAGTCCTCTCAGTGCGCCCTCCACCCATTTCGCCTGAGGAGATTAGGCTCCCGAGAGCCACCAGATTGACATTAGCTCAACTTCGGTCAGGCTTTTGTTCGCGCCTCAATTCGTACTTTTCTCGCATAAACCCGGACATTCAAAACATCTGTCCAAACTGCGCTGGCGCTCCACACGATGTGCGTCACTTGTTTCAATGCCCAGCTGCGCCCACTGACTTAACCCCTATCTCACTGTGGGAAAACCCTATACGAACCAACCGAATTCACGTAGATGCACAGTGGTTCACACCTTTCTGCACCGCTAAAAGAAGAAGAAGAATAACTCTGGCATTCTGCGCTTCACAACGATGCCAGTGGTGTAGCTATCGCCGAATCTCTTGATGCTTCAGGGCTCTGTACTTTCAATGAAGACTCGTTGACTGGTGACGCTAACAATTGTATTAGCTTTCCAGATATAACGATTGTTAGTGCCAACCTAGTGAAACTAGTGAAACTTCCTGAGAGACACGTACTGGTCTCCCCTTCGATCACCTCCCATCAAACCAGCTGACCTGACCAAGTTAGAGAAGTGAACGTTTGTCAATCACGAAAAAACCGATTGAGAAGGTTTCAAAACATTTACTTCGGCGAAGCTTATCGAGCTACCTCCTCCCACCAATGTGCATAAGGCCGAACGGAATATCACTGTCAAAGCAGCGCCTCGTTTCCTTCCTGCAATACGTTTCCCAAAGGTTCGACCAAACTTCCCAGCAAGTTCCGCAAGGTTAGCCGATGAACGTGATAACATCAGATTGATAACCCTAGAATTCAGGAGCTTAACATCAAAATCAGACGACAAGTTAAAGACTATCAATGACTGTAACCTTAATGACATTGCCAGCAAGTTATGGTCTACTGTCCATGTCGTTTCCAACCCCAACGAGGATAAGGGCAATATAGATAGCCGTGAGCTTCGACAAGAAAGAGACCAGCAATTCTCTTCTCTGCGCGAGCTAGTTCAATAAGCCATTTATTGAACATCCCAAGTCCGATGGGCTCAAGTGCAAAATTAGAAGACGGATTCGCAGCCGAACTGTTGACACTGTACCATTGTACACAGCAGACCAGTTTAATAAAGTTATTGAGAATGCTAAAAACTCCAAGGTCCTCGGACCCGATGGCATTTCGATGGCCTTGCTCAAACATCTCGACCTTCCAGCTATTGAGTACCTCACAGGCGTCTTTAACTTGTCGATCTCCGCGCTTGTTATCCCTGATATTTGGAAAATATGACGTATCGTTACTTGTATCACGCCAGGAAAAAGTGCTATACTCGGTACATTCTATAGACCGATAACTATACTGTCTCCTGTCGCTGGAGGCCCTTATCCACCCCACTCTTGTAGTTCATGCTAAGCTAGAACCTCATCAGCAGGAAGGCTTCAGGAAGATGCATAATACGACCACTGCTCTACACGCGTAAGAGATGGGCTAAATCAACGTACTCCGTGCCAATCTGTTGAATATGCATATTCCTGTACACTAGATTCGCTGAGTTTCGGGGCATACGTTCTAAGCTTAGGAAAATCAAATTAGGAGTTCCATAGGGTGGGGTACACTCTCCCACTCTGTGTAACATCTATATGGCAAGTCTTCCAACACCACCGGAAGGAATTGAAGTGATTTCTGACGACTGTACCGTACTCGCCACAGGGGCGAATGGGGATGATATGCGACTTCGCACATCTAGCACGATTACTAGCTTTTTTCCATAGCAGAAATCTCACCATCTCAGCGTGAAAATCTTCGGCGATTTTTTTCACCACCTGGTCAGGAGATTGTCAGTGGGCGGTTTATGTATTTATTGGCAGCAAACCTGTTCCTACTGTAGCTAATCCCAAGATTCTCGGGCTTCACCCAGAGAATGCTATATGCGAAAAGATGCGCAGTAGGAACAAAATTCTTAAAGCACCACTGCTAACCACTTATAAAGCGGTTGGTCGAGCAGCGGCTAATTTTTCAGTTTGTCGCATAGTTTACGTCACATCAAACGTGGTCTACGAGATCTTGAGAGAGCAATTCAGGGGTACAAACGAGATCCTTTCGATGAGGAATCATACCGGGCCGCCATTGCAATGATGCACACCGACGAAGTGAGTCGGCCTATTGCGAGCTCAGATACGAATAGAGTCCTCTCAGCGCTCCTACCACCAACTTTGCCTGAGAAAATTAGGCTCCCGAGAGCCATCAGAGTGACTCTAGTCCAACTTCGGTCAGGCTTCTGTTCACGCCTTAATTCGTATCTATCTTGTATAGACCTGAGCATACAAAACATCTGTCCAAATTGCGCTGACGCGCCTCATGATGTGGGTTGTTGTTGTTGTTGTAGCGATTCAAGAGATTTTTTTTCTCTTGAATCGAAGGGGGTCTTGGCAGCTCTTGGCCGTTTTAACAACGGGTAGCTCCGGGACGATTTACATCGAAGAACCGGCTGCCGTAGGAGCATTTTATGGACAACACAAACATCCACGGGTCACAGTGGTATTCGAACCCACGCACCGGCAACTCAGAGATAGAGTGACATCTCTGCCACTGAGCCACCGAATGTCCCATTATGTGGGTCATTTGTTTGAATGCCAAGCTGCGCCCACTGATCTTACCCTTTTATCAGTGTGGGAAAACCTTATCTCAGCAGCCACGTTCCTGTCCTTGGAGACCACGAACGAAAACGATGACGAACCATAAATCGAATCCATATAGATGCACAGCGGCTCACACCTTTCTGTACCGCTAAAAGAAGAAGAGACGAAACTGGCCCTTAGTCTGGAAAATACCAATGCCAAAAGTCACCATCGATGCGTTGTTATGGTCGATCAAACATAAATGATCATCTCTCTGGGAAAAATTTATTGGAAATATCTCTTTAACGGCACATTTAACGAAAAAGTCGTTTGCGAAACAAAATGCCAAAAGTCCCGGTGGATACGTGCGTCACAAAGAGACCTACGTCAAAACTGTAAACAATGCAAGGACAAATTTAACTAGTCAATTCCGTCTTTACAACTTTTTTCCTGTTGCTATTATCGTTGTTGTAACAACTACCAAAAACTGGAAATTGACACACACACATATAGAAAAATCATCATCAATATTGTATTTTACAGGACACTATCAACTTATATGTGGACATTAGCAAAACATCGTTATTTCACTTTAATAATGAAACCATTAAAAAGTCCTCTAATTATCATCAGGTAATTGGCATTCAATACTTACTAGACGGGCAAAAAAAAGCTGGTGGCTATCAATCGTCGATAGATGTGTGCTGCTAGAATGATGCATTATATGCATTTACACCTACCAAATGAATAGGATGTTGTATGCACAAATACATATTAGGAAGCAGACATTTACCACGCAAAATCTAGACTCGTACTCATATGCTTACGAACTTATTTTACTTCTGTAGTTCTAGTGCTAGACATTGAATTAATAATAACAATCATTTGGTTTGAAGTATTCAATTTTTTTTTTATTATTTCGTGTTGTTTTTGCAATTTTTTTCTAACTTTTTAAAAAAATATTAAGATAAACAATAAACAGCTTTTAGTGTTTATAATTTATGTTATTTTATATCGTTTATTTGTTTTGTTTTCGACAAGGTTTCCAAAATCGTATTCAATTCTCAGTAAGCTCAATCAAAGAGCCATTAATGCTATCAAACTCCACATACCATCCCATAAGCCAAATATGATAAAATCACCACCAATTGCTGATGCAGATGGAAGTATCTATCTCACGCCAAATACTACCATACTCAGTTCCGATGTAAGCACAGACGAGTACCGAACTCCAATCAGTGGTCCACCATCATCGGATATATTAAAAACACCGCATACCGGCGATACGGATGATTCGGGATTGGATGAAAATTTCCATACGCCACGCATCTCTAAAATTCGATCTCTAGAAAATCTTTCACCAATGGAACATTTCCAGCGTGCCTCACAGGAATTGAGTCAATATTCACCGCGCAAACTTCATCCGGCCTATCGCTATCACATGAATAAGATAAAATCACTCAACAATTTGGTGATGGAGATTGAAATTGAGGAAGAGATTGAATTGAAAAATGAATTTGAACGATTAAGACGCGAATCGATTTTCAAACAGCCCGCGGCACCGCCAAAGAATGGCAAATATGTCAAGCATAAAATCGGCAATACGAAATTCTTGGGGAATCATGACGAAAGCTGTGTCAAATCACCACCAATATGGACAAATGCCAATAGTATGCATTCTACGAATTTTCCGATTGCACGAATGAAATCATTGGGCACGATACCGGATAGTACGGAACGAGTTGGATTCGAACCGTTTCTAACGCCTCGAATTATGCGCAAGCAACTTCAGTTGGGCAAGGAAATATTCATTGATCAAGTTGACTCCGCGTCCGCGCCAATAGCTATGCCCGAATCGGACTCAAGTATTGAATCGGATGACTTTGATCCGATTATTTCAAATAATCGTGATAAAATCGTGTTCGGAAACTATCCAAATAACGATAATTTATTGCGCGGTGCTTTCGACAGAGGCTATCGAAGGAGTTACATGAAACCGGAGAGTGTGTTGAATCGGGTCAATAGTTCGACTCCGATGCGTCAATCCGATGGTTTGGCATATTATATGAACGAAATAGGACGACGACCGCGATCAACATATAATGGCGTGATGAGGTACGATTAAATCTGATGAGTGGTTTGAAAATCATGGAGAATCGTGTTTTTTGTTATTTTGGAATTCAGGAAGTGCAATTGTTCGTTTTTGGGGATATGAATTGAATTTTTCAATATTTTCGTCATCACCCAAATGCATACTTTTTCATTCTTCTTTTATATGTTGACATTGCAAATTATTCGAATTGTAGTTTATCTGATTTTCTTCTTTCCTTTTATTTTATCGCACGCAAATTATAAATGCGGCCATTTTTTTACACTACTTCCACCTCAAATCAGTGACTTTCTAAATTAAATTAACATTTGTCCAAAACCAAATGAACAGTTTTCCAAATAAAATTAATAAATGTCCCACTTCAAAATTGCAGTGAGAAATTTTGGTTTGATTTGGAAACGTGAAAATATAAAATTGAAAGACAGGGTCAAGGTTGGCAACCAGCCTCTCAGTTTTGTAATTTCTTCATTTTTTTAAGTTTTAAGACAGCTAAATGGGCTATAAATTTTGCAATGTCATCATTAGAACTTATTCATTGTTCACTCATCGTGTGCTTAATTCAAACGCTGTTCATTATGGTGACGGCCACTTCTATTTTTAATACATGCTTAGGGATATCTAAATTTTATTTTCTAAAATATCATTTTACTAATTTAAACTCTATAAAAACATATTTTAAGGAATTATAATGATTTTAGGCTTGGTTACACGATTTTTAATCAAATCGTTAAAGGATGTTCCTACATCATTTTTCTAAGAACATGTACATATATAAAAATGAAATTATAATCCAAAGTGAAAATTTCAGGCACAACGTTCAAAATTCAAGAAATAGGATTTGAAGGAATTCCAAATTATAAAAATGACGTCTAAAGTCTGAGTGCATGAAAACTTGTATTTTCAATGTACGCTTCGTCCTTTACATTACATGTTTATTTATTTTACGTATCGTTTGTTCATGTTTTGGTTCATTTCTGTTCTAACTCTTTTCTTATGTATAACACAATAGATGGTAACCATAAACACAACATTAAAAACGAAAAATGTACAAGAAACAACTTTTTTTTTTATTACGGTTTTTTACCATCCACAATCATGTCCTCAACTGCCAATGGCAGCTTGTTTTGATTATTTTCGATACATAAGTTTATTCTTCGTGAATGTACTACTTGCACTTAATTCATTAGAAACCCTGTCTTAGTCATGTATTGTGATGCCTTAGAATAGCAAACGAATATTAAATTTTTATGATTGTCGAAATTTTGAACATACAATTCCCTGACAACCATCCATCCCCCCCTATCTCGTAGGAGTATTTCGGGTGTACCACGTCGTTTACTCGATACTAGTAATCGTCAAGTAACATCTATTTGTGCATCGCCATCTATTATATGTAGCGGGGGTAGCAGCACCCTTACGTCTCAAGCTACTGTAACAACAACTTCACCATCGGCCGTTACACAGTCAGCTCTAGTCGCCATAGATACAACGAGCCCATCATCCATATCCTCGGCATCGGAGAATCTATCGGATCTTCATTCAACAAATGCCATTACATATTCAGGAGTGAAATCGCAAAATTCAACGACAACGCTGTCTTCCATTATTGTAATCCAAAATGTAACGGGCGTAGGTAATATGGCCGGTGGTGTGGGAGGGCTGGGAATCACTATACCATCGTCTGGAGATATGTGCTGTCTACCACTATCACCAATGTCAGGATCGCAATCATCACGTCGTCCTAGCGTTAATGTGTTGGTTCATTGTTTTATTAAATATAGATTTTAGACCAACTTTTATTGGGCGTCAATGTGTAATCTTTTATTTTGTAGCAAGATGTGCACAACCATGTTTTAGTTTTGTTAAGTAAACTATATTTTAGTTTATATTATATGTGTGTATGGTTGTCTGTGTCGATGGCAGAAGAGCAGATGTTTCTTCGCAATAGCGGAGTGCCCATGATCATGTAAGGCAATTTAACGAATTCAACCGCTCAATTCCAATTTTCAACATGATAATGGGCGATATTCAGTTAGTAGATTTAAGCCTGCACAGATATTTTCGGTATTTGATTATAAAATTAATTTCATAAACTCGACCATTATAGAAATTGTAGGTTATCTGAAAATGTTAATATTTTTTTTTTATGTGTTGTGTTTATTATTTATTGTCCACATTTCTTCTGTATTCATTATGTACATTTACTGTCTATTTCAAAATTAATTTCTTATGCAAGCTCTCTTCAATTCCATTCTCTTTCCAATATTTTCATGATTCATTTTCATGCTAATCACATTCTGATACTATATTTAATTTAATGTGGCGCACTTACATTCAATTAGTTGATTAGTCCTATCAACGTTTAAATAATGTCTATCTAATTTAAATATATTGATAATCTTCCCTTTTCTATTTTTTCTCGCTTTTAATAAACGTTTAGAAATCCTAGTTCGGGATCGTTAGTGATAAGTGAAACAGGATCATTGGATCGTATGAAAACGGCAGCAGAGAAGCGCAAAAAGGGAGCACACGAAGATAACGCCCCGGCTGTGTCGCGACACGTTGAAGAGACACGAGTTAATCCGGCTTCTTTAATTGATGAAATCTTAAAAGATACCAAATTGGATTTACTCGAAGAATCGGCGGAAAGTGAGTATAAAACATTTTCAAAATATAGTTTAATGATTTAAAATAAAACTGTTCTTGGCAAATTGAAACAAATTCAGGCGGTATGGATTTCTAGTGTTTGTAACTGATGAATCTTCGGGAATGACGGGATCAGTGACAGTCGTTCCTACTGCGACCGGGTCTACGTCCCGGAACGACCCATGCCCAAGGCATGGCCAAGAGTCGCAAAGACCCCCTTCGACGCAAGAAGGGGTCGGATACTTTGTATCATCATTCATTCACCGTTTTTTCTTTTGTGGAGCAGTTCTGGCCGGCCCAGCTGCTCCTCATTCTGCTAATACGTGCCGGCATTGAGACGAATCCTGGTCCATGGATGTGCTCGGTTTGCGCCAACAGAATTTGGTCCAATGTCCAATCGTCAGTTCAGTGCACATGCTGCGGACAATGGGTCCACCTCAAGAACTGCTCGGGACTCACAAACACCAATCAATGGTCAACATCTTACAGAGCGATCAGGTGTGGAAACAGAAGGCAAAACTCATCCAATCAACAGCCGCCTAACCAAGGTTCCCAACCATCATCACCTTCCACCCCTGCAAATGCTGTGAGGCCCGCTCCACCCAATTTGACCCCAGCTCCACGGATAAAAATAAATAACAGGCGCGACAATCCAGCATTGGACTAAGGCCGCAGGATGTGTTAGTGACATCCTATTTCCAAGATCTTATCTGCTTTTTGTTGAGGTAATGAGATCAGCATCACGCTCAGCAGTGTTATTTATCTCCATAAATGGGTACTCGTTTAACATCTGAGTGAGATCATAGTCCGTCACAAGCTCGTGAGTTCGAAAAAACACCATGATCCACCGTGAGATTCGAAATCATGACCCTGTGCACCGAAGGTGCTCGCACTAACCGCTACACCAGCCAGACTACAGACTACAGCTCCACGGATCGTCGATGCAAATTACACCAGCACGAGGATAGTCCAACTAAACTGTAATGGACTCCAGCACAAAATCGCTGAACTAACAGCACTCATGGACAGACACCACATCCAAATAGCGGCAGTACAGGAAACCAAACTCAACTCTAGTCACTCACTCAGGTCATACGGGAACTACAATGTCATCAGACAAGACCGAGATAGGAACGCAGGAGGAGGTTTGGCTTTCCTCATCCACAATAATTTGCCATACAGCGTAGTTGATGTCACTTCCGCCGATGACACCTTGGAGCAGCAAGCGATAATCGTCAAATCAGGAAATATTGACTTTGAAATCTACAACATATATATTCCACCTGTCTCCAGCTGTCCCACAGGTTACAAAGTCAATATCAGCCCTCTATTAAACGGACAATATCGCCTCCTACTTGGTGATTTCAACGCCCATCACGATTTATGGCATTCCAACCTCCAAAATGACACCAGAGGTAACATCATCGCCGACCAACTGGATGATTCGGATTTCTGCCCTTTAAATGAGGATAAACCGACCCGTATCACTGGATCCTGCACAAGTTCACCTGACATTTCCATCGCCAGCCCTGGACTTATTATTGACATCTCATGGGAACCAATCCTCACAACATCATCTGATCACCTGCCAATTATTCTGACTCTGGATATGCCGTCGAAATTCATCCATCCCGATAAGAAGACGTACACCAACTTCAACAAAGCTGACTGGGACAGCTTTAAAAGGTTCACCAACGAGGCTTTTGCTAGTCTCACCGCCCCAAGTGATGTACGTATGGCTGAAAAACAAATTAGACGAATTATTCTCACTGCAGCTAAGAGATTCATTCCAGCAGGCCACATTCCCAGCCTAAAACCCAACTTCCCAGCATCTGCGGCTAAATTGGCAAAAACTAGGGATCAACTCAGAAGTGCAGACCCAAGTGACCCACGGATAAACGACCTTAATGACATCATAGTCAAACAGGTCAACGACCACAGGAGAAAAGATTTTGCAAAGAAATAATCATCTTTTGTGATCAAATCCACCACATCTAAAAAATAAGCCGACGAAGGTGAGTCAAAGATGCGCAAAAACTGTCAAATGTCAGCTGTTTGGTCTTAACCGGGATGTTACCCGCGATCGTTTTTTTCGAGTCAGATTTACCCGCGATGCGAAAAAAACGTCGCTAATATCTGCCTTGGAAGAGATAAGATACAAGCAGAGGTAATTTGACGACGCGATTGTTCTACGAGTAATAGCAAAAAGAAGAGTGTTCCACAATTATTAAAGGGCTAAAATTTGAAAACGAAATTTTTCATAGGGGATAAGTAATAGAATTGCAGACTGAAAAATCAAGAAAACATAAAAAATTTTATGAATTTTGAAATATTTTGTTTCCGGTTTTAACCGGATGGACCAACAACCGTCCGGGTTAAAACTAAATTTAAACACTGGTGTGAGCAAACTCTGGAGCACGGTTAGAAACCTATCCAACCCCACTAAAACTCAAGGGAGGGTTTCTATCAAGTTTGGTAACTCAACCGTGAGCGACGATAATAAATGCGCAAACCTATTCAACAAGCAATTCGTCGAACACCCAACTAAGGATAAACTCAAGCGCAAAATCACACGAGACATCCGAAACACTAAAGTTGATAAACATCTCCAAATCACCTCTACTGAAGTTGCAATGGCCATAAAGAATGCCAAAAATTCAAAAGCGGTATAGCAATGATCATGCTCAAACACCTCGACACACCGGCCATAGAGTATATCACTGCCACGATGAACCTTTCGTTACGAACATTCATCATACCAGAAATTTGGAAGAGAGGCCGTATCATACCGTTACCCAAACCTGGTAAACAACACTCCTTATGAGAATCCTACCGACCAATCACGCTTTTATCCCCTGTGGCGAAAATATTGGAATCGCTGATACACAAGACTCTTGCGACGCACATACAACTCGCTAATCACCAACACGGCTTCCGAAAAATGCACAGCACCACCACTGCACTAGACCGAATCATGTCTAAGGTCTTCAATGGGATCAACCAGCCCCCGCCGTTTAAGCGTACTATTCTTGTGGCCTTAGATCTGTCGAAAGCGTTTGATACGGTGAACCACTCGCTCCTACTGACGGATCTCCGCAATTCATCCACACCGCCGCATATAGTCAAATGGATCGCAAACTACCTTGCCGGACGTCAATCCAGCACCGAGTTTAGAAATGGGAAATCTAAACTAAGAAGGATAAAACAAGGCGTACCACAAGGCGGGGTACTTTCCCCCACCTTGTTCAACCTATACATGTCAGGGCTTCCCACCCCACCCGAAGGAATAGACATTGTATCCTATGCTGACGACTGCACCATAATGACATCTGGCAACGACATTCCCGACATGTGCGATCTCACCAACGGTTACTTGGAAGAGCTCAACCTTTTCTTCAACAACAAGAACCTAATGCTATCAGCGCCCAAATCTTCGGCCACCCTCTTTACCACATACAACAAAGAATTCAACCAACGGCTTAACATCAGAGTAAATGACACTGAAGTTCCCACTATCCGTCACCCCAAAATTCTTGGCGTCACAATTGATAATCACAGCCTATTCAACACCCATGCCGACAACATTAGTGACAAAATGAAGGGCAGAAACAAGATGCTGAAGTCCCTTGCTGGCAGCAAATGGGGCACTGATAAGGAGACTTTACTCACCACCTACAAAGCCGTCAGTCGTTCTGTGGTAAATTATGCAGCACCGATATGGACAAATACCCTATGCAAAACCAACTGGAAACGGATTCAAACATGCCAAAATGCAGCCATGGGTACCATTACTGGTTGCGTTCGCATGTCATCTCAAGACCACCTGCACCAAGAAACCAAGCTGCTAGACCTCAAGGCACACAATGATCTCCTGGCTAAGCAATATCTTGTTGGTTGGAAATATTTGTCCAGCATGTGGAGCCAGCTCACACGACGTGGATCATATATTTGACTGCACTGCCGCACCTACGCATCTAACACCTATCGCACTATGGGAGAACCCCATCGAAGTTGCGATCTTCTTAGGTCTTGACCTTCAGGAGAGGATGCCTACGATTTATGAATGATGATACAAGTTCCCCTCCCCTCTCTTGCGCCGCTACAACAACAACAACACTGTATAGGGTATTTAAATCTTTTGTCACTACGTACACTACGTCGGACTCGATCTTTCGAACGGTACAAGAGATCAATGTTGTGACGATTCTCGTCTTTTGCTGGCGCTAGACCCAGCCTAAGCTCTTTCCGTTCGACAATCCGCTGCCATGTTGCGTCCGACATGCAAGACTTTGGTCGGGAGGTCGGATTTGCCCTTTGCGCTCTCCAGGGACGCATTCTTTACGGCATCCCAGTGAGCATTTAAGTTATCAACCGGGCGGCTAATAATCTCTGCTCGAGCTGATTGTTGTTGTGCTGCAGCTGGATACTTTAATTTGGCAGAGTCGAACTTACGGTGTCGGGACGGTGCATCTCGCCTAGATTGCACGGAAGCAATTCGAAAACGAGCATTTGCAACCATCAGATGGTGATCTCTTCCCATTCCTGCGGCAGCACCTTTCTTATTACGAACATCAAGAAGGCAACTACGAAATCTGCTAGAAATAGCAAAATAGTCGATTTGATTCTCGGTTCGGTGCCTATCAACAGACGTCCAGGTGATCTTATTGCAATTCTTATGCTCAAACATAGTTCCTCCGATGACGAGGCGGTGGAAGTTGCAGAACTCTACAAACCTCTCACCGTTATCGTTCCGGTTACCCAGACCGTGTCTTCCCATCTCGTGCCTCAGCCCATCGTTGTCGGCAAAAAGCTTAGCATTTAAATCTCCCATGACCACTACAATGTCGCCCTTATAAACTCTTTCTTCAATTGAAGAAATCGTGCTGTGTGTGGGCTCTGAGTCATTGTCCAAGAGAGTACACTACACACGTTCCAGAATCCAATGTTTGTCATGGTGCGATAGCCAAAAGTCGTAACCGGTAGGTGAGTCCTAATACGAAGCCTAGTAGACGTTTCGTAAGCATAATTAGATTTCAGATGCGCAAGTTGCTGGCATACACATCATATCCTTTTAGTCGCCTTATATGACAAGCCAGGAACACTGAGGTTTATTCTGTCCCCACACCACAGGGGCTTTACTCGGATAATGCGGAAAAGTAACGCCCCGTGGAGAACATAGCAATTGGCCGGAGCCGTTCATCGTATGAAAATCCTCCTGTATAGCTAAGGGTCCGCAGTTTTGCCACAACTGAAGAAGATAGGAATTATAGGAATCGGCCGGGGCCTTTCGACCTATATCTCTGTTGGCTATGTAGCCGAGTACTAAATCTAAGTTTAGGGAAACTACTAGTGACATCCAATATTTCTTGAATGATTCCTATGCTATTGTTAGTTTATTCACAATGTTTATTGACTTTTATTTTCTGAAAACAAAATACATAATCCTTTCATTTGTCATCTGTTACAGCATCCGGACTGCAACTGTATATAGCACGAGACGGCACTGCTTCGCTTGGTAGTCAAGAAGTCAAGTCCCGAGTGTCCGCTGGAGCATTCAAACAAGTCGTCATGGGAGAGAATCCCAGATAGTATAACATTGCCATTGGAAAAAAATAAAAGTCCACTAGGATAATATCATTTGACAACACAGCTGAACAACAGTTGCTGGCTATGACATCTTCGATTTGCAAATTACGGTAGAAGCAAAACAGGAAAACACATCGATATTTCAAAAGTCACCGAAAGAAATAGTTGTTGTATTGTTATTTTACACAAGTGCATGCAAAGCTGCTACCATGTTGAAATAGGCTCTACTCATTCTACTAGCATGCTATTGCAATCAGAAAAAAAAAATAAAATAATCGTAATGAAAACGAAATCAAATGCCGAGTTCCAACCTACATTATATGTTTAATTAAAATGAAAAAAGTATTATTTTTGAAATGATAGTTATCAGTATACATACATATATCCATAAATGAGCGAAAATACAATAAAACTTTAATCGCTTCAGCACAGTTCTAGGAGTATTCCTGTATTGCGTTACAACTAATATAACTATTTTAATCTTGATATCGCTTAAAAACACTATACAAAGCCGTTCGAAAGACTTTGGAAAGGAACTGTCTTAACGTTGAACAGAAAAGTCAATCAAACAAACATTTTGAATTTAAACCTTATGGAAAAAAGATTTGGTTAGGTCTGTAGACTTCCAAGTACAAGTAAATAAGCGCTGAACGTATGGCAGGCCATATTTAAAAAAGTAAGATGCAAATTATGGACCATCCAAAAAGGAAAATAAATGGAACTCAGACTCAGACTATGTACATAGAAAAAAAAACCCTTTTCCATAAAAAAAATGCATTGCGATTAGGCAAATGAATAAAATATGTTCAAATTGTTCCGTGAATTAAAAACAAATATAAAAAATTCAAATATTGAAATCAAAGTTTAGGATAAGGTCATAAATGAAAGGAACATTTCGTTTAGATATTATTCGACATTACAAACAACAAACAATTATTTTCAGTGAACACGTTAAGAATATCTTAAATAGTTCCTTTTAGTATTTTCATTTGCTCTGCATACGTGAATTGTTTACGATAAATAATTTTGTTATAAACTACAATCGTGTAATGAATATGTATAATGTATGATGTCCTTTGTTAATTTATTAATTTTATTGAAACCTCTCAATCACCAAAAGCATTCACTCGAAATGATGAATACGCCTACAAACCTGTTGCGTTGATTTTGTTGGATACTATTTTGTAGTCTCTTATTTTTCCGTGGATTGATTGTTATTAACGATTTAGTGAAATCATTGAATTAAAATTTTAATTCTTCTATTGACTTCCATTTTTTTATTACTCAGGATTTACGATCTGCTGTCTTTCAAAATTGACTATCAATCCAAATTGTATATTTTATTTAGTTCTTTCTATTTGTATGTTATAAGTATATGTATTTACGTGTGTATTATAGTTTTTGTGAGAATCATCGGGTATAGTGTGATTGATTGCCACCGAACGCGAAACGATAATGTAGAAAGTTAATGATGATAATACTTTTTTCAATTTTCGAGACCCAACAAATTTACGTGGAAGTTTCGTTGCAAACACAATCCTTATACTTGTTTGGTGAGTTTTTTTGGACAATATATTTATAGAATAATATTGGTAATATAGCGTGTAAAAGTATAAATTGAAACATAATTGGTATAAATAAGTAAAAGAAAAAAAGTTAAAAATGTATGATATTTTTTTAAGTTCTTTTGAATGAACAGTGAGAATTATGTACGAGAAAAGGAAAACAAAAATAAATTACTCGATGTCAATCAATATGTTTGTATTAACTAGCTGCAATTGGTGTTTGTTTTTTGAACATTCTGGTGGGGCATAGCCAGCGCCGGTCCTAGGTATTATGGCGCCCTGTTCATATACTAAAAAGTCGCCCTTCTATATATTAATCAGAAATGGAATGTAGTAATCTGCCGTAGTCATTTTACATACGAATTTTGTGGCTGTATGGCTGACACTTCGAATTTGTATGGAAGATGGCTGTCACTGCGACCGATCACTAGATTTTGTGATAAAATAGTAATTCTTAGAGCCGGTATTATGTAACTATACTATGGCCGACAGATGAATTGAACGGTGTATGATGTCAGATTTCGATAGAAAAGTCATTTTTAAGAAAATAAACGAGGCCTAAATATGTTATGCAAAATAATTGCTCATATTATCCACTCCTGACTTTTTAAATTCCTACCTAACATGGTTCATTTTTCACATTAAAACGCAGAATACGATAAAAACCGTTGGCACCGAAAATGGAACTGACCGTAGTCCGCACCGCAGGGAAATGTAATTCAAATCTAAAGCGCAGAATAGGACTCGAGCGTAAAATTTTTGTCCGCTACGATTTTCTCAATGAAAATGTATGCTTACTGGAATATGTGGGAAATGCTGGGGAATTCTATAAGCTACATTTGAAAATGGTCCCATAATTTTTCTCGGCAATTTTAAGTATTTTTCGATTCCCCGGTCATTAGATATTTTTCACGATGAAATGACCGGGTAATGGAAAAAAATACATAAAATGGCTAAGAAAAATTATGAAACCATTTTCGGATTGTAGCGTATGGAGTTCCACGACCGTAAGCATACATTTTCATTGAGAAAATCGTAGCGGACAAACATTTCACTCACTCTTTTACGCGTTAAAATCTCTTCCTAAAAACTATACATCCTACAAAACTAATCTATCGTCCACTCTCATACAATTCGAACATTTACTATGAGCTGAGACTACGAGAATGAGTCATCAAGTGAATACGCACATCTCACCTACAACGAGCCTGCAAAGCAGCTATTCCCCTCTTTTGCAGAATATAGGGGTGTACGTTACAACAATTTCTTACGTGCACAATTGCTGCAATGCACAACTCTTCGCTTCTGCCAAGCATACAATCTATGAAATCTAGCGCCCATAGGGCGCCCATCCCGCATATGCAGTGTATGGATTAAATGGAGCATGTTTGCAGTGATGCACAAGTACGAGATATGCGAAGCATTTTTGAACGCGGACGGATGGAAACACGTCTCTCGCTCTTCCTCTTGCGTAGGTACATTGCGGAAAAGTTTGAAGATGTGTCTTTCAAGGTTTCACGAGTCGAGACTGCGTCTGGAATACGATTAGCATGCGAATTGAGTTTGGTTGTTAGTGGAGTATGTAATTTCTTGAGTCGCGATAGCAGCGGATCTTTGGGAAAACACACCCTTAAATAATTGTTGAATCAGTTCTAGTTCGTCTAATATGTACAATACGTGGACGACGTGTATCAAACAATATAAATATGTACATATAAATAAATGCTGTACAACAGAGAAGAGAATTGATGTGATCATCATGCAGTTGTCATTAAAGGAAGTCTTGATCTTTAAGGCATCATGAATTTGTGATTTTGGCGACCCTTTCGGTTGGCGCCGCCCTGTTCAAGTGCACAGTCTGCTCATATAGTAGAGCCGGCCCTGGGCATAGCTCATCTACTACACCTACTCTTGCGTACGGATTTGGGTCATGTATCGTAATTGACTTCAGGTCTTTCACAGTGCCGCATATTCTTCATCCTCAGATGTGCGTGCCTTGCATTCATATAACAGCGCTGAAAGAATCAAGCAGCGAAACAGCCGCAGGTTGATTTTATGAATTAAATTAATCACATCAAGGCCCCCATAAGGTGCACAAACCTATAATTTACAACTGTAAGGGCCAGTTTCTCCTACATTTTATCTAATGGTTAGTCTTATCGTATAGAGAAGATGCACACAATTTTCATAAAGCTTTTAATTATATTGAATTGAATTTTTGTTTATTTGGCATAGTAATGCCATATTTTGTCGACACTAGCGACACTTACCTTACCATCCGCCATAAAACGAGCAATAACGGAACCCCACAAGTTATCCTTATGAGAAAGGATAGCAAAACAAGCCATATTTAGACACCCAAATCGTTCCTTTTATATCATTAATAATAATAATAAAATGTGCGCTTTGAAACCCGCATGCCTAATAACGTTCATTTATTTTAAACTCTAAAAACGCATATTTCGCGACAATTTTGAGTCACGAAAATCATGACGTTGACAAGTTTGTTTCTGCCTATCGAGTGTAGGACAGAACGGCCCAACTTCACATACAAATCCGAATATGAAGTTGGTTACGGGTTTTTCTATATACCTAGAACACAACTGTAATTTGTAAGGATGAAAAAAAACGCACCTGAATCATTAGTTTAACACTTTCCCGGACACAACGTCTATAGACGTCCAATTTTGAGCATTTGACCATACAAATCGTGTCAAATTTTGGCGTTGTGTCCGGGAATGAGTTAAGTAACGGCCATTAATTGAATAGGACATAAAAACTATGATAAATATTTGCAAATTAATGTAGTTATCCTCGTCTTAGGCCGAATTCGTCAGATGAAATTGCATCAAATTCGCAATCCCGGAGCAAATCAATTTCATCAAACGAGAAAGAACCGTCTTAGAAGTGCAAACCGCGTCACAGCCACAGCTGATTATGTCAACACTGGACTGTGTCACCCCATATTAATGCTTATGCTCTTGCCACCTTGTATTTTCACTTTAGAAAAGAGTAAATTACGGGAAGGAATCTCCATAGAAAAAAACCCAATGGAAACTTATTACAGTGTCCATGTTTCATGTCGTCACTGAAATTTCAAAGCCCATTCAAAACATTTCGGGAGGGGTCCGGACCCCCTGGACCCCTCCCCTGGCTACGTCCCTGTTTTGAGGCACCGAATGATTTTTGTTGAATAGCATCAGGAAGTGCTTTCCCAACTCGTTTTCATTATCTTTATCACCGAAAACAAATTAGGTCAAGGTGTGTTCAAAATTTACCGTAAGATTTCCTAATTTTGGGTTTATTCGGTATGACGTTTTCTGGTTTAAGATGATGCTAATATAGGAAATTTTATTTGTTGGGGTAATTCGCAAATTATTTCCAAAATGATCGACAAAGGAAAAAATTTAGAAAACATGAACGCATTTCTAAAGAAAGTGAAAAGCCGAATGTGATAAAAATTGTACAGTTTTCTATGTTATCATTGTAGTTTCAATCATTCCTAAAACAATTTTGGGAGGTGCACGGAACACCTGGATTCCTCCCCTGAGAAACAACATAAAAATTTTTCAAGCAAACAAAATACGCTTACTAGTAAAAAAATATGAAATTTTCAATTATTCACATACGCCCGCTAACGTTTTGTATACATTTCCTTTGTGAGGTGACAACTGCTACCTTCAAGCTTATCTAGTGGTGGAGGGCGGCAAATTCGTTACTGCCCAGGGGCGCAATAGAGGCTAAATCCGGCCCTGACGTCTGGCAGTAGACGAAAATGACAATTTTCATGTCGCCGAACGACAGACGTTCCAGACGTCACCCGCCTAGCAGCGGAACAACCACTTTGTGGAGCTGCAGCGTGAGAACAGGAGTGACTAGGGAGAAATTATTTCGGAATCGTTAATAGGGAGTCGAGACCTTTCATTTGCCACCAATTTCGTTCGGCGACATGAAAATTGTCATTTCCGTCTACTGCTAGACGTCTCCCGCCAAGCAGTGAAGCAACCACGTTGGTGGATTGCAGCGGGAGAACGGGGGTGACTAAGGAGAAATAACTTCGGAATCGTCAATAGGGAGTCGAAACCTGTCATTTGCCACCAATTGCGTTCGGCGACATGAAAATTGAATTTTCCGTCTACTGCCAGACATTTCCCGCAATGACTTCGGAATCGTCAATAGGGAGTCGAGACCTTTCATTTGCCACCAATTTCGTTCGGCGACATGAAAACTGACATTTCCGTCTTCTGCCAGACATTTCCCGCAAGCAGCGAAACAGCCACTTTGTGAAGCTGCAGCGCGAGGACGGAAGTGACTAGGGAGAAATTACTTCGGAATCGTTAATAGGGAGTCGAGACCTTTCATTTGCCACCAATTTCGTTCGGCGACATGAAAATTGTCATTTCCGTCTACTGCCAGACGTCTCCCGCCAAGCAGCGAAACAACCACGTTGGGGAATTGCAGCGGGAGAACGGGGGTGACTAAGGAGGAATGACTTCGGAATCGTCAATAGGGAGTTGAAACCTGTCATTTGCCACCAATTTCGTTCGGCGACATGAAAATTGTCATTTCAGTCTACTGCCAAACGTCATACCCGCCAAGCAGCGAAACAGCCACTTTGGGAAGATGCAGCTCTGGATGCAGCGAGTAGGGGGAAAATGACGGAATCGTTAGTAGGAAGACACTTTTCGATTGTCTTTTAAGTTCGTTTGGCAAGACGTGAGTTTTAATTTCGGTCTGCTGCCAGACATACATCTTCCGCCAAGCAGCGAAAATCATGTTTTTCTAATAATTGTATTCTCGATTGATTGTATTTTCGATTAATCGTATTTTCGATTAATCGTATGTTCGATTAATCGAATTTTCGAATAATCATATTTTCGATTAATCGTTTTTTCGATTAATCGTATTTTGGATTATTTCTCGATTATTTTAATAATCGATTAATCGTATAATCGAAACGAAAATAGTCGATTAATCGATTATTGAAAATAATCGAAACTGTGGTCACAGTCACAAGCTCAGCAACTTTAATTACTGGTAAGGAAACAATTCCACCATCGGCAACTTCTAGACCTGGAGGACCCGCAGACTTTAATGTAGAATTAGATTAAATTTGTTTCCTTTTGAAAAAAATGCAATACACGTTTACGGCCGTGCCGTTTTAAATCCTGCCACACGCGCCTTTTTGAACTTCCGTTCAGTTTGATTAAAGCCCACTTGGGACAAATGATTAGATCTTCGTTGAAAACTGGCTGCGATCCAAACTAGATACATTTTCAAATTCGCGTTCCCCTGAAAAATTCCGAATTAGCATCCAATTGGACTTCAAATTTTTTTTACGCAAACCAATTATTAGGGCTCCATTACACAGTCATATTTATATTCCCAGCAAACAATTTTATCGTTTTATTCGAAAAATTACAAAAATGATACGAAAACGATATCATTCAAATGAAAAATTTATCGTAGACTTGTCTCCCCGACGAAAAATCATTTTATTGTCATCAATATGTCAGGAATGGGACTCCTATTAACGAAATATCGTCTTATTATTGCAAGGATGATAAAATAGTAATCCCTCACAACGAGAGAATGATGAAATTGTCAAAAAATAAAACGACTAATTTATTCACATAATTTGTAATCTTAGATAGCTCAGGTGTAGGACGTAGGACTACGAAACGATAGGTGCCCGGTTCGATTCCCAGTAGAAGCAAAGTGTAAAAAGGTAAAGTTAAAATAAGGTAAAAAAAAGTTAAGTATAAAATAGAAGAAAAAAATTAGAAAAAATGGAAAAATAAAAAAAAATAAATTTTTTTCACTTTTTCTATGTATTAGTCTATTATCGCCAAATTATCATCCTCCCAGCAAACAATTTCTATCGTCCGCGATACGAATTCAATTCGCCTGATAGAAAACATTTCTCGAATTTCATATCGTTTTCGGATTAAAGGCGTCACTCCCTTCGTGAAGGAATAGTGACCGATATTAATTCGCCAGGATGATAATTTGGCGATAATAGACTAATACATAGAAAAAGTGAAAAAAATTTATTTTTTTTTATTTTTCCATTTTTTCTAATTTTTTTCTTCTATTTTATACTTAACTTTTTTTTACCTTATTTTAACTTTACCTTTTTACACTTTGCTTCTACTGGGAATCGAACCGGGCACCTATCGTTTCGTAGTCCTACGTCCTACACCTGAGCTATCTAAGATTACAAATTATGTGAATAAATTAGTCGTTTTATTTTTTGACAATTTCATCATTCTCTCGTTGTGAGGGATTACTATTTTATCATCCTTGCAATAATAAGACGATATTTCGTTAATAGGAGTCCCATTCCTGACATATTGATGACAATAAAATGATTTTTCGTCGGGGAGACAAGTCTACGATAAATTTTTCATTTGAATGATATCGTTTTCGTATCATTTTTGTAATTTTTCGAATAAAACGATAAAATTGTTTGCTGGGCTGGCGAATTAATATCGGTCACTATTCCTTCACGAAGGGAGTGACGCCTTTAATCCGAAAACGATATGAAATTCGAGAAATGTTTTCTATCAGGCGAATTGAATTCGTATCGCGGACGATAGAAATTGTTTGCTGGGTTATAATTTGTATGTCATATGCCTAAGCCTACTCGATTCATTCAGTATAAATTTTTAGACGTGCAATAAGCGAAATCAAGTAGGCTTAAGCATATTATAATATAAATATTACCAAATATGATTGTGTACTAGAGCCCTTAGCAAAGTTACTTGTGGGATGTGGTGGCTATGTGTCTTTGCTACAATCCAATATTCGCCGCATGCAGTGCTACCAATCTAGCCCTTTTCCAGCCAAATTCAGCCGGAAACTGTACTATTTAGCCGGAAGAAATTACTAAATCCGGCCGGCCGGATTCTTAATCTTCTTTAAAATCGCCTTCCGCTGAAAAAATCCGAATTAGCATCCAATGTGGACTTCGAATTTCCTTTGACACGAACCATTTATTAGCAAAGTTACTTTGGACCACATTTTTATTTCCACAAAATAAATTACAATTGAACTGAAAAGATGGCGCTGATCGGATGTCAAGGCGCCATCTAACGGTTGTTCGGTTTTCTACTAAATAATGTACAATTGAACCTTGAAGATGGCGCTAACCAATTGTCGAAAATGCCTTTTCCAAACTAATATAGAATTCCGGCTTTTATGACAGTTGTCATTTTTCGGCGTGAACTCTTCTGTCGTCTTTCTTGGGATTAGTTTGGTTCTGTTTGTAGATTTATTTGTTAATAAACACAGGAGAAGTTACTTGAAAAATGTCGGACAACGATGATGATTTCATGTGCGAAGATGATGAGGACTACGGGCTGGTAAGGAAATTTGTTGCACAGTCTACAAAGTGGCATTCTCAATAGAAAATGTTTGCAGGAGTACTCGGAAGACAGCAACTCTGAGCCCGACGTCGATCTTGAAAACCAATATTACAACAGTAAGGCCTTGAAGGAGGATGAGCCCGTGGCAGCGCTGCAATCTTTTCAGAAAGTACTCGACTTGGAGAATGGCGAGAAGGGCGAATGGGGTTTCAAAGCCCTCAAGCAGATGATAAAAATCAATTTTCGGCTGGTAAGAGATACGCAAAGAGGTGGAAAAGGACTAGAAATTATAGTTGAGGAATGTTTTTTTTTTTCTAGGGAAACTATGCAGAAATGATGGTGCGATACAAACAACTTCTTACCTATATTAAAAGTGCTGTAACAAGAAACCATTCTGAGAAGTCGATTAACTCGATATTGGACTACATCTCTACATCGAAAAATGTACGAATTTGTGTTGAGAATACGTTTTCTATTTCCCTACTTTATTGTTTTTACTAAAAACTTGTATTGCAGATGGAACTACTGCAAAACTTTTACGAAACCACTCTTGAAGCGCTAAAGGATGCCAAAAACGATCGTCTATGGTTCAAAACGAACACAAAACTCGGCAAGTTGTACTTTGATCGTAGCGACTTCAGCAAATTGCAGAAAATTCTGAAACAATTGCATCAATCGTGTCAGGTAAATACAAATGGTTTTACACATCACAGCGGCCAACATCAGTCTATTTGCATTTTAGACAGACGATGGCGAGGATGATCTGAAAAAAGGAACACAACTGTTGGAAATCTATGCGCTGGAAATTCAAATGTACACCGTACAAAAGAACAATAAAAAGTTGAAGGCACTCTACGAGCAATCGTTGCACATAAAATCGGCCATTCCGCATCCTTTGATTATGGGCGTGATCCGTGAATGTGGCGGTAAGATGCATTTGCGCGAAGGAGAGTTCGAGAAAGCGCACACCGACTTTTTTGAGGCGTTCAAAAATTACGATGAGTCTGGCTCGCCACGGCGTACGACATGCTTAAAATATTTGGTATTGGCTAATATGTAAGTGTGATGATTGTTTTTTACATTGGCCACTAAATTTACTTTTTTTCCTTATTCAGGCTGATGAAGTCCGGAATTAATCCATTTGACTCACAAGAAGCGAAGCCTTATAAAAACGATCCTGAGATATTGGCAATGACGAATTTAGTAGTATCTTATCAGAATAATGATATTAATGAATTCGAATCAATTCTTAGACACAACAGGAGCAACATTATGGCAGACCCATTCATTCGGGAACACATTGAAGGTAATTGTATATGTAAAAGCAGGGCTGAGAATACTGGAAGATTGGCCCAAATGTCTAATCTGTCCAATTCACAAAAAAAAATTGACTGAAATGTGAGAATTGCGAGGGCATCTCATTAGTTTGAACGACTTATAGGACTTTGTCAAAAATTTTAGAAAGTATTGTTAATCCGGGCACAGAAGAAACCATTGGCAAAAATACAGGCGGTATCATATTTACTGGTCGCTCAACTCTTTACGGCGAAGCTATTACTTCAGAAGTTCTACGGATATAACATACCAAATATTTGTCGACTTGAATCATGTTTGTTACTCTATCGATTGCAGTGTTCTGTACAACATATCGCTGCATTTTGGTATACCAGCAAAGTTCATCTCCACCGGAGGCAGTAAGTCTTCCGCAAGTGGCCAGAATTAACACTGGTGTACCATCCAAGCTGCAAATAACTAAGGCCCTTCCCTTCAATCATTGGAAGCAAGTAAGGCCCCGGGGGCAGACGGTATCCCGATGGAATTTTTTAAAGCGGACATCAACGCTACAGGGGATATTCTTCTTCCCCTGATCCAAGAGTGTTGAACAACCGAGACTCTCCCTCAGGAATGGAAAAAGGGCGTCATTATTTAAATCCCCAAAAAGGGAAGTTTCAAGGTTTGCAATAATTGGCGTGGAATCTGTCTCCTTCCTGCAGTCTCTAAACTGATGGCAAAAATAATCTTAGACCGGATCAAAAAAACGATCGACCGCACTTTGAACAATGAACAAGCTGGTTTTCGTGAGGGTTTTTCATGTAGCGACCATATCAACACCCTCCGAATCATAATCCATAATCATAACAATCCGCTGAATGGAGATCCCCGTTACATATATTGTTCATTGACTTCGAGAAGGCGTTGACAGCATTGACAGCATTGACCGAGCTTATATCTGGACAGCCTTACGTAGGAGAGGCATACCAGAGAAACTTTTTGCCATCATAAAGGAGTCCTATAACGAAGCCCAATGTCACGTCTTGCACAAGGGCGAATAGTCTAGTCATTTTGAGGTGAATAATAGAGTTAGACAAGGCTGTATCTTATCACCAATACTGTTCCTTATTACCATCAACGACGTAATCTGCGACGCTCTAGGCGACCATAAAAGTAAGGGTATCAGGTGGAAATTATTTGATTACCTTCAGCACCTGGACTATGCCGACGACATTTGCCTTCTTTCAAACACAGCAGATCATCTGTCTCAAATGACGGATGCTTTGCATCGTGAAAGTCGTAGTGCTGCTTTAAAAATTAATGCCGCTAAGACTAAATATTTGAGCTTGACTTCAGAAAGGCAAAGAAACAATTCTATCTCCGAACAGCCGATAGAAAAAGTCCAGAACTTTACTTACCTTGGGAGCAAGTAGTAGCAGCGGATGGTGGGGCTGATGCTGATGTAGAGTCGCGCATAAATAAAGCCCGAGTAGTATTTTTCAGTTTGACTCCTCTCTGGCAAAACAAAAACATCTCCAGAAATACCAAACTTCGAAAGCAATGTAAAATCCGTGCTTTTATATAGGTGTTCCACTTGGAAGGTGACCAGTGTTATTACAACCAAACTACAAACTTTCGTGAATCAGTGCCTTCGACGCATCCTACAACTTCGCTGGCCTGAGGTAATCTCTAACGACGACCTCCTCCAAATGACTGGCCAAAATAGGATAGGCATTGGCATCAAAAGGCGGAAGTGGCAGTGGATAGGTCACACACTTCGAAAAGAACCAAAAAAACATTGCAAGACAGGCTCTAGATTGGAATCCTCAGGGAACCGATGCAAGGCGTCGTGTGGGAAGACCCAAAAATACATGGTGAAGATCTGTTGAGGCAGAGGGAAAATCTATAGGCAAATCGTGGGACCAGCTAAAGGCGATGGCTGCAAATAGGCAGAGGTGAAAAAGCGTAGTCAATGCCATATGCCCCACTAGGGGTTAAAAGGAACCAGAGAGAGAGCAAAGTTAGTAAGACTAAGTACTTAGTGGACTATTGGAGAACGCCTTGTTCATTTTAACAAACTGGGTAAACTTCAGTGGGGTTGGACTTAATCCAGCTAAAACTGAGTTGGTGCTCTTTACTAGAAGACGTGCCATTCCTTCTATTGACCCTCCCATGCTACGGGCTGGGGCAACTCACTTTTGCTGAAAAGGCTAAATTCCTTGTTGCTCGATAGGAAGGTTAGCTGGAAACCTAACATTCAAGAGAGGGTGAATAAAGCAACCATAGCACTCTATTCGGGGAGATTTCAGTATCTGCGGCGCCAAATTTTGATGATTCCATTTCATTAATATTGGCCTGAAAGGACAGAATCTGCAATCCTTTTTCGCGAAATCGTAACGGTTCTTCAGGTATTCAATGTTAAAATTTTGACTTTTCTGTGAAGCCAGTTGAGTAATTTGATAAGAAAAGGGGGACATTTTGGCTTTACACTTTGGGGAAAGTGTTCGATGCCATTTAATTGACGTTTTAATTTTAATCAGTCCCACTAGAACAGTAAGTTTTACCAATTTGGAAAAGATGTTTATTACATATATGAAAAGTCGAAATACATTTGCGAGCAAGAATTGTAAAATTTGCTAGACATATGATATTAAAATGTTAATTTAGGTGCAATGCTATCGATTCACATCAATATGTAGTAAAACTAGCCCCAATTTCCAATTTAAAGCTGAACTATCCCATATAAATGTCAAACTTTGACATTGAATATCTGCAGAAGCGTTACGATTTCGCGAAAAAGGATTTAAGATTCGGTCGTTTCACACCAATATTAATTAAATGGCAGCATCAAAATTTGGCGCCGTAGATACTGAAATCGTGCAGGAAGGGGAGATTTCAGTATCTGCGGAATCAAATTTCCATGATGACATTTCATTAATGTTGGCCTGAAACGAACAAATCTGCAATCCATTTTTGCGAAATTGTAACCGTTCTCCAGATATTCAATATCAAAATCTGCCTTCTATCTATGAGGCCAGTTCAGTACATTGATAGGAAAATGGGGGAAATTTCCGCTATACTGATTGTGGAAAGTGTTTCATGCAATCAAATTTACGTTTTAATTTGAATCAGTCCCACCAGACTACTAACTTTTACCAATTGAGTAAGACGTTGATAATGTGAAGTACCAAAGTTTGTTAAATTTAATAATCACGCAAGACCAATTACCAAAATGTGGCAAAAATACCCCCAATAAAAAAAAATCCAATTAAAGACTGATTTACCCCACATGAATGTCAAATTCTTGGGTCTTGTGCTGCCAAACAGTGGAAGAACCTACCGAGAGGAACTGTGATGTGATTCTCTGTCAGAAGCGTGATATGATTGTAATTTCCATATTCCGGAAGTGCAAGAATCGTCTACCTTCCTAAAGTTTTCCTCACTTAGGCAGCTTATTTTTGTCCAAGCTACAGTTTATTATTTAGTGCGGTTTCCATTTTTTCATTCAAATCATCTTTAAAAAAACCAACCGCCTAGTATTATAAATATGTTTAATTTTTTTTCTTCCAGATTTATTGCGCAACATCCGCACACAAGTTCTCATCAAACTAATTCGTCCATATACACGCATAGCAATACCATTCATTTCCAACGAGCTCAACATTGAACCTGCCGAAGTGGAAAGTTTACTAGTTTCGTGCATTCTTGATAAGTATGTCATTTTCTCTAGTAACAAATTTGATAATTAATACTTGTGTGTATTCAATTCAAATTAAATCTACGAAACTTTGCGATATTCACTTTCAGCACCATTCAAGGACGAATCGATCAAGTGAATCAGGTTCTCGAACTGGACAAAGAATCACGCTGTGCTGCTCGTTATAATGCAATGGACAAATGGTCCAATCAAATATACACACTACAGCTTGCAGTTATCAATAAAATGGCATAAAATCGATTAATACTACAGAAAAATGCTGGCGTATGTTCTTTTTTAATTTTCTTTTTTTTTAATGGAGAAATATAATTGTCGCAATTAAAACACATGATATACAACGATTTTAATTGATTTATAATAATAAATATTTTGTTTGAGACAAGTTGTCAAGTTTGCTCTTTTGTTCTTCATTGCAATTGGCGTTGTAAATTATAGCGAAGAACATTCATATTTTTCGAGACGACAGATGAATTCTACCGCACACAATACATGCTTATGTATGTGGGTACGCAACCTATGAACCGAATCAGTTTTCCAGAAATGATTTACATATACATATTTTACATTAGAGTGTATTGTCGATTCTTAGTACAAGTCAGTCATGGTTATTTGTTATTATTTCATGGTTGGTTTTTGCTCGATGTATTGAGCCCCTCGAGAGGGGTTCCCTTTCTCGGACCTTTTCGAAAATTTTAACCATTGAGACTATGCGCCAATTTTTAAAATAATCGTACAAGTAAGTAAGTTGGACAAAATAATTGAGATGGAAAAATAAATTTGCTATAGGCTCAAACACACAAAAATTTCTCTTTGAACACTAAACCGCTTATCCGATTTTAGTGCGTTTAGTTTAATTTTTTTTAAGTATTTTTTTTATCTATAATAATCATTTTATGTCGGTATTCTAACTGGCGTAGTTTTGGAGATACATATTGCGATTTAAGTTGAGTGTAAAAATTAATTTTAAATGGCTGTGAGAATTCTTCAAAATATGCCCGTAATCTTTCTACAATGCTTTTAATTTAAAATCTCTCGGAGCGGTGCGACTATAACAAAAAAGTTGTGCCACTCCGCTGCTTCTTGCATAAAAACGCTCCTGGCTCCTCTTTTTGCTCCGGGGAGCTCGCGAACTCGTCATAAGATTTTTTTTTTAATTCGCAAAACTATTTTTAAATTGATCATCTTTATTACTTTTGTAAATGAGTGATAATAGTGATCCATTAATCCATACTCTTATGCCGATATCTGAGTGTCTAGATGAGCATAATAAGGAGAGAAACATCTCTAATCATAACTAAAGTTTAATTAATTTGAATTCATCACCGTTAAATTATTATTCATCCCAGCAAACAATTTCTATCGTCCGCGATACGAATTCAATTCGCCTGATAGAAAACATTTCTCGAATTTCATATCGTTTTCGGATTAAAGGCGTCACTCCCTTCGTGAAGGAATAGTGACCGATATTAATTCGCCAGGATGATAATTTGGCGATAATAGACTAATACATAGAAAAAGTGAAAAATTTTTTTTTTTTTATTTTTCCCTTTTTTCGAATTTTTTTCTTCTATTTTATCCTTAACTTTTTTTTACCTTATTTTAACTTTACCTTCCCAGCAAACAATTTCTATTGTCCGCGATACGAATTCAATTCGCCTGCAACGTAAATTTTCTTCATGGGTAATTCTACATAATCAAATTAGAACGGATCTAATCACTTCTACTTTTTTTTGTTAAAACTGCTATTATAAAGCTCTATAGTTCTAAGCTCTACAATTATTGTTATATTAATATATGTAAGTGCCTATAATAAACAGTGAAAAAAAAGTTTGTGTGGTCTTTATTTAATAATTCAACAATAAAATTTGATTTATTTGATTATTTGATATCTATTGAAACTGAGAGTCCAAAATCCATACTTTTTTTTCGAAATCAATATTTAAAAGTACTCAAATATTATATTTAGTTTATTTTTTCTATTTTTTTTCTTCTATTTCATCCTTAACTTTTTTTACCTTATTTTAACTTTACCTTTTTACACTTTGCTTCTACTGGGAATCGAACCGGGCACCTATCGTTTCGTAGTCCTACGTCCTACACCTGAGCTATCTAAGATTACAAATTATGGGAATAAATTAGTCGTTTTATATTTTGACAATTTCGTAATTCGCTCGTTGGGAAGAATTACGATTTTATCATCCTTGCAATAATAAGAAGATATTTCGTTAATAGGAGTCACATTTCTGACATATTGATGACGATAAAGCGATTTTTCGTCGGGGAGACAAGCTTACGATAAATTTTTCATTTGAATGATATCGTTTTCGTATCATTTTTGTGATTTTTCGAATAAAACGATAAAATTGTTTGCTGGGTTTTTACACTTTGCTTCTACTGGGAATCGAACCGGGCACCCATCGTTTCGTAGTCCTACGTCCTACACCTGAGCTATCTAAGATTACAAATTATGGGAATAAATTAGTCGTTTTACTTTTTGACAATTTCATCATTCTCTCGTTGTGAGGGATTACTATTTTATCATCCTTGCAATAATAAAACGATATTTCGTTAATGGGAGTCGCATTCTTGACATATTGATGACAATAAAATGATTTTTCGTCGGGGAGACAAGTGTACGATAAATTTTTCATTTGAATAATATCGCTTTCGAATCATTTTTGTGATTTTTCGAAAAAATCGATAAAATTGTTTGCTGGGATAGATATTTCGAAGATACGAGTATAGGTACATATGCAAGCAAACAACTAAAAAATACACAATTTTTTTGTGAGTCGCTGATTTTCGTTTTCAACTTGAAACTTGTGTACAAAATTTCAGCCCGATAGCTTCAAAACTGAGGGACTAGTTTGCGTTGCAGCAGACGGACAGACAGACAGACATGGCTCAATCGATTTCCCTCGTCACACTGATCAATAATATATATACTTTATATAGTCGGACGTGCTTCCTTCTGTGCGTTGCAAACTTCATGACAAAGTTAATATACCCTTTCACATAGTGACGGGTAACACAGGCGCGAAGTCCAGCAGTGGACTAAGGCCGCAGATGTGTTAGTGTTAGTGCTTTTTTGTTGAGGTGTTGAGATCAACAGCACGCTCAGCAGTGTCATTTATCCCTATAAATGGGTAGGGTAAGCTGGTCGACAGTGGGTACACTCATATGCTTGAAAATCGTGCAAGGCAAATATTGCAAAGGAGAAAAAATTACATTATAAATTACCTTTGTACAAACGTATTATTATTCTGTGTCACTTGTGAATAGTGGGTTAACTGCCAATTATGACATTTTGGGAAATCGAATGTTTGCACTGTTTTCCAAAATCTACAAATAGGTAAAGAGCCAATTCTTGGTAATGGAAAAGTTGGAAATTTTGTGGGCTTCACGATGGCTAATTATTATTTTCAAAATATGATTTTATACCCCTCACATTGGGCGTTGAAGTGCAATTAACCTTGACCAAAAAAATCAATTGGTAGAAAAAAATCATATATCAGACTAAACAATGCATATAGTTTTTGATCAACATTACAACTAAGGTCGATTGAGCGATATTAGGTCCTCTGTCAGGACATACTTTAACCCTTAAAATGGTCTTTTATCAAATATGAAACATATCGAAAAATGTCCTATAAATTGCTGCGCGGAATTAGTTTGAGCAAAATGGTGAATATATGCATTGCATTTTTGTAATTTCAGATGAAATGAAAAAAGAATATGACTCAGATTTGATACATTGTGCATTTAGTTCATGCATTACACTATTCTTTGTGATGAAATGGTATTTGTGAAATTCAAGATAATGGGAAATTATGACTTTCGTTTAACGTCACGTGAATTTTTTAAAAAACATTTCGAAATAAATCTTTATAGTTAAGATGGTTTATTTGAGGAGCTACGCAAAATTATCAGAAATCTTTACAAAATATGATTTATTCAAAGATATAATTTTAGGTAAATTAGCAGAAAAGTATGATTTTTTCAGAAGCTTGAAATCTCCTTTTTTATTAGATTTAACTTAATTAAGCTGCTGCAATTAAATCTCCAGAAGTAAACTGAATCTTTAAACAGTTTATTAATATTTATTTTATTTGTCCAAGAAATAAACCAATAAAAATATTTAAAATTAATACTAAAGTGTTATTTTCCAAAAGAAATCATCTACTCAATTTTGAATATGTTTTTAAGTATCAACACATCAATAAAATATGTACAATTTTTTTCATTAAAGATAAAAAACCGTTTAAGGGTTAATTTGCATCAGTTTCCAAGATTCCAACCTGAAATTCAGTCCGCAAGTCGTGCGGAAACATAGAAACCACATCCACACAACCACACAACTTTATACATCCCTAGCAAGACCACATATTAATAACTACTAGACTAGATTGTCTGTGGCAAGACGAAAACCCCTTTATGTAAACATATGAAATCAAAAGACTAGGTAATAGAATCGTTATAAAAGTCGGAAGTTTTTTTAAGTTAAATTTTTTAGGCATTAAAATGTGGGTGGCCTCATTTGACAGTCGAATCCACGGATTCGATTCAAACATTGGGTTTTTTAAATAAAATTGTCATAATTTGCGTAAATATGTTTATACCAATAAACTTAACTAACGTAACTAAAGCTTGTAATTGGAGGACCATGTCATAGAAATGTAGAAGCCTACATTTCAGCTATTCACGAGCGACGAAAATGTCAGGTTCGGTCAACGGCGGAAGGCTTGCCTTTTACCCTTAAATCTGTTACAATTCAAAAATAAACTTCATTTGTCAATAACTTCAATACATAATATTAATTCATAACCTGAATGAACTTTCACTAAAAAAAATGCAAACACGATCGTAACTTCAACGAAAACTAAACGGCCAATCTCTGCTAGACCGTACTCACACGGTGAATCCTTGGATTGTATGAGGCGTTCTCTCAATTTAAATTAGTGTATTTGCTGATTTTGTTTGTTAATTGTTAGGAGATTTATATATGATGTTGCATTCGCCAATTCCGAAATAATTCACCATGAAACCTTATATCTAATCTAAGCTATTAAAGTTTATAAGCTAACCATTGATTTTTTTAAGTATCCCAATAGCAAAAATAGAAGCGCTTCCGATAGAAGCGACGTAGAAGCGCTTCCTTACCATTTCCAAATATGCTTCGGAGAAAGCGCTTCCACAGAAGCATATTTACGAATGGTGAGGAAGCACTTTAAGATCGTAATAGAAAAGCTTCGACTCTTTGCGGCGATTGCAGCACACGTCGAATATCCACCAATGTTCTAGATAATTTCATAACGTGAAAAGTTTACGTTATTCGTCTTGTTGAATTTAAAGTGTTCAAGTCGTGATTTTTTGCAGCATACTCTTAATTTGAAAAAGAAACGGATGAACATATTTTTCTAATAAATTTGAAAATTTCACTTATATCATATTTTTTATACAATGCATCATGTTCGGTTTTCGCATTCCATCCTCTAAAAGCGCATTTCAGTCACTTAAATGAGTGAAATGTGAAATTCTTTTGGAGCGCTTATAGCACACTGCTCCAGAAACGCTTACCACTCACTTCTCTAGAACCGCTTCTGGAGCGCATCTTAAAGAGCTGCTTGCCTTGCGGACATGTAAAAAACATGAAGAGGAATGGAGATGGGAAGCGCTTCTCTGCTTCCCGAGAAGCGCACCTTTTGCCCTTCTGAAGCGCTCTTTTTCCTATTGAGGTATAACAAATCTCCACAGTGTATATTGTGTATAACTACAAAAAAAATAAATATTCGATTCGTAGGAGGAGCTCTATTGTGACTATGAATTTACCATCCGAAAAAATATTATTGTTTATACGATATAATAAAAACAAAGCTAAACAAAAGCCATTATAAAGTTTTTACTCGCTTCTGCATCAGGAGTTCTCAAAATTGTATAAAATGTCCATGTCAAAAATGCTATATGCAATTTTTCAGAGCAAACGTTTACCTGATGAGTGATGACTTTCTGACGTAATGTTTTGATTTTATCTGTTCCGTAAGGAATAAATAAATAATATAAAAATCAAGGCTTCCTTTGAACTACTACTTTCGAAGTGGTGGTTTCTATGGTAGTTCTGCCAAATTATTTCGACGATTCAAATTTTGAACACACGAGCTACACTGGAAAGCGCGTTTGCAAAATTTCATCCCGGTATAACTTTGTGAATTGAAGAAGTGATGGGATGCTGGTACAGCTAGATTATCTGACAGACATCTAATCAACTCCCCTTGTAACATTTCTCATAATAAAAGTATAATTAAATATTTCCTCTGATAAATTGAAAAAAAAAATTACAAATTTAATACTTTCATTTTTTTGCAATGTGAAGGGTATAATAAATAATTATACAAGCATATCATCTAAATCTCAGCCTAATATTCACGGCTAAAACTAGCCTGACTGACTCGTCGACACTCGTCGACGCCCTTATATACTCGTTTCCACTGTTCCGGAAACTTCGGTTTCGGTGAAGTACTTTCTGGAAACTTCCGGAAAGTCGTTGTTGTTGTCTAATAGGTTAACACTATTTCTCGCTAGTGGCACTAGCGTAATCTGGTTTCAAGTACGGAAATACAATTTGGGTTGGCGTATAGACTAAGCTGACCAGACGTACAGCATTTTGCTGTACAGTACAGCATTTTGACCTGTGGTACAGCATTTCCCATGCCACACAATAAAACCTAATTCACTACATAAGCTCCTCGATGAGCCATGTGATCAGTCATATCTGCTTTTAAGGTGTAGTGTTTAATCGCACTTTTACGTATGACAATCGTCCATTTTCCATTTCACTTGTAGAGCTACTTGGCGCTTATATTTTCTTCAAAGGTCACGGTCCACCTATCCGCATTCGGCAGATTTAGCTGCCCATATCGCACTTCTGTGTTAATAAAAAATTGTCCAGAACTTGCAAATTGGGCGGAATTTCGAAATTTGGCAAACTTGTAGGGTCCCTATTTGGTGAACATTTCAGGACTCTAGCTGCCTGGTTCAGAGGTTATAGCCATCAAAAGATGAGATTTTAAAGTGGAAAAATCAGCCATTGTACTCCATCCGATTCCTTTATCAGAAAAATGCATACTAAAGAAAAAACTCAGAATGGTTTTTAAATAACGTTTTTCCCAAATTTCCATAGAATCCATTTAAAACAGCGTTAAAAGCCCAGGGGAACGGCATGACATCACTAACGTAACCATGGAGAAATGCATAGGTACTCTTCTCGGGAAATATTGCAAATAGGTTTAGATAAGATTTAGACCTCTGGCTCGTCCTTTGGCTTACTTTATTTCGGTGGCTCGCTCTGCTTAGATTTCGTACTGTCATTCGCGTATTAGAGAGTTCGCTAACATTTTTGCGACGCAGTGCTGTTGCGAAATAGGATAAGACGAAGCCAATTTGTTGGATTTATATCTCTGGCTCCTCCAGATCCTGGGGGTTACCTTTGGCTTCGCTCAGAACTCACTCTGTCTGTCACGCTTTTCATAATTCGCCAACATCCTTGCGACCAGCGCTGCTAGGAAGTGGATAGGTGTAATCGCTAGGAAGTGGCGAGGTGTAATCGCAGCGAGTGGTGAGCCAATAAAAGGCAATTGGTAAAATATAGACTTGTGTCATGTCCTTAGGATTATTCAGATCCTATAGCTCGCCCTTCGCTCCGCTCACACCTCGCGGTCTGTCGCCCTTTTCACAATTCACCAAAAAGTCGATATACAGCGCTGCTGCGAAATAGGATGAGGCGAGCGTAGCGAGTGGTGAGTTAATGTAAGCCAATTCGTAGGATTTAGATCTCCGACTCGTCAATACGTCAGACCCTGTACCTCGGCCTTCACTCCACTCAGACCTCGCTCTGTCTGTCGCGCTAATCAGTATTCGCCAACAGGTTTGCGACGTAGTGCTGTTTCGGAACAGGATAAGGCGAGGTAAGAGTCAAACGAGCGGTGAGCCAATGGATGGCAATTCGTGAAATTGAGACCAGAATGATAAGGCGAGATGCGAGCGAAGCGATCGGTAAGATGCCATTTCAAGAAATTTAATCCTATGACTCGTCCGTATGATAGATCCTGTAGCTCGCAATTCTCTGCGCTCAGACTTCTCTCTCCCTGCATGTCGTGCATAAGAGAATCAGCCAAAATGTTTGCGATATATACCATGGAACCAGGATGTATGGCTCTGGATTTTCTTGAGAACCGAATTCCGCAAGTATGTGTACAGCATTGGGCTTTTGGGAGTATGGTCACCTTAGTATAGACTAGATACGTTGCAGGATTAACCGTACGCTCTTCTCCATGGAGAGACTTTGTGCTGGAGTTTTCATATTTTCGGAATTGGAAAGTAATTTTTCTTCGGTTGAGCATTTTTAATTGATACTGAAAACCGTGTTAAGAACTGTTTTTAGGGTTTTGCCATCGATAAGAGTTATAATAGAGGATTATTAAGCGCCATGTATTTCGATGCTCAGAGATGGAGTTCAAAAGTTTTCGATATGAGTTTTGTTAATGGCGCTATGGCTATGGTCAACAGTGAATTAAAGGAAAATTGTACACAGTGGATCCTGGAAAATTCAATGTAATTTTTTTATCATCAATATTTGTCAGAAATAATGCATACCATCTTATTGTTTTTAAGAATATTTTACGTAAAGTTTATATAAATTAATCAGTGATTTTCTTTATGATTATGATAATTATGATTAATTTTTTATGAAAATTTGACGGACTAATTTTAATTTTTTGTACTTTGTTTTTACTGTTATTTTTAATATTTATAACAAGTAATGTAAATGGTGGTCTGGCTGGTCGAGCGGTTAGTGCGCGCACCTTCGGTGCACGGGCTCATGAGTTCGAATCTCACCGTGTTCCATTGTGTTTTTCGAACTCACGAGCTTGTGACAGACTATGATCTCACTCAGATGTTAAACGAGTACCCATTTATGGGGATAAATAACACTGCTGAGCGTGATGCTGATCTCATTACCTCATCAAAAAGCAGATAAGATCTTGGAAATAGGATGTCACTAACACATCCTGCGGCCTTAGTCCAATGTTGGATTGTCGCGCCTGTTATTTATTATTTTAATGTAAATATTAGGAGACGTTTTTAATAATACGATAAAACATTCCACATTTACTATGTATTTCACGATGATTCACTGTGTACCACGGGGTACACCCCAGGGTACACAATGAATCTTTTGGAAGGTTATTTTCAAAGATTATTTTATCCTTCGAAAGAAGGTTTAATTGGAAAAGTTTCTTTCTTAAATCCAAACCAATAAGCTAGTAATGCAACTGAAATGATAAATCTTATACCTTATGCGCCGCTACTTTCAACAACATCAACAGGCAAAAAATGATTCACTGTTGACCAGATTAACAGATTGAGATCATAGTTCGTCACAAGGGGCGTAAGATCGAACAACACCGTAAACTGATTCGTTCACGGTGAGTCTCGAATTTATGACCCTGTGCACCGAAGGTGCGCGCACTAACCATTACACCAGCCATACTACTAAAAATTTTGCCTAACAATATTTTCGCGACCAACGATTTCAATTCCTAAAATATTTCGGTCTTGCCCCCCCCCCCCCCCCCCCCCTAACCGAAATCCTGGCTACGTCCATGGTGTATACAGTATACTGATACTGATATATGTATTTACATATTGGGTCTTACTAATCTGAAAATGAAATTTTAATAATTTCTAAATGCCGCTGGCTAACATGTGGTACAAATGCGTTTAGTTTAATACGCTACCTTTGAATATTCGGCTTCAATCAAATAGAGGATTTAATTTCGTTACATACTAAGTATAATAAAAAAAAAAGAATGAAGCTACAAATGTGAAGTTTAACCCCATGTCTAACTTTGTTGACCACCATATAAAAGAAATTTCAGTTTCTTGACCGCCCTCACCAATAATGCTTAACCGGTTAATATGAGTCTTTTTAATTGTGGACTATCTCAGCTGGTTGCCACAATACGTATAGATAATAATATGATATAAGATATCGATTCCAAAGTCCGTTACATCTTGCATATGTTGAATGCACTTTGAGTCCATACTCTCAGCCAAGTCAAGGCGAGGAATTTATTCTTTATCAATTCCACTTGACATTGAATTTGAATTTATAATGAATTCTTCTCAAAGGGGATACACACATAAATGAGATGAAGCGCGAACTACTATGTTAACCCATTAGTGCCCAGAACTTTTTTTTTCGAATTTTAACTTGAAAATTAGAACATATGGTCCCTAAACCAACAGAAACAATATTTGTTCCACAAGATTAAATTTTTTTTTCGTTAAGGTGGTGTTTTGAGGTGGCAACTTTAGTTGCCAGTGGGCACTTATCACTACTAAAATAAAAGAAACATCATTTTTGTTAATCATTTTTCACAAATTTATTTGGAATGGAATTCTTCGAAACATTTGTCTGGGTGAAGAGAAACAGTACATTTTTTACAAATAAATGTTGTTCGCCGTCCGCATTGCTTACATCGACAGTATTTTGATGGTCCTTTGGCTATGATGTGATCCTTTTTGTCGACTCTAAGGTGATCGAGTAGGGTATTTTCGGATGCAGATGATGGTCCTGGCTTGTTTGATGGCGTTCCGTAGGACTTTAACAAATACATAGAACATTGCCTTCTAAACTCTAGATGGGTAATCGCGTGACCCATCTTTCAATAAAGCAACCATCCTTGCACGCAGCATATATCCACAGCCCATGCAAAAAATGGCCACCACCACTTTTTATTCCTAATAGTTGTGCGATAATTGGCCAAAAATTGGTCACACAAGTCAACTCCGCCCATATATTTGTTATAGCAGGTAACTGGAAAAGGGATGTCGACGTCGATACGCGTTTTCTGCTGTCGGGAATATCGAGAAATCTTTCGAATGGGTTCTAGGGCTACGCAGTTAGTAAGAACAGTCACAACTGCGTTGTCTACCCATCTTACGGCCAGAAGATTTTCGGTAGCGGTCATCTCGAATGCTCCCCTAGGCACTTTGGCAAATTCTTTTTTATTGGTAAGCTTCATTTCCTTGGTAACCCTATTCTCCCGAAGAGTCCCAATACCGCCGATACCTTGTTTCTGCAGCTCTTCAAGCAAGGAAACACTTGTGAACAAGTTGTCGAAGAACAATTGGGTTCCAGATGGAAGTTTGCAATAGGAAACTAAGCCCAACACCACATCTCCGCCTTGCCCCAAACCGTTAGTGGCTATTTTTGTAGAGGCCCCACAGTAAGGCTCAGCATGAAGCATATAGCCGTTGTGATCCGTGAGGCACCACAGTTTGAAGCCGAACCATATTGGTTTCCCTCTGATAAACTGCTTGGATCCATGCTTTCCATAATATGGAATCATACTTTCATCGACACTCAATTGTCCGCTATGCGAAATGTTTTTAAAATTCTTGTTAAGAGCATCAAATAATGGCCGTACTTTGTACATTCGATCATTAGGATCTATGTTCGTGTTGTCAGCACTTTACTTTTACTTTAAAATGTCTTTAAATTGATTTCGCCTCATAGAATTGGAAACAATAGGACAGGCACAATCCTCATCGGTTTTCCAGTACATACGCTTCGAGGGAAGTGTATGATAACCACTAAAAAGTAGTATTCCAATAAAAACTTTAAAATTTTCATTGTTGAGCGAAAAAGTATGGTTTCCTTTTTGCTGGGCGTATATGTTGGTTTGAGCCACTATGATTTCAATCAAGTCCTCGCTAAAAAAAATAAAGAAACGCGTCCACTAGATGTTTGATTTGCTCTTGATGTTCTCCTGGAGCTTCGGAGTTGGCTTCAAACGATGGTATGGTGAATGTGGGTGAACTTTTAGTCCACTTCAACTTACGGACCCGCTGCTTTTTTGTCTTCGGCTGACCTTCACTAACATTTTCTTCTTCACGAACGGTAGCTAATTCCACATTGGTGCTTAAGATTCTTCGTGGTAGCCTAGCCAGATTTCCCAATACTTCGTCATCTGATGCATCAGAATCTACATCTGTATCCTGATCCACGGTTTCCAAAGGAGGAATTATGGTGATACGACCAAAAGAATCCCCGGTATCAGAAGCCTCTAATTCATTCAGAATTTCATCAAGCGTCAAACCAGCTCGTCTGCGTGACCTAAAGTTAACATTTTTTAATAAATTGTAACGAACGAGGAACACTTAACACCAATTTTGTACAGTTGCACGGAAAAAACACATTGGACTTGTGACCACTTTTTCTATTTCACATATCCCATAAATGATTTATATTGCAAAACTACATTGAACTAATCATTTTATTATCGTCGCGATAACAGTAGTAGACCTAGCCTGGACCTAGTCACACAAACCATTTACTAATCACACGTCCGCCATTTTGCACGATAGTACAATGCAGTTTTGCAAAACAAATGTAAATTGTGTACACTAACACGATCGAGTCACTAAACGGGCGGCACACGGTTTCTTCGAAGGCTCGCGCACTATTTTTATGATAATTTTTAACACAACTTACCCTTTTTTCACCTCTTTTTTCGTTGAAAAACAAGAACACCGAAAAACTTGCACTTGCATTAGCAAACCGCGGTGTTATGCCTTGCTTTGTCGCGATTGCGGACGCGTTGTGAAAATAGCATTGTCTTTTTGTTTCTAGTGCACATTTTTTAGCATTCGGCACTATATTTTTTAGACGGCAATGTAATATTGTCACATATGAAAAACAATATTGGAATAAATACAATAAATTTAAGATATCCGACAATAAAGTTATCGAATATGAGTTTATCGAATATATAGACTTAAGAGTTATATTTTATAGGTATTGCTTCCACAAATATAGGATATTTTTCCATTAAATGTTAGCATTTGGCCTATATGGTTAATGCTATATTTTTTGCGTCGAGGACTACATGTATTTTTTTCCGTGTGGTAATATTTATGTTCTTTATTACTTTACTTGTGTGTATACCAACAACTCCACACACGCAAGTAACAAGAAAAACGAGGAAAATCACCAGTAATGTAATATGCACGGTATGTGCCCACTGGCAACTAAAGTTACCACTGACATTTCACAATCTACTGCAGCGGCCCTGTAATTTTTTTTAATAAATAAATCATTTCAACACACACTCACATTACATTTAATACTAAAACACCATAGATCACATAAATATTACCAACTGGACTTTTTCAACTTACATTTTTGCACAACTACCTCCGCCGAAATTCGTTTAAAAAATGTCTATCAAAATCAATCAGTTACTTAGCCTGCACGAAATGTGCAAACATAACGGAATAAGTTAAACTAGATCAAACAAGTTGTCATCTCTTCGGTACTATAGAGAAATAATCATATTTTCGTGTTTTTTTTTAAATTATAGCACAAAATATAGTGCAGGGTCAGCTGGCAACTTAAGTTGCCACTGGGCACTAATGGGTTAATACCACAGGCAGATGGTTAAAAATAGCATAGTATTGTGACTGTGAGCCTTGAAGCGAAGATATTATAATAAAATAATGCTTCTTAATATCTGCAGATATACTAAATATCTGAATGCTTTTCTGCCCGCTACCTATAGTGGTTATGATGTCGTCACAGTGGAGCGCTTTGGACAGAGGAGGTGTCTCCGTGACATAAAAGAAACATAAGTTAGTGAACTGAGAAACACACTTTAATCTGGGGGCTTGCCAATGTTTATTATGTACCAGAAGTTTGTTCAAGTGGCTCTTGCATTTTTAGTTGTTATCGGAACTTTTAAGACTTCACTAGTTTCACCTTATATTGTTCTCGTTTTTGAATTGATTTTTATGTAGTCGGTGTGATTGTTTTTTGTTTTTGTAATGTACATAAATGCTAATTGTATCTTGTCAGTTGCAAACATCTTCTGATGCATGATTTGATTTTTGTTATATAATTAGCATAACTACAACTTCTCCGAGACGTTGGTTGCACCAATTTCGAAAGAGGAATTTCGTTGCTTATCAGATGCATACCTTACACTTTCTGTCGGGAAAGTGTGGCAGTAGTATCTTCAGTGGAAACCTGTTCAATATCGGTCCCATGCAGTTATTGTATTAGTTCGGTTTTAGTTTACTTACTAATCGGCTCGTGTCCAAGATCGTTGCATAGTTAAGTGTCGTGAAAATAGCTCAACAATTTTAAATATAAATTAAAAGGTGGTTACTATCTATCAATATTTACCTTTAATGCGCCTTTCATAAATATAATTAAAAGTATTTGTTTTGTGTCATTACCTACGGGATGTGTCTTTTATGCAAATTTGCAATGTAATCGATTCGCTCCCTTTGTATTTGTTACCCTATTAATCAAGCCATTGAAGCTCATGTACATTGCCACCCCCACGTGCATACAATATATTATCTGCTACCGTAAAGTGTGAAAATAATTTTTGTTTGATAAGATAATTCTGCTAGCATCCAACTATCATTATAATGCATTATGGTAATGTAAGTGAAGAATTTTGTCATTAAAAATCTTATCTTAAACAGGCTCTTCAACATATTGCCTATTTAAGTGTAGCACTTATAAGACTAAAGGAAGGGATGGTAGAAATGCAAATAAAATGCTTCAGAAGTAGTGCAATCAGTTAATTGTCATAAAGTAGTCCGAGCCCGAAGTCACGTGGAAGTGGACGTTTACACTTTACAGCGTTTCATTTTGATTGATCCTATGAACGATGGAGGATAGATTGATATGATTGCTACGGCACATGTTAATGTACTTCGAGAGACCTTGTACGATTTCGAAGCTTTTATGAGTGAAGGTGGATTTATATTTTAAACTTATGTAGGAAAATATACATTTTCCGGATTCGATCGAATATGTTGTATATTCGAACGCTCGAAACTGAAATAGAAATTAAACAAATTAACAAAAAAAAAAAACAACAAACAAACATGTTGAACCCTCCAGATTGTGTTTGGGTAAAATGATTGCAGAACACACCTATAGAGCATTAAATATGTTACCATACAGTGATTCACAATCAAAGTGAGCCACCTCTCAGTACTCTGAACTCTTCTTTTTACATACATAATAATGAATTTCCTTTAATGATTTTGGGAGATACTATTTTTAAGATTGTAACCGTTTGGAAATGTCTTCTCTTTCGGTGGCAGTCTACAAATGAATATTTTCCAATTTAAGGGCTCCTCACTTATACTTAAGGAAACCCATTAGGCAGGTGACCAGATCCTTGTGGGCCAAATGCTGCACGCAATGTTGACCGAAACTGCATCCCCCACTCCCCCATTCCTGATGACCAAGATCGATCTGAGATCTCCAGAGAATCGTCGCTTGGTTTTCGCTCCTCATACCTCATATATTCAAAGAAGAATACGATATTTGGTCGGCAACATCGCTGGATTTTTGCAGGATGATTGGGCATGGCCCTCAGATTATGGGGAAAAGTCCCCACTGATTAGAGGTCCACAACCTTAAAAAAGGGGGAAAGAACGGGGAGGGGGTATTTTTTCCGTTTTAACGATTATTTCAGAAACGGCAAAAGTTACAGCAAAATGGTTTGTGGACGAAACAAATTTAAAAAAAAATCCTTTGCAATGATATATAACCATTAGATATTTATTGGAAAATTCGGCGATAGACTAAAAAATAGATTAGAATATTTTCATTTTATACCTTTTAACAAAGCTTCATAACTCTTGAAAAAACCCAAGTTCAGCCTTGTAATTTTGTGTGAGTATTCGCATTAAGTCGAAGATGATTTTTCCTGAAAGTTTAGTTGCTCCGCTCAAAGACCGTTATTATCTCCCCATTTGAATTTGGATTTGACAAAACGGCATGTCCATAATTCCCACCAAAATTGAAGCAGAGAGTTAATTTTTGGTTTATTGCCATTAAAGGGCATTATCACCCCCATCCACCAAAAATTAGCTCAATCGGATAAAAACTCCAATACAAAGTGACCCAATACAACTTTGTTCTACAGTTTACAAAATGAATAGTGCGTAAAACAAACTCCTGGTGGGTCACTTTGTATTTTTGGTGGGCGTATATTGGTGCCCCCCCAATGGGGGGGGGGCACCAATCAACCTAAATTTAGCTTTCTGCTCCAATTTTGGGGGAGCTATGGACATGCCTTTTTGTCTTAATTTAATTTAACGGCTGAACTTGCATGAGCTATTGAGGTTAAAAGGTCTAACATTAAAATATTCTAATTTTTTTTAGTATAGCGCCGACTTTTCCAATTGCAAAGGAAATTTTATGTAGTTTTTTTTTTAGTCCTCTGACCATTTTTCTGTATCTTTTGCCGTTTTTGAAATAATAAAAAAAACGGGAAAAGTACCCCCTTTGTAGAAGGTTGCGGACCTCCAATCGGTGGGGACTTTTTTCCCATAACCTGGGTGCCATTCCCAACCATCCTGCAAAAATCCAGCGATGTAGGATTTTTGCCGTTCGATGGCCATATTCTGGCTTACTTTTCTTCGGCTAAAAGAGTTGAAGCAATGTAACAATCTCGAGTTCCTTGTACTGCTTTGTGGTAAAGTAATATTTTCCAGTGTTCCATAATAAATGGTGTCCCAAAAACAACACAGAATATCGACATTTTTATAGAATTCGCATTATCTTATCTATACATAGTTGCGTTTCCCAAACCGTAGCTATAGCTGCGGACCAGTCTGAAATTTAATTACTATACGTAGTTCAGTAATATCGTGTTAATTTAGTACCAATCCGTGAAAAAAATACAGAAGTTTTTTTCTCACTCTTTCTTTATGTATTATGGGGCGCTGATTCCGATTATGAACTTTGCACCCTAAAAAAAGTGCCGCAACCTTTAAAAAAGGGGGAAAGGGGGGCATTTTTTCGGTTTTTTTCGATTATTTCAAAAACGGTAAGAGATACAGAAAAATGGTCTGAGGACGAAAAAAACTACATAAAATTATCTTTGCAATGATATATAACACATTAGAGTTCAATTGCATATTTCGGCGTTAGAATAGAACATAAATTAGAATATTCTCATTTTAGACCTTTTTTAAAAGCTTCATAACTTTTCAAAGAATGTTAGTTCAGCCGTAAAATTTTGTTCAAGTATTAACAGAAAGTTTAAGATAATTTTAACGTAAACGCTGAGTCACTCCGGTCAAGGACCTCCATTATCCCCCCATTTAAATTTATCAAAACGGCATGTCCATAACTCCCCCCAAAATTGGAGCAGAGTGCTAAATTTTGGTTTGTTGCGATTAAAGGCCATAACCACCCCACCCACCAAAAATCAGCTCATTCGGATAAAAATTAAGGGTATCTCCCATACAAAGTGACCCATCAAGAGTTTGTTCTACGTATAACGTAGATACTACTCATTTTATAAACTGTAGAACAAAGTTGTCATGGGTACCCTTAGTTTTTATCCAAATGAGCTGATTTTTGGTGGGTGGGGTAACTATGACCTCCAATCGCAACAAACCAAAATTTAGCACTCTGCTCCAATTTTGGGGGGAGTTATGGACATGCCGTTTTGACAAATTTAAATGGGGGGATAATGGAGGTCCTTGACCGGAGTGACTCAGCGTTTACGTTAAAATTATCTTAAACTTGCTGTTAATACTTGAACAAAATTTTACGGCTGAACTAACATTCTTTGAAAAGTTATGAAGCTTTTAAAAAAGGTCTAAAATGAGAATATTCTAATTTATGTTCTATTCTAACGCCGAAATATGCAATTAAACTCTAATGTGTTATATATCATTGCAAAGATAATTTTATGTAGTTTTTTTCGTCCTCAGACCATTTTTCTGTATCTCTTACCGTTTTTCAAATAATCGAAAAAAACCGAAAAAAATGCCCCCCTTTCCCCCCTTTTTTAAAGGTTGCGGCACGTTTTTCAGGGTGCAAAGTTGATATTCGGAATCAGCGCCCCAAAATACATATAACAAAATTGAGAAATAAACTTCTGTATTTTTTTCCTGACGAAAATACGATATTATTGGACTAACGGGCCACAAGCAAATTCAATGGTGGTTAAATTAAATAGTTTGACAAAGATGTGAGTTTTAACCACCACCATTTTAATACGTCGACTTTTTTCGTTTAGTATGGAATAGACTCTTTTATGGAACTTATCCCTCCGTCGGTCGCACCCGGCTTGACAGGCCAGCAAAACACTTTCCCGTTTGCTCCACGCTAGCAGAGAGGTTCAACACTTTACAACTCCGTTTACTGGTCTAACTTGAAAAACTCTTGAAAAAAGGGGTCTGGCTTAACAGGGAGCCTGCCCCCGATCGCGATACAATTTAAAGTATGCCCAACCTCCGAGAATCAAGGATGTTCTTCTACATTTAATTTTGGAGCCTCAAGGGGTACGTTCCTAATAACGACTGCCTGCCTTTCATTCACTTCAATTTTTCTTATAAAGCTTGGATCTTAAAAACTTCTTTCTTCGCTTTTTCTAGAAAATCTTCAATTTTGTTTGGGTATTATTCTGTTTCTACATATGTTTCTTAGTATTGAATTAAGTTCAATTGCTTTCCTCAGATACTAATAAATAAATTACGAAAAGTACACTGAGCTTCAATGAAACCGGGCCACACAGTAAGCGCGAACTCTAATCAAAACAGGCATTGTGTTTGTTGCGTGAGTTAACGGTACTTCAGATAAAAATCATAGTCATTTGAATTGCCATTAAATGCACTTTCTGTAGATATAACTTTAATACTTTTAGAGAAAACTGAATCTGAGTTCGAAAGTGGCGAGTGGCTCGATTTTTGTGAAGCAGAGTGTATTTGAAATGTATAGTAACATGTTAGGAAAAAGGACTAAAATAGATGGGTGGCCTCTCAGGCCGGGTGCGCCCGACGGAGGATATGGGCACTCCTTACACTATTACTTTTAAAGTTTTGCACCTGAATCGAATACTGTATTTAGTCAACAGGATCGCCAGGATGAAAGAATTCTGTTTAGGCTTTTTTAGATTTTGTGTCTCGTTGCCCCCTGACTCTGGTCAATAACGACAAAATTTACTTTTAAGGATATTGATTTGTTTACTCTGAATTTGGTCTGTAGTTTGGTATCGATTTCCTCCGAGTTTCTTGAAATCATATTTTTCCAAGAAGTTGTTATTTTTCAGTGAGACCAGACCACACTTTCGAGGACTTCACGAAGAGAGGTCGGGTCGCCAGTAATGCTGTACATTTTGCTGTACGCTTCCCAATGCTGTACTATAGGTATAAATGCTGTACTGTACAGCGAAATGCTGTACGTATGGTCAGCTTACTTTAGGGAATCCTTATCAATTTTGCAATTCACAGTCGTAGGGCGGAATTCATAGTCGTCACTTAAGGAATACGGATTTCCTTAAGGAATAAGTATAAGGGAATACTCATTGGCGCGAAATGTCACTTACAAAGGCATTGCCTCATATAGTAAAATAATTTAATTCAGGAGCCTAATTAAAGTGACTAACACATAAAATATAAAAAATTATCTAGTAGCAGCCAAACTCAAATTTATTTTTGAAATAGGAACGACTATGAATTGAAAAATTAATAAGGATGCCTTTAAGCGTTTCCTTAAGTAAAAGTGAGGACTATGAATTCCGCCCGTATTTTAAAATTAAATTTAAATTTTGCTGCTACTATATTTTTTTATATTTTATTTGTCAGTTACTTTAACTGGACTCCTGAATTAATTTTTTGTTATTAAATGAGGTAATGCTTTTACAAGTGACGTTTTGCGTCAAGAGGCATGGGAATCCTTATTATTAAGTGAGGCTTATAAATTCCGCCCAAAGTTTCTTTTTTTACTCATTCCGTGTAGTTTTGGGTAACGAACTCCATATTAAAAATGACACCCAGATAATTTTTACCCGTGCCCCTTCACTACACGGGATACAGTTTAGGGAAATGAAATGTAGATTGGCTAACACATAGGGTAAAATACGGGAATTTTGTTTTTCAATGTTGGCGTAGCTATAAGAAATAACAATTCAAATTCAAACAAAACGGGAGCATCTTTCTGTTGGTGGTTTTAGATTTTGCAAATAAATAATAAATCTAAAAACTAAGCCGACGAGAGAAAGACAAAGATACAAAACAACTATCAGCTGCCAGCTGATCGTAACCAGAAAGTTAACTGCAATAGTTTTTTTTGAGTCAGAGTTAACCGCGATGAGGGAAAAATCTCTGCTATCAAATAAATTTTGTTAGCAATATATGGACCAGATCTTATGACCCTAAGTCCATTTTATCATGAGTTACAGTGCGAAATGTAAAACTCAAAAAATGTAAATTCACTATAATACTTTTGGGTCTAGGGTATAATTTTCTCAGAAAATGTCTAGAGTGTTACATATCATTACAAAGGTAATTTTGTATAGTTTTTTTCGTTCTCAGAACATTTGAAGGTCCGATTTATAGTTTTCCAGATACAGTAGAGCGTCGATTATCAGAAATAATGTCGACAGAGGTGGTTCAGATGAACAAGTTAATCGAGCTTCCATAAAAAAATAGAAAATACCCCGAAATCTGAAATTAAGCGACAAACTGAAAACATTTAAAACAACAAGAACTGCACAAAAATAAAAAATTGAGGTAATTTATGCGATGCAGATGAGAGATTGCTTCCTTCAAACGCTTGATTTTTCATTTAATTCGATGTCTGTCATATGAACCTGGTTCAGTTAATCGACGTTCGAATAATCGACGCTCTACTGTGTTTGCAAAAAAACTGAATTTGTCCCCCATCGCAATCCCCTCCCCCGGGTCGCGTTGGATCCGTAATTATGTTTTCTCTAACATGTTAATGAACAGGTTTTCGCAGAAATGTACAATTTTGGAGTTATAAGCCATGAAACAGAAAAACTGCGAAAATGCTGGGGGTTTCTACGGTTTTGACCCTGTTCCGCGAAATTTTGGTGGGAAGCTCCGGATTCGAGCTAAGCACCTCAACAAACATAATAGCCGATACAGACTACCAACAAATCCTGGTGTAGATTAAAATTAATCCAGTTAAAACCCTGGATACTAGATCGAATCGTATATGTATATGTAACTAAATTCAAAATGCATCGTATAATGTACTTGCTTTATTCAAATTGCAGTAGGATTTAGTAAATCTTGTCGATTAGTCTGAATCGCCCCTAAACAAAAAAAAACATTGTTCTCCACCATATTTTGCAATCTGAAATCACGTAATGACTACATTAAAAACCAAAATTACTGAAATTAAAAGTACCTCAAAAACAAACCACATAAGCTACCATTTGCGCAAAAAAAAGTCCTTTATTTTCTTATGAGCTAAGTTTTCACGGTCCTATTACCCAGTGTTCCATAACATGCATACGCCCGGTTAATGCTAAATTAAGGCCCGTATTTATGAACATTCCTTAACTCAAGGAGACTTTTTTGTCTCCTTTGACCAGGGTTGTGCTTTGTTCCTGATGTCACCGCCGCTATGCGAAAGTCCGCAGGTCAAGGAGACCTTGGGTCAAGGATGCCGAAATTCAATAAATTAAATTCATTTCATTTCCCATACTTTTTCATAGAAAAAAAAAAGTCTCCTTGAGTTAAGGAATGTTCATAAATACGGGCCTAAACCTTTTTTGTCCTTTTCAGTGCCTCTCTACCATCTTAGTCAATATATTATACAACTATGTATAATATTTGGCAATCTAGAGCAGAATAGAACGGGGTAGCCTTCTTATCCAAAAAAAATTTACAGGAGCTGTTCTGTATTGAATATAAGATTTATTTTTCCAGAACTGTGTTTTCTGTTTGAAATACATATTGAGATTATGTACCAACATTACATTGAATTGAAAAAATATAGGTTTTTTTCCTATTAAATAACTTGTTGCTTTTTTTTATTCTAGATTATAATCCATAAGACTACTGCTGTGATTAAATATGTTTTTATCAAGTTCGACAAAAACCATACAAATGGCTACGTGCAAATATCAAAACAGAAAGTTATCAAATTACATCACATTATTATTACTTAGCAAGGAGCGAATAAAGGATGAAGCCAGAGAACATGTTTTTAGAATACAAGGACAAAATTCCACACAAATGGCTGTGACTAGTCGTAGTTCATCTCAAGGTAGGTACCTACTTACATAACTATAAATTTTTATTCAAAATGGCACACGGGCACCAAACACAATTTGCAAAATGTATGTTAACTCATTGCCGGACACAACGCCAAAATTTGACACGATTTGTATGTCAAATGCTCAAAATTGGACGTTTATAGACGTTCTGTCCGGGAAAGGGTTAAGATAGTTTTTTACTGTTTTACATTTTCTAGAACTTATACATGTCAGAATGGTGCAACTCTAAACTTTTGAAGTTACACGACCAAATAACAGTGTCTTTGCAGGTTTGAGTGGGCCACGGGATGAATATTTCGAAAACAGAAACTTGCTTAGAAAATATTACCTACATACTTTTATAATATGACCATAAATCTGAATTGTGCTTGAAACAGATTAGACAGAATGTTGTCGAAGAAAGCAGCACAATGCATTTTAAATGGCTTCTGCCGTTGAACAGCAGCAGCAAAAAACATGTCAGCCATTTAAAATGCTTTGTGCTGCTTTCTTTGGCAGTATTCAACGCGTCTAATCTGTTCCCATCATTACTAACGATATCATTGAAAACTCTCTCTTTTGAAAATGTCCTCTAAAAGATTTGGAAACTTTACACAAGCAGTGAAACGCGAAAACATGGTCCATCGATTAGTAACCACTATTTGTGAATTATTTTCCGCCAAGTTTTGGACAAATAAAACACAACCCTTGTCGCATCGGTCACTTAGAAATATCCAGGTCGCCCAAAAAACATTGGGGCCAAAATTGATAAAATTAAAAGCATCAATTAACTTCGGGTAGGCAATTGACTAAATGGTTGTTTAAGCAATCACCCGGAAATCAATCGAATTAAAGCTAAAGATACCTCCAAAACAAAGTGACATACCGGGAGTTTGTTCTACGCACAAAAATTATTTGTCTGATAAACCGACGAGTACCGTGGAACAAAGTTTTGTTGGGTAATTTCGTACCCCTAGTTTTATTCCTATTGAGCTGGTGGGTAGCATAATGGCATCCCTTATTTGCGATAAGCCAAAATTCACTCTCTTGCTGTAATTTTGGGGAAGTTATGCCGTTTTGCAAATTTAAAATTGAAGGATAATGATATTCCTTAATCGGAGAGACTCAATCAACTTAATATCAATTTATATTAATATTATACATGGTGTCCGAAAACTACCGCATAAACGCACCGGATTGTGATTCCCCGAGAGATTTCCAGCAAAAAAGTTGTACGCAAACATACCCCCTATAGCTGCCACAGGCACTGATTGAAATTATCTCAAAAATAAATCTCAAAAAACACCCCGCTTCACCCTTCTTTCAATGTTGTATTTACATATGCAATCCATAATGAGATAAATGGGCGGCCAATCGTATAGTGTATGGCGACTCTAACATTGGCTTATTTGACCCAACTATCACAAGTCGATATACGCAATCTTTATAACTTGTAATATTAAAGTCGAAAATACACATACAAAAATATCTGAAAATATGTACAAAGATGGGCCCGAGCAAATTTTCGTTAGGGCCCTCATAGACTCAGCGATTAATTGGACAAACAAAGCTCACTTCTGTGGAGAAAGCACATTTTTTAGGTTCCACTACCAAATTCGCAAGAGAAAATGAGCTTTTTCCACAGAAAATGTGCATTCTCCTCAGAAGTGAGCTTTGATTGTCCAATTTATCGCTGAGTCTATGGGCCCTCTTATATAGACATAAAATTGTTCAAATTGAATTCAATGCATGGAAGTTCGTTTTAGGGCCCTCATAGACTCAGCGATTAATTGGACAATCAAAGCTCACTTCTGTGGAAAAAGCACATTTTTTAGGTTCCACTGCCGAATTCGCAAGAGAAAATTAGCTTTTTCTACAGAAAATGTGCTTTCTCCATAGATGTGAGCTTTGATTGTCCAATTAATCCCTGAGTCTATGGGCACTCTTAGAGTTTCACTGTATGGAAACCCGCCGTTTTCTCTAACGTCCAGCGTTTTTTGCAATCCATTGTCAGATAATTGAACCACAGATCAGATAGTGTATGGCGGCTCTAACAGTTGTCAATAGATGATACAATTTTACTACTTCGTTCGAGTCGGCATACATTAGCCAGTCGTTTGATCAACCAAAGTTAATTTCTGTGGTGAAAGCTCATTTTTTAGGTTCCACTACTGAATTCGCAAGAGAAAATGAGCTTTCTCCACAGAAAATGTGCTTTCTCCACAGAAATGAGCTTCGATTATTCAATTAATCGCTAAGTCTATGGCGACCTTTATAAAGACCTTTATAAAGAAGTTTAAAATATCTGAAAATACAAAAATGGCCGCCAAAAAAAAATCGTTGCATAAAGATGCAAATGTTCAAAATGTGATTAATTCGTTATATTTGTTCGTTTTAGATGAGTTTCACTGTATAATGTATGTATACGTGTGTATTAAAAAAAAAAACAATAATGTTAGGGCTGCCACCTCAACCAGATCTCTCGCCCGGCAATAGTAACATGGGGAAATATCACCAGTACTTAATTTTAAATGAATGTCATTATCAACTATGACAATCCTATCGCAGAGTATTCCAAGTTCATTACTTCCTTGTATCTATACATGAAACGAAATGAAGGATAATTCACTCACCCAAATGGTAGGTAATTGTAGTGCAGTCAAAATATCCCAATTCAGGCCTCCAAATAGAAAAAATAGAGTAAGGCTAATTTTTGTTGTTTTTGAATCAGTGGGCTCCCAGGAATCTACAACTGATTTGCTAAAAAAAATGTTGATCGGAAAGGTCCCAAAAAGGACAAAAAAAGGTACTCTTCAATCCTTGACCGCAGGTCAGCATGCGGGGTATCATATCAAAGGGGACGTCGAGTACATTACATATCCGGTGTTTGTTTCCTGTTTCAAGGACCCTCAAAGGAATAAATCGAGCTTAAATGGAAAATTTTCGAGTTTTTCATGTATCTTTCCAAAGCCATAACTAGGAGAATAATTCAAGTAGTCCCTACTTTTATCACTTTTAAAAATCTGTAATAGCTGAAGATTCTACCATTAAATTTGCTAAGAAAAAAGTTGATCGGAAAGCTCTGAAAAAGGACATAAAAGGACACTAATTTCACACGTTGATCGAACGTGGGCAAGTGGGGTGTCATATCAAAGAGGACGTCAAGTGCATTGCATATCCCATGCTTCTTTCCTGTCTCAAGGACACTAAATGGAATAAGTCGGGCTTAAATGGAAAATTACGGCTTTAGAAAGATACAGATACGGGTAACACAAAATGTTTTAAGTTGAGCCCAATTTTTCCCATTGAGGGTCCTTGGAACAATTAACAAATGCCGGATATGAAATGTACTTGACATCCGTTTTGCTATGACACCCCACATGCCCACGTACGAATAAGGTGTGCAATTAGTTTTATTTTATTTTATTTTTATTTTATTCACAATTCACTGAACAGGATACATTCCCAATAATACAGTAAAGAACAATTATAAGTTTGAAGCTATTAAAAAAATTAGCTGTTAAAAAGAGAAAATGCAATAATAGTAAAAATATGATCAGTAAAAAGAAAATAAGGTGCGGAAAAAAATAAGCAAAGAGTAAGATCTATAAATAAAATGTGTACTGTGCAAACGATTAAAATTTAAATAGCAAATCGAACTTCTGGATTCAAAAGAGATACTTTATGAATTAATGTTTGTTTAAAAGTAGTGAATGCATGAGGGAGAGGACCAAGCTCCAGCTTATCATATTCGTGCATAAGCCTGATCAAAGGGGAATTAAAATAAACCGACATCTGAGTAGGAGGTGGGTCAAAAACAGCAATAGATCGCGTGTTGTAAGCAGGAACGCGGTACTGAATGCGGTCGGATAGTTCACTATGCAGATAGCCGCGACATAATTTGTAAAGAAAACACATGTCCAAGTAAACTCTTCTTTAAAGTGTGAAAAGAGACTCAAATTTGGTCTGTTTCCATTAAAATCTTTATGAAATTTGGCATTTATTAAGCCAACTTTACAGCAATATTGAAAACAATATTATCATGCTTACTGCTTGTCTTAATCCATTTTACATGTAATTGGATAGACTGGTGTGCGTGATGAAGGAGACATTTCTGTACAACATTTCGTAAAATTCTGTTAAGCCAAATTGTACAAATATTTTCAAGTGGAAACAATTTAACTGGATACAAGCGGGGTATCCTTCGATGTTATATCGTATTCGTAACTTATATACCGTCCCTGATTTCCACGTCCCAAGTCAATTGGTTGTTTGCGAGATAGGGTTCTGTTACTAATCCCGTACAGTCTATTTCACCTGAAAAGATTAGATTACCTGTAGCTATTAGATAGATACTATAGTCCAATATCAACCGGCATAATCTTGTATTTTGCACGAGCAGTACCACCGGACATTCATGAGTTCCATGCTTTTTTTTCAGACCCCTGCTGAGCGCCTACATCTTACTCGTAGAATGTTGAGATAATCCTCCCTACATTTTGTCTCCTGAACAAACAATTTTTTGATCAACGCAATAGATTCACTGCGGTGTCACTCTTTCTGTACCAGTGACTTAGGAAGAAGATCAAAATGGCCGACCAAAATGGAAGGCAAAATTATATAAATCCAATCCGGCCTAACGGTAATATGAAGCAATGATTACGGAATCGGTTGTAGCGCATAACGAGTGGCGTACGTCCTATTTTCAGTCGCACTCTTTTGTTTTAGCATTTACCTACTTGAAACTAGAAGTCTGTAACTACTTCTTGTCATCAATAAAAGTCCAATTTGATCAAATACAAGGTTCATATGTTTGAGTTCATGATCAGCTTCTCACCAATTGCCATACTCGAAAGAGTGATTGAAAATTGGGTTTTCATGAGAACAAAAGAAAAAAGTGATGATTGTGAGAATTACATAACACTCACGCTATTACGACGCTAAGCTTATAAAAATGTATTTCAAAAATAAGCGTAAATGAACCATCATCCAACTTGAAACAGCAGCCTCAAATATCCAATAATGTGGATCGCCTTAGCCCCCTCCAGGACCAATTCCTGGTTGCGCCACTGTTTGATATGATACCCCGCATGCCGACCTCCGGTCAAGGATTAAAGAGTATCCTTTTTTGTCCTTTTTGGGACCTTTCCGATCAAATTTTTTTTTAGCAAAATCAGTTGTAGATTCTTGGGAGCCCACTGATTCAAAAACAACAAAGGAACATTACGCTATCAGCTCTCGCAAGAATAATTTTCTTGTTCTTGTTACCGACACTAGCGACACTTATCTTAGCATCCGCCATATAGCGGACACATAGCGGAAAATATCGGAAACACAAAAGTTCCCCCTATGAGAACGGTTAGCAGAACAAGCCACAACAAAAATTAGCCTTACTCTATTTTATTCTATTTGAAATAATAATATGACTGCACTATGGGGCCATACACTAATTGAGGTATGTATTAAAAAATATTAAAAAAAACTGCATTCTTTGTAAACAAGCTGCTAAATCATTTATAAAACATTTGGCAGAGCCTGTGAGGCCCGAATAACAAGAACCCCGTGAACGTATTGCGCGCAATGGCGGGACATTCACACAAAATGTGGCCACTTTTTCATGTCCTTTAAGAACAACAATTAACTTTCGTGGACAGACCAATTTTCTTCTAGTGCCGCAGCTAAAGGGTCTCATCAACTACTTTGATTGACAGCGTTCTCGTGGGTTGCAGGCTAGTCCAAAAATTATTTCAAATGGGGATGCCTTTCGCTGGTGTTGTTCCATAATCATCCGTAGCCGTCCGTTCCAAGTATGTACATAATTCCGGTGACGGTGACAGAAGAGGTGTTTTAGATAAGTAGTTAAGAGTCGCCATACACTGTCTAATCCTACTGCATTTTACTATAAACGATCGATTGGACAGTGTATGGCGATTCTTATAGTAGCTAGTCCAATGATGATTTTGATAATCAACGTCGCCCGGCAGAATTTGCATAGCCTGCCCCCCGGCAATAACTTTTAAGCCCGTCACTGCCGGGCGAAGCCTGAGAAGGTGGTAACCCTACCCTGGAGTATGTACATAATAACAATAACGTGTAGCCGGCTGTTGATTCATTCATGCTGACGTCCGTCGTCTGGCTCTTTTATTGATTTGATGAGAGTATGTATGTATATTTCGCGAAACGTGGTATCTTGCGACAAGAAAACGCGTTTCTCGTTGCGTACATATATGTAATGTAGATAGAGATGCCAATCGCGAGTGTGCTTGAGATTGAAAGTAGCTCTCTTTACCCCAACATATCAACCAACCTACAGGTAAGGAAAACTGAACCGAGTATTTGTCCAGATAACTTGTGAATAAAGTGCAAAAACACGCGAATCTTTGGAGAGAACTGATAAAGGTGTGTATGGTATGTTGTGGCCTGATCTTGAAATTACGAAGAACTGGTATAAATCAGTTGGTCAGTGTATTTCACTGTGAAAGATATAAATTTGTGTTTAGTCGATGGTTGTTAGTAGCTTTTGATAAGCGACATCAGAATACACACAGCTTCTAAGATTTAAGAGTGTATGTACTTGTAGTTTTAATTATACGGACGTGGAGGTGGAGTTTCGCGAATAATTTTAATTCGATTGAACATAATTGGCGGTTTTGTGGTGGTCTACCGACCAAATTTCCTTGTGATTCTATTATCTATTTTGTTGCCAAAACGGCGGCGCTCATAAGGTGTGTAATAGTGAAAGTATATGTACTTTATTTGATATGTTATATTGTGTTAGAAATATGAAATATGTGCTACATTTCCAATGTGTGAATATAATTCTTATCTAAATTGTAGATACAACTCCGAAGCGTCCGTACATTATTATTTACCACATACGTACGGATACTAACATACGAATAAACACCAACAAATATTATCCGAAATTCTTTTGAGACTGTCCGAAAAAGTATCGTACATACGGGTAGTGGTTGGGTCGCTGTTGTGCTTATCTAACATATTTTGTATCTGTCCAAAAGGCTGGATGGATGTCGAATTTTAGTGCGTTAATTTACTTAAATTAACTCAATGGGCGAATCGTCATCTGCTCTTGATATAAAATCTTTTGATGGAATGAAGTGATATTATGATGAGTAATTTGGTTGAGAAAATAATAGAACAATTCTTTAAAATGTATGTAGGTCTCTCCTTTATCTACCATTCAACTCGAATACGTCATAATGAAAAAGTAGGTGTGTTTTTTTGGTTATCCCGTGGATGTTTGGGTAACGAAACTCCATATAAAAAAAAATACCGACGTACAGAGGGCTGCGCCCGCAATACGAGGGTTTTTTAGATGTTGGATACATAGGTACATAGTGAATAATTTTGCACATATATTTTATAGGTAATAAATAAGAATTATGCACAATGTTAATGAAATGCTTCTTGTAAATCAATTTTGGGATTGGTCTAAATAAACGCGTTCCAGAATGAAAGGCTAATGCCTTTCATTCTGTAACACTTTTTAGTTAGACCAATCCAAAAATAGATTTACTATGTATCATGCCTCCACATATTAACTGGATTTATTAGCTGTAACGCCGTTACCATGACTCCAAACTGGAAAAAAGCGACTGATATGAAATGTACCCATCGAGTTCTTTGATTTGATAAAAACTAAAAAAGTCGACTTTTTCAAATCTCCGGGACACCCTGTTTGCTTTATCCTACCAACGTCTAAGTATTTCGTGCTAAAGACTGTTACGATTCTACACATTCCTACCAATACCAAATTTCATAACGATCGGTTAGTGAACAAATTTGTAAATGTCCGGGACACCCTTTTATCTTGGCCATACCAAATTTTTAAGTATTTCATGCCAAAGACTGTTACCATTCTACACATTCCTACCAAATTTCATGACGATCGGTTAAGCCGTTAGCGAGTTATTTAGTGAACAGACGGACGGACAAAATCGATTTCATAAGGGTTTTTTGTAAAATCTAAAAAACCCTCAAAAATGCCTGCTGATCCACCTGTCATTTTTTTTTATATGAAGTTTCGTGGTTTTGTTACCCAAACCTACACGGGATAACCAAAAAACACACCTAGTGTGTAGATACACACTTTTCTTTTCACAAGTTTAAAAAATGCGTTCGACCAATGTATGTTTGCATGCATGTAGATTTACAACAAAATGCCAATAAAAAATATTAATGCAGTACTCAATTGACCCCTGTTAACACTGCAAGAACTACCATTCCATGAAGTTTACATATAAAGGGTGTTTTATTTCAAACCATAGAACTTTAAATGAAGCATAAAAGAATGTGTTCAATTGAAGAAAATGTTCACATTTAACTGCACATTGAGACGAGATCCATGTTCAAGGGCATATGGCTCAAAACTTTCAGCAGTTCCAGTAAGAACACTAAATTCCATTTCTTTTTATTCTAATAAACGTTCGTCATAAGATTGTGATAAGAAATGAATATTTCAAGCACCAGCACTACAGCGCCCGCTCTAGAACTTACGCCGCCCCGGGCGAGTGGACAAATAGCCGCCTCTTAGGTAAAGTACCAGGCATAGATTGATAGTAGATAGCACACATGATTTGTCGTTGTTGTACAAGCGATTTAAGAGACATTTTATTCTTAAATTGAGTGATGTTGGCAGCCCTTCGTCGTTATAACTCATCAGTTCCACAATGGCTGCCGTAGGATCACATATCAACCCAAAAATTCATAGTCACAGCGGGATTCGAACCAACGCTATAGTAATTCAGAAAATAGAATGTCTACCCACTGAGAAAGCCCAGAGTTAGAAGTCCGTTCCGCCAAAATTCATACTCTGAAGTGCAATTCATCTCACTTCACCAAAGTCTTCTAGAGAGTTTGTTTGAAATTCCAAAATCAAGGCTATAAGTATTGAGTTTCCCCAGCCACATATTATTCACCGCCGGCAACAAATATACAGATGTCAAATAAAAACCTGGCGGAGTTTAGAATGATATATATATGTGATTTGGGGATTTATCGAAGCAGACCACTACTTTTTGGGCCCATTTTCGTCCCCTTACAGTGATTTCCAGAAGTCATCACTGAGTCCCGTGTGATGTGTAGCATGTCTTTGAAGCTAAGTTCACTCATGGCTTCCACACTTATTGTGGATCTGCCTAGGATCCTCAGCCTCCTACTACCTAGTGCTTATCACTCACACACAATGTGTGCTGCCGTCTTAGCCAGACATAGTCTGCATACATCATCCTCCACGATTTTCATCTTAGTTAGATGCACTTTAAAATTACCATGCCCTGTCACTAAGGCAGTTGTCCGTGTATAACTGAGTACCTGTTTAGCTTTCCTTCCTAGTGGGCTGGTAATTGGGTTTCTCAACTTGGTGAAATCCAAACTACCTTGTCCGAAATTGGCCCACTCCATGCTAGATGAATCAATGAATCCATTCGCGAGGAGACCGGGCTAATTGCTGCCAAATGTGGATACACGTTTTCTAAAATGCCTGAAAAAAAATTGTTGGTGGTGCATTTCGGCAAGAAATTTCTCATAGAAGATTTTTTTTAACGCTTTTATGTGCTGAGTGTTTATGCACTAATTATTTATAATTTCTTATGGTTTCTCTGGATGTTCAATATTTACTTAGTGGACGTGATCTCCTATGACTCAACAGACTGAATAAAAATATTAGGCTACCCACAATCGGGCCATGCAAAAACGCGCACAAAACATCAAAGTTGTGGACTACATACGCCTGGGATGGACAGAGACGATGGGGATTTAAATTTTGTCATTTGTTCGGTTTGGTCAACTGCTAGCCGTGTGGTTGGAGGAATCCAATCCGACCTTGGACCGATCTTTGGAACGTTACGCTATCAGCTCTCGAAAGACGAATTTTTCTTTCTTTTTATCGCCACTAGCGACACTTTCTCCATCATCCGTATAACGAACATGTAGCGGAAAATATTAGAAACACAAAAGTTCTCCTTATGAGAATGGATAGCAGATCATGCCACTTCAAAATCAGGTAGCCCTTATCTTTGACAATAATTAGGGAAAATGCAAGCAAATCCTTAATTCTGATGAAAAGAAGAGGAATTTTCAATTGGAGGACGAAATCAGCACACCATTCTCCTAAATAAGCAACTGTTGTGCTTCTTCACTTAAACAAACCATTATTCCTTACAGTGGAAACTCGATAACTCGAAACTCCTTAACTCGAAAAAGGCTTTAAGTCGAAGAAAATCTGCTTCCCCAGGACATATGAACAAAAAACAATGGAAAACAAACTCGATAACTCAAACCAAAAACTCTATTACTCGAAGAAAAAATTTTGATTTCACTGTTTGTGAAACTCTATAAGTCGAAGTGCTGGTATTGGAGACTATAAGTCAAAATTTCAGATACACCACAAGTCAAATTAAAATTTCTTATCTTCTTCTTCTTATAAGTCAAAGCTTTGCTATGCGAAACTCTATAAGGCGATTTTTTTTATTCCACCAATGGCGATTTTTCTGTTTGAAATTAGAATTTTATTGCTGCATATTCCGGAAACGAGAATAACGGTACTTTTCTGCGATAAAATGTTTCAGTTTGCATTTAAATATAGCGTTCATCGTAAGGTTGTTTTGTTATTGTCAAAAGAATAATCGTTTCGTGCAGTTTGAGGAATTCAGCCAATTAAACATATCTGCGTCAAAAAGAACGCTACAAACCCTGACTATTCAGCAGAAGAAAGAATTTATAAAAGCGGTTGATGCAAAAGGTCGAATAAAAGGGTATAGCCGCCGAATTAAAAATTCCGGTTAGTACGCTTTCTACGATTTTAAAGAAAAGAAAAAAAAAAAACATTTTGTCATCTATCGGAAAAGAAAATACCAAAATATAAAAATACACAAAAAGAAAAAAAACTCGATAAGTCGAATTTTCTTACAAATAAACTCGATATCTCGAAATCTCTTTACGTAGAAATTTCGATAACTCGAAAGAAAGTTTGGTTCCCTTGGGATTCGACTTATCGAGTTTCCACTGTATTTTGTTTCACCCCTTTTTATTTCATCTGTAGTTTCCATGGTTTGCTTGACACTAAATCGAAGTTGATAACGAATTTTTCATTTTAGCTTTTCGAGTTTTTTATTCGTGTTTTAGCCAAAAAGTCACCCCTAAAATTTGGCGCCCCGGGCGACCGCCCGGCTTGCCCCCCCTTAGAGCGGGCGCTGCCAGCACATTAGTATTCGATGTATATGTAGTTGCAGATAATGGAGCATGATTTTTGTTAAATGTGGTCAAGTTACACCTTTAGATAACGGGACGTACGCACTCGATATGACAGCCATTTGCCTGAAATCGAGATTAGACAAAATTGTTAGAAAATTATATGTAAATCCAATTTCATAAATATGTATTAAAGCCATTTTTCCATGCTTTATTTCAATTTAAAGTTCTATGGTTAAAAAAAAACACCTTCTAGGTCAAGTATGTATGCTTTTCCAACACGAATATATTATTGTTTGTCGATTAGCACTCAAAACTGCAAGTGCACACCCTAGAGCCTAGACTAAAATGCAAGTGTCCGCAATGACCATACCGGAGCAAAGATAAAATGTTTTACACAAAAATATTTTATTTATGGACGGCATATACGGGCTGTACTGACTAATTGGAACTAAATTTAGTCCCATTCGCAATAGATGGCGGAGTGCTTGTCCATCCATTATGCCTAGACAAGCGACTGTCTCTGAAGAGCGACGTCGTCTTGTTGTTGGGGTGATATCGTTTGCGATTTTCGTTTCCGTACAAAGTTTATATTAAATTCCTGTTTAGAAAAATGCAAGATTAGCAAAGTCAAATTATAATATTGTCCAAATAATCAAAATGTCAGATTAACCATTTGTAAACATCTGCACATTCCACAACCAATTCAAATACAAAGGAGAATAAGAAGTTAATACGCGAACTAAACTAGGACGGTATAAATACCCTATGGAAAAGGTACTACATCTCTAAAAATGTTTTAAGATAGTTTAAATTAAAAGCCGGTATATAAGCGCTCAATTTCACCTATCTTAAGCCAGTCACACACTGTCAATCCATGGATTTAATTGGATTAAAATCTAGCTCATTTGACAGAACGAAAATCCATTTTATAGATTCGAATCTATGGATTGCCCGTGTGTGTACGGACTTATGCCGGCTTATTTGTAATTCGACGTATTGCTTGAAGCACATTAATATATAGGGTGAGATTGAAATAAAATGAGGCATACAAATGCCTAACGACTTTCAGTGGTTACTGAGATGTTTATATTTTTGTGGTTTTTGAGAAAAATCGCGAAAATTTGTATTGAGATTTGCAAAGACATTACACAACAACTGACTACAGTAGGTATTCAAATTTACATGTTACAGACATATTTTGTTTTTGCACTCATTCAAAATGTAAAATAAATAATTTTCAATTTTTACTTCCTTTTAATTTAAAGATAACAAAATATTATTAAATTGTGGTTGTTCTGTAAAAATACCTCCTTAGCGTAAACTTTCTAAAAAGCTATAAATGTTTATATACATATGTATGTACACATATCTTTGAAAGAAATGATGTAGACTACGATACTGAGGCCCGTATTTATGAACATACCTTAACTCAAGGAGACCTTGAGTCAAGGATGTCGAAATTCAAAAAAATTAATGACTCCAATTGAGGTTGACTATAGAAAATTTCAAGGTCTCCTTGAGTTTTTTCTTAAATCAAGGATGCATTGACTAGTGATTTCTATGAAAAAGTATGGAAAATGACATTTAAGTTTTTTTAATTTCGGCATCATTGAATCAAGGTCTCCTTGAGGTAAGGTATGTTTATGAATACGGGCCTAACAGTTTTAGCCCTATAATAGAGAGTTTTAGCAAGTCGTATGGAATAAAACGACATAATTTGACATTCCATATAAAAATTCGCTTGCTTACCGTATACGAAACAAAATATTTTAATTTTGCATATCCTAAGTAGGCATATGTGTAAAAAACGACAAATTATTTCGCCAATTTCGACTGTTTCCAGAGAATCAAATATACGGAAATACACCCATGCCTACTTGGGACATGCAAAATTAAGATTTTTCGTTTCGTATACGGTAAGCAAGCGAATTTTTATATGGAATGTCAAATTATGTCGTTTTATTCCATACGACTTGCTAAAACTCTCTAATACTTCATAGAATATTGTCGTCCAATAGTAATAGTAAATTAGGCTTCGGAAAATGCATACATCATGCATATCAGCGATTAAACACAAGTCAGAGGTACGTCGGAAAAAAAACTATTGGCCCGACGGGAGTGAAGGGTATCCAGATTTCGACCGCACCTGAAATTAGCCGGTTTTTTTTTCTACGTTAAAATCCGTTCGTATTCTAGGCTAAGGCATTTTAGCCTAGTCCAAATATCTTATATAACTATAGCAGTATCTCCATACCTTTGTTTCCAGCGCCCCAAATAGCAGAAGAAAAATAAACCAGAATATTGCAATTGAGCGACAAAAATCATGTAGTATCTCTGGATTTTTCAGGATTTATAGGGGAGAAAAGTCCTGACCGATGGGGGGTCCGCAACATAGAAACATGGAGTTAGGGACATGTCGTTTTGCCAAATTTAAATGGAGGGATAATGGAATAATGATAATTCAGCAAAAACCATCCCCAACTTAATGTGAATACACACACAACATTTCACTGCTGAACTTGCTTCTTTTCAAAAGCTGTGGAGCCTTTTAAAAAGGTCAAAAACGAAAATATTCTAATTTATTTTTTAATCTAGCGACTAATTCTCCAATAAAGGTCAAATATACATACATAATATGTCATCGCAAAGGAAATTTTACGTGTTTTTTCTACTTCAGACCATTTGTCTGTATCTTTTGCAGTTTTTGAAATAATCGGTAAAAACTCAAAAATCAGAGGGCCATTCCTAACAATCCTGCAAAAATTCAGAGATTCATGATTTTTGCCCCCCAAATAGCGGATTTTTCTTTGACTAATAGAGATGATTCAAATATAATTGCTTTTGTCAAAATATTTGCATAAATCTACCTACTTATATTAATTTTTTTAATTTATTTGCTTTTTTTTGACAGGTGACAAACACTTGGTTCAATTTCAATGATTTAAGAACGAAAGTGGTGTTAATGTCAATACCAACCAGTTAGAATGAACTATGGTTATTTTGAGGGGGTAATAATCCATAGTATTGACATTACTCCCCACTTTCATTCTTAAACATAATATAGCTTTATTGTGAATATTTAGCTTAATCATCTCTGGCCACACATTGATCGGTATTTGGCAAAGCTTTTAGTTTTAAGATAGCAGAGTCCAAGAACAATTACGAAATTTTTTCGTTCAGCGCATCTACGTCACAATAGACCGGTAGTATACGAGAATTGTCAACTTCACGAACAATTTGTAAAGAAAAGTGTAAATGCCGTGAGACGGCCGCAAATTTTTAATATTCTGGAGGTGAGGAGTTGTTAGGTTGCTCGTCAGGAGTAAAATGCCGAATGAAAATCCCAGAAAAATGATTGTACAGCCGTAATACAAACGTGAGGCAAACGATTTCGTCGCTTGGAATTTTTTCGATCTTGTAGAAAAAAAACTTATAAGATCGGCCCAATTCATCTACAGAACAAAAAGAGCCCTCTCAAGAAACATCCCTTCATCCCTTGTTATACAGTGTATCCGGAAAGTACCGCATAAACACAGGAGCAAATATTTCCTCATGTTTTCTGGTAACTTTTATGTAAATTATGCCAAAATCAAGCAAAAAATAACCTTAGGTTTGTTAAGTAATGAAGCTCTCTAGTTCCTGTCAACCCCTTGTGGGGCATAGGGCATTGAGTAATGAAGCTAGAATCAAATAATGTATGACAGATATGGTCCAATTTATCCAGACAATTTTTAAATAATTTCAAAAGCATCTCACTTTGGCAGAAGTTGGAGATGTAGGAAATGAATTTGCTTTTGGGTAAAACTACAAAAAGTAAGGTGAAACAATTAGTTCTTCAAAAATCTTAAAAAGCCTTTAGCAGCTTAAGGGTTAGAATTGGGAGTGCGTTCCGTATACCTTTTTTGTAAACAACATTGGAAATCATTTCCTGGTGCGTTTGTTCGGTAGTTTTCGGACACCCTGTATATTACATTTATTATAAACCAAAAAAATATATATATTATTAGTAGGAATACGATTTTTATAGACTTTTTAACAGATTTTTTAATCCTCGTACTCCAATTTAAACATGTTTTCTTCATGCACATTTAAATTTAAAATAAACGGTGTTTGTTTTCACATATCTGATTTTTAAATATTTGTAGTTTTTTTTTCGCATATTTGAATCTTTTAAAGGGAACAAATTGCTCAATGAAAAAACATATTGGCCAACCCTCTAAAATTAATTGTTATATTAACTTTTATATTAAAATTAATATGGGAAGATTGGTCAATATGTTTTTGTAAGTAATTGTTTTTAATGAGCAATTGGTCCCCGATAAATATTAATTAATTACTGAAATCATCTTTTGTGAAATAATTCATACAGACAACACTGGTTATTGTGTTTAAATCTTTCCCACGCCGACAGAAATTTTTCCAGTTTTTCTCAACAGCAGCACTTGTTGGGAAGGTAACAAAACTGCACTTTGAATTTTTGTTAACGTTGTTGCAACTTGCCACTGTACACCTCATTTTTTGTGGTTTAACATTTTCACAATATACGTAAGTTCATAACGTATCTTGTGAAAATCCAAAATTCAAAATAACGAATTATAATCAGAATTCTGTATCTTGGGTCTAGTGTGACGTCATAGCACGATAGCCGACTGTCAAATTCGTATCAGCTGAAATAAAGTTCCTGCGCAATGCGTGATCTATTAGTCTATTGTTCTTGAGCAGAGTCCTAGTAAATGGTTAAATCCCAAAACCGACCGTTTTTATTTAAGACCAGGACGTCGATGAAACAATATTTGAGTGAGTTTTGCTTAGAATAATTGGGCAAATTAAAAACACTCTCTTATAAAACTTTATTGGGGGAAGCTGGGGGGCATGGTCCCATATTACGATTTCATTTTTTTTTACATTTTTTGTTGTTTAGATAAAGATACATAATACAAGGTTTGATGGGATTGGTGTAGCAAAAAATGTTTTTTAGAAGAACCAAAACGGGGGCCGCCCCATGACCCCATGGCTTCTTTACATCAATTTTTACGTATGTTTTGTGGCATAGGTTTTGTTGAAATTGGTGGACTAATAGAACAGTTTTTCTCTGAAGAACCTAATTTGGGGGGTTGGGTTTGTATGGCAGCCCCATAACCCCATCGATCGATTCCATCCATTTTTACATATTTTTTTTTTCATACATTTATATGAAGTTTGGTTAAGATTGGTTAATAAAGAGAAAAGTTTTTCTTAGAAGAAATTAAATTGGAGGGGCTTGGGTTGTATGGCAACCCCATTGATCTGATCAGTGATTCAATACCCGCCGAGTAAAACGTGTCGCAACAGACAGACAGACAAGTAGACAGAGGGACGGACATCGCCTAATCGACTCCCCAAGTCATACTGATAATATACAGGGTGTCTCACGACTCATGGTACATACAATACTGGATGATAGCACAACTCATTTGGGTAGAATTAATGTTCCACATGACCCCTCTATCTTAAACCGTTATAAAGTTTTATTTTTTTTTGTAAATAGTGTCAAAAAGCTCGACTTGCCGAGCATAATCACTATTTGCCACACTCCCAAATATTTAATCCTAGATTTAACTTCACTTTCTCAAACTGCTCAAAATTCTACATAAAATAAATCTTTTCCCAATTAATTAGTTTAAAAAGCTTTCCAGATACATGCTACATACCATTTAAACTTTAATGAAATTCGAAAATGGATTTTTCATTGAAAATTCAAATTGTAAAATCGTAACGGTAATTTGAACTGACAAATCTGCAAAGTTGACAAAAGTTGCCTCATAATGTTAGCTTTCGAACATATAAAAATTAGGGTTTTAGGATTTGAAAAATTGCATACCTTACGTGCTAAAAAGAAAAAAACCTGGTTCCAAGAGGAAACCAAAGTTTTCACAATTTATATACGAGTTTTATTTAGTAAACAAGATTTTTTTTTAATAAAAAACGAAAACAAAAACAAAAACCCAGACCGAGGTTAATTTCGGGTGCGGCCGAAATTTGGATACCCTTCACTCTTCTCGGGCTAATATGTATTTTTTTCCGGCATACCTATGAGTTGTGTGGGGTCATGTGGCACATTAATTCTATCCAAATGAATTGTGCTATCATCCAGCAATGTATGTTCCATGAGTCGTGAGATACCCTGTATATATACTTTTTATATGATCGGAGATGCTTCCTTTAATGCGTTACAAACTTCATGACAAAGTTAATGTATACCCTTTCACTCTATACGAAAGGTATAAAAATTAAAAAAAGTGCGAGAAATATTTAGTTTTAATGGATTTTTGCGTGTTTGAAACCCGGACGGCACAATTTCCCCGTACATTTGTACACCATTTTTTAGTGTTTACAAAGGCAATCATGGTCCAGTTTCTCTCGCTGCTTCCCGGATTTCTAATATAGGAGGCTTTGCATAAGCCAACGATTTCATAAAGATTTTTAGCGTTTTTTGGGCCTATACAATTTTTCAGTATAGGAATTTAATTTGTATTGATACAGACACATATGTATGTATGCACACACTCCGGCATATAGGCTGCATCAAACAGCGTTAGAGGCGCCACAAACCCTCCGATCGATCGGTCAGATTTTTTGATTGCGAGATAAATCGGAAGGTGTATGGGACCATTGGATTAATTTTTTTGATTTGACGTGTGGAACGTATTGCCAATGCACTTTTTCGTACAAGCTGTCATGACAATGGCTGAATTCAAATTGTAAGAAAACGACCGGACGGGTAAACTTGCACGACAAGAACCATCGTATGATCATTTCACACTATCCGATCAAAACACGGACCGGCGAACAATAATCACACAGCAAGTATGTATAAATGTTGCCATGCACGCTCCAAAGTTAGTGTACAATGAAGTGACGAGTCGACAAGATTAAAATGCAAGTAAAACACGCGCTAATTGTCTTTGCAGAACGCCTGAACTATTGGTAGATGCAATCGTCTTATCGATCGTACGATTCCTACGAAAGAAAAACAATCGTGTCACGATTTTTTTCTTTCGTAAGACTCGTTCTTACAATTTGAAATGAACAATGCTTGTCTGCTGGCCACTACAAAAGCTCTCTTGTCTTGCAAGTTTACCCGTCCGGTTTCGTCTTATAATCTGAAATCAGCCAATCATGCGTTCTCAGTTGCTGATTTTTTGACATAAACCTGTGATCGTTCTTCATGCTGTGGTTGTGGCGGTCATTCTCCATCAAAGTAACAATGAATGTCCATCTTTCATCGCCAAAAAAGGTATAATTTTCGATATTTTGTGTTGTGTCTTGTGCACCGTGAGACTGCCAATTTCAGATTGCCCGATAAATTGCCTAATGTATGTATGCTGTACGGGCGGCAGATCGATTGCCCAAATCGGTCGGCCGAGAAATCGTCAGGTTTGTGACGCTCTTTATATGCACTTATGCAGAGAGTTTAAAACACCTAGCTAATCCATTTCTAGTTCTTTGACAATGCTTGCCAAAAACTTCAAATCAGGCTGTCGTGCAATGTAAATGCCTTCCCTTTTACGGAATAATCAAAAATAATTCATTTCATTTTGGGCCCGAAATGTATTTGTTATAGAAAAAAGTTCGTTCGGAAAATTCAAAATCCATATATGTATTAAACTCGTTATACGAGTATGAAAATAAATTATTATAGTGGATGTTTGCTATAGAGACTTTCCACTGTAGAATATATCAGGCTTTTTACATTTTTGTTATCAGGATCTTTATCCTTTTAATTGAAAACTTACAGACCTACATAAAATCACACAATTTTTTTTAATTTCCATTATCATGTTGATAAAAATTTATTACATACGTACAATGTATGTATGTACACTCCCAGTCACTTGAATAGGGACAAACTTTTCGAGAGTTTTTTATCTCAAAATATCCCTTTCCTTGCAGCGGAGAGGAGAACTCAGTATTTGTTTACAAAGGCTATTATGTTGCTCATAGTTTGCGAGAAAAAATTAAACATTTAATAACAACAGTTATGTTTCATCAACATTATGCTGATGCACTAATAAATTCTATGTTCAAAATTAAATACCGCGCAAATGGCTCAAATCGATGTTTTCAGAAATAAACAACACAGATTACGCGAAATTTCGAAAATAGTGAAAAAAAGTAAATCGGTTGTGTTTAACTATTTAAAAAATAAAAGTGGATATGGACGAAACATAAAAGGGCGTACGCGAGGTGCCCAAACCGCCAAAGAGAAAAGGGCCATTTTGCGAGTTGCCTCTAATTTTGCACTATCAGCGGCTAGAATTGGAGCTAAAGTCGGCGTTACAGCTAGTTTATCAACAGTAAAACGTGTAATAAGGAGTTCCTCACACCTAAAACGAAAGAAATTTTAGAAAAAAATCAGAGACAGCTCCCCAAACCATGACAATACCTTCTCTGCTATGATGCCTTGACAAAAACCGTTCGTTTTTACGTAGATCGTTACTCTGTTCCACCCCTGCCGCCATGACATATTTTGGCGAGCAAAATCCAGAGGATGGCTTTTCCTCTTTGTGTCTAACGGTGTTTTTTTTCTGAATTTTATTGAATTTTCTTTCGTTTTAGGTGTGTCCTGTTGATAAACTAGCTGTAACACCGACTTTAGCTCCAATTCTAGCCGCTGATAGTGAAAATTAGAGGCGGCTCGCAGAATGGCCCTTTTCTCTTTGGCGGTTTGGGCACCTCGCGTACGCCCTTTTATGTTTCGTCCATATCCACTTTTATTTTTTAAATAGTTAAACACAACCGATTTAATTTTTTTCACTATTTTCGAAATTTTGCGTAATCTGTGTTGTTCATTTCTCAAAACATCGATTTGAGCCATTTGCGCGGTATTTATTGCTTTTTCCTCTACCCACGATTACCGAAACTAACAAAAATTAAAGTCAAAACACAATCTGAGTGGATTAAAACAAAAACAGTTAGGATACGATACTAGCACTTTCGAAATAACGACCGAATCGCAACTGTCCCTATTCAAGTGACCCAATTTTGAACATAGAATTTATTAGTGCATCAGCATAATGCTGATGAAACATAACTGTTGTTATTAAATGTTTAATTTTTTTCTCGCAAACTATGAGCAACATAATAGCCTTTGTAAACAAATACTGAGTTATGCTCTCTGATGCAAGGAAAAGGATATTTTGAGATAAACAACTCTCGAAAAGTTTGTCCCTATTCAAGTGACTGGGAGTGTATAGGATACCCGACATGTAAATTCCGACTATACAAGTCTCTTAAACTATCATGCTCGTATATGTTGGAGTTACACAGAATACATAACTCTTTTGATAATGCCAAAAATATTCTGGTGATAAAAGCATAAGTGTGTGTGATCACAAAAAAAGTATTTATGTACATCCGATCGAAAAACGTTCACCCTACATTACACTATACTATAGTTCATTATACGACATGATGCGATCACATTCTCCAGACGATTGTATCGAGTAAGATCCTTATTGACCTTAAATGCACTTCAAAATGATAGCGGATGCTGCGTCGCCCCTAGGGTTTTAGCTTAGAGACACGTAATATAGTTGAGGGTATTTTTCAAGTTCAACTGATAAGGACATGAATCCGAGAGAAAACTCAAGATAATGATGGTGTTACATTCATCTGTGGTGCCATATACAGTTGATTAGATTATTTTCACCAACGAGAAAAAATGAGTTTTTTTTTTATAAATAACGAAGAAAAAAAGTTTTGATCCGTTACATAACTTGCCGGCGTTATTGCAATCAATCTCCAAGTGCCAGTTAGTTGCAGGGAAACGTCTAGGCTGTACGCACGGCTCGTATTGTGTTGTGATGCAGCAGTGCTAGTCTGTATCTGTAGTGTCTTGCAATTTTTTTGAAGTATTGTTTTATATTTCGTGTATTAAATTTGGTTAAAATTTTTGTTTGATTAAATTGTGTTAGAAGTTGTTCTTTTTTGTCTCAATTGAGTTTACTGTGTTTTTCACAATTATCAAAGCTATAACTTGTTAAACGGTGAGTTAATCAGTTTCAATGTGATATTTTTTTACAGTATTAGCAGGATTTGTATTGAAAACTGTTTTATGTTAAAGCACGAAGAAGACACGTGGCTAATTAGAAATATTGAGAAATCTGAATTTAATAGGGTGACGATTAATTAGCAATTTCACTGTAAGTGCGTTGTTAAAAGCCTCGAATCAGCTAGTTTCTCCACTACAAACTGAATATTTGATGGGACTTTTTGTTTTATAAAATGCACAAGTTTGCATTACTTTTAATTTCACAAACTCACCATTATGATCAACGAAATCTTTAGTTTGGTAGTTACCTCATTGTACCTATATATTTATTATGTGTTTTTTCTTATGAAACCAAGCTTCCATGACGAATTTGAAGTCTTATGTTGAACTTTGGCGATTAAGCACAATTTTGGCGATAATTTTATGCAAGTTGGGGTTGAATTCTTAAATTGTTGTTAATGCATACAATCAGTGTATGTACCTAATATGAATTTAGATTGAGGCTACAAATTTGTGGGAATCTGGTTAAGAAAGTATTGATAACTGAAGGAAATAGCGTTTCGTAAAATTTTGCACGATTTTTGCTTCAAAATAATACACAATAATGTATTAAATGCTCTTCTTTTAAATATGTAATTATTATTGTGAACTTACAAGAGTCAATATCAAGGAAAAAAAATTGTCGCGGTGATTTTATAAAGTTAATTGTTTGTCCTCCATCGGGGGTCAAGTTGGATTGATTATGATAGCACATGCAGTTGATAAGAAGCTCACATAAAGAATAAGTATGCACGTGTGTACTGCCTACACATGCGTGTGCACACATACGTACATATATGTTTGAATGTAAAACGAGACCGAGTTCTATAGCACGCTGAGTGTATATCCTTTATCCTATACTAAGCTGACCATACGTACAGCATTTCGCTGTACAGTACAGCATTTAGACCTATCGTACAGCATTGTGAAGCGTACAGCAAAATGTACAGCATTTTTGACAACCCAACCTCTGACAAGCATTATGGACACGTACTTGAACTAATTTTCGATCGCAGATTATGAATGATAAGCCTGACATCTTTCTTATTAGAGACTGTGAAACCTCTAACCTGCTCACATAAGGACAGCCTTTTCAGGAGGAGACAGCACTCCCTACAATTTACCTATCAATGTTAAGAACCCTTAGGTGCAACCCATGCTTAGTATTGCCCGTATTAGAACGGTATTTAAATTTGTTTTATTACACGGAGAGAAAAAATGTAGTGAAAGGTATTAAAACTGTAATAAAAACTATTGCATTTGTAATGATTTTTGACCCTATTGAAACTGATGTAAAAGTTATTACTTCTGTAATGAAAAATGTCATTGCGCTGTATTAAAATTAACAATTGGTTGGTAATAACATTTGCCAGGAAGATAATTTGGCAATAATACCAAAAAATACAAAAAGTTAACTTTTTTTTTTAATTTTTTAATTTTTACTTTTTTTTTATTTTTTTACTTCTATTTTATCCTTAATTTCTTTTTCCCTATTTTAACTTTACCTTTTTACAATTTGCTTCTACTGGGAATTGAACCGGGGACCTATCGTTTCGAAATCCTACGTCCTACACCTAAGCTATCTAAGATTACAAATTATGCGAATAAATTGGTCGTCTTATTTTTTGACAGTTTCATAATAATTACGCGCTCTTGTTAATTTCATGTACACCGTGCAATAATTATTATTACAGACAGTGATGAAAATTACCATAAACACAATAAATGTTACTACCCATGCAAATATCACGCAATGATTTTTTTCATTACACTGCAATCATTTTTACAATAGGCCAGAACCAGTAAAAACAACTGAATTGTAATCAATTTCACTACATTTTAATAATTTTCACTACAAATTTAGTGAAATTGTATGTTGTGAATTTCATTGTATGATTTTGTTGAATTCATTGCACATTTTTCTCTCCGTGTAGTATACCCAGAGCCGGATTTCCCTTATGGGCAACCTGGGCAACTGCCCGGGGCGGCAAATTTTGAAGGGCGGCATATTTCTGAAACTTTCATCTTCCATTGAATTATTGTTCTGTGAAAAAAAAAAAAATTTCTATATTTCAGGAGGCAGTTTAAATAAATTAGAAAAAAATAAAGGAAGCTCTGCAAAAGTCGTTCCTTTGATCAGTGGCGGATGTCAGTAGGCGTTTCGACTTCGACCCTACCGACCTGGCCCTTTATTTTTGCAATCCAACGATTAATCGATTGATCTTAATTCTTAAACTCCCAAATTGTTTCAATATGGCTGGCTAACGAATTAAGCGAACACTTCTAAAATTGGAAAGTCTGATCACTGAATTATTTTTTTTTATCTGCGGGCGAAGCGCTAAAAATGCCGCCGTAGGCTTCAGCTGGTCAGTTCACCACTATAGTGTTGGGAATCGCGCGTGGGAGAAGTAACATACACTTGGAACCAAGAAAACCGGACACTTTTACTTTTTTTACTTATACGCTATTATAACGAAACCAATGAACGGATCTTTTCTCCGGATCCACTTTCTTTCTCCTGGTATAGCATACTCCACCTATTCCTGCCGGATACTGCATTTTCGGACTGGGTTCATTAAGTATTGAAAACGACCATTTCGTAGAGCTGCAGAACGGGGCGTCAAGACCTTTCGCGATAATAAAATAATAAATATCGAATAAAAAAGTGCCCGTATTTGGCACGGAGTGTATGTTTTTAGTTTTATATTGCAAACTCTAAGGAATCGAATTATTTTCCATCATGTGACAGTCTTAGGGGTTGCTTATGCATCCAATGCGTAAGTTCATCATATTTTTTTTTTCAAATATTCTTTTGAGCTCTAAGGAGTATCGGCTTCTCCATGAGCATCTAATTTCACCTTCAATGGAGTACCTATATTAACTTTGATTTGAAGTTCAGTCCAAACACCTTTCTAAGAAGTAAACTTCAATTTTTACTCTTCTTCTTCCTTGCCTCGTTCTTTATACCGCCCCATGGTTTCGCGTTGCTCGACCTGCGGTGTAGGCACATCGCCCGTTTTGGCGGTAATATCTCAGCATATTTCTACAGGCAGCTCTATCTTGGATCGTGTCATCGCCGAGACCAATGCGTTGTTGTTGCTTTTTCATTTGACACATCCAGGTGTTCTTCGGTCTGCCTCTGGCCTTGGGTCCATCAAGTGGAACTTCCATTGATATCGCTCTCTTTGCGGGGTTCTCAGGCGGACGCCTTTGAACATGGCAATACCAATCCATTCGTCGATCTTCGAGCTTTTCGGTGATTGGTTGGTCTATGGACAGGCTGCCTCGGATGTAGCTACTCTTGATGTGGTCCCTTTTCGTTACACCAACTGACATGCGAATATGCATTCACAATAATCACTTTAGCATGCGCACTCTTCAAATTATGGTATACTGTTTTACGTAATTGTCGGCAACAACAACAGTGAATATTCGACGTGTGTGCTGCAATCGTCGCAAAGAGTCGAAGCTTTTCTATTACGATCTTAAAGTGCTTCTGTGGAAGCGCTTCCTCCGAAGCACATTACGAAATGGTGAGGAAGCGCTTCTACGTCGCTTCTATCGGAAGCACTTCTATTTTTAGGGTTTTTTAGAATTTTTTCATAAAACCCTTATGAAATCGATTTTGTCTGTCCGTCCGTCTGTTCACTAAAAACCTCGCGAACGGCTCAACCGATTGTCATGAAATTAGGTAGGAATGTGTAGAATGGTTACAGTATTTGGCACAAATATCTTAGAAGTTGGTAGGAAGAAGATAACGTTTGAAAAAAGTCGACTTTTTTAGTTTTAATCGGAGATCGTTCGGGTATTTAAATCAAAGATCTAAACGAGTACATCTCATATCAATTAAAATTTTCTAGTTTCGAGTAACTGTAAAAAAGTTATTGGCGTTTAAAGTTAAACTTACTTTTCGACCTCCGTTTTTCTAAACCGTTATAGGGATCGATATGAAACTTTGCACTAAGATTAGTCAGTATGGCCTTATATACGTTAAATATTAAGACTGTTGTCTTTTGCTAGGGAAATGTAAATAACAGTAAATTTGTAAAATTTCAATTTGTTCGTGTGTAGGTTTCCAAAAATGAAAATTCTGCTAAGGGTTGTTAGAAAATTACATAGGGAATATGTCTACGAATGTTCATTCGAATAACTGTATCCAAACCGGAAATATAGCCAAGTACATATTTAGTAAGGGCCTTTCACAATGCAAGGGAAGCCTCTTAAGCATTTCTTCAATACATATCTTTTAACTTGATGAAACAATGAACATGAAATTTGGTGGAAATGCATAGAATGGTAATAGTGTTTGCCACAAATATTTTTGAAGTTTGTAGGACCAAGTTAACAGTGTTTCCCTGAATAGCTGCAAAAGTATACTTGTTCAATACTCATAGGAAAGCTTGCTTGGGCTCTTATGTCAGGGGACACAATGCAATCATTTCTTGTAAGTTGTTTTTCCTTGATTAAAAAAAAAACAGTAACAGTAGATTTACAACTAATAATTCAGTTCATATATAAAGCCAAGCCATCCTTACGTTTGCCTGCGTATCTTTTTGCTCAAAGGCCATCAGAAATCTTAAATCGAAAAATGCCTGTAGATTTGCCTTGGAGTACTTTTATACAAACAGCGTAAATAGTAAATATATTTTTGGAGTTGGATAAACGCGTTCCACCTTTAGTTATACCAATCCAAAAAATAGATTTACAGGAAGCATTTCATTAATGTTGTGCACAATTCTTATTTATTGTTTATAAAATATATGTACAAAAAATATTCACTATGCATTAAAATTCTAAAAAAAACCCTCGTATTGCGGGCGCAGCCCTCTGTACGCTTGTAGTTTTCCTATTGGGATGGCTTGCTCATATGGACGATTATGTATACCATAAATGAATGCACGCAAAAACCCAAAGTATTAAAACGTTTTTTTTTAGGGGAGGAAGGGATGGATGGGTCAGATCTGGCACACCTGCCATATTTTAGAAAGACATCCATCAGATTCCATTTGACACAAATTTGAAGTTTTCCGAAACATTTTATTAAAAGAATATAGTTTTATAGGGAAGGTAGGGGTAGGCAGACCTGCTCCACTTTCCATCAACCTTAACGATATGTCACAATTAGGCATTGATCAAAATTACAGAGGTCTAGCAATATTTTGTCGGAAGTTATGGCCGAATTAAAATATCAACGAAGGGTAATTTGTATGGGAGGTAGAAAAATTCTTGGTCCGATTTGGTCCATTTTCAATACCGTCCCAAGATTTTATCAAAACACACATCTGACCAAAATTTCAAACCACTAGCTTCATTTTTCGGGAGTTATCGTGCGAACAGACATACTCACGGACAAACAGACGTGGCTTGTTCGAACCAGGGATCGACGCTAAACATTTATATATTACATACTTTGCTATACCTCAGGTGGCTCCTTTGAGGTATTACATAATATCGGCGTAAGAAAAACAATAAACCCTAAGACATCTTATAATAAAAACGAAAATAGGCTAATATACGTAACGATAGGATGCGTTCTAAATAGCCATTATGATACATAATAACATTCTGTCCTAATTTGTATCCTATAACGATAGAATGATTGGAATCATTAAATATTAATTGAAAATTAATTTCATTATTCCGTCAATTCATGATATTAGCAGAACATTGAGCTTTTATCTTATCTGCTCTCTATATATGTACACACTTATGTAGGCGCTACTCATAAAGCATGGCAAATTTCCTCAATCGTATGTTGTAAGGATTGAAGCTGAATCCGTAAAGAGGATACGAAAATACTTTAGGCATACTAGTCAGATAGTCCTTATCCATATACATACATGATTCCGCCAACTGGGCATAACTATACATACATTTGATACATTCTTGATTTCTACTTACGTTGCTTTGGGAGTTTTGGTAGCATTTATCATTGGAAATTAACAATGGACATTGTCATCAATGTACACACACACACACATCTGTTCGAATTACATACCTAATCTAACTAAATACACCCGAGCCTTAAAAAGATTAATTTCGTACCAAATCATGTAAAAAAATAATACATATACATAGCTAATTTGGAATATAATATTTTTTTTTGTATAATCGCAAGTTCGTGGACATATTAATTTAATCCCTAATTATTATTTGTATGTGAATTTCGCAATGTTGGCATGAACTTCTTAGTCTTCAAAACAATATGAGGTATTATTTATGCGCATAGGTATAACGCGACAGTTACGATTACTTGCACAATTTAATTTTTTATGAAAACTTATTGTCCATACATACCTAGTTCTCACATTTCTGAACATCTAATTAATTTTAAGATCGAAATATGAAATTAAATGACCAACAATGTTTTCTTGAACATCAATGTAAGTCAGATCGCGTGATTTAAGCTGATTATAATAAATTTAAGCTATTTTTGTAAATTCGCATTGAGCATTTTTTTTTGCACAAAATTTATGTACTGCCGCTGCGCCACTATATTTGAATTATGTACGTACACACAAAAACACTTAATTATATCTAATATTATATTAACTTTGTCATGAAGTTTGTAACGCATTGACAGAAGCAGTTCCTCCGACCACATAAAGAAACGAGAACGAGGCTCATGGTTCATAAAGAAAAAGTTTTTCTTAGAAGAACCTAATTGTCAAGGGTTGCTTTGTATGACAGCCCTATGACGTAGTGTTCCGACCTCATCCGTTCCTAGATACATATGTTATGAGGGTTTACTAGGAACACATTTGGGTAAAGTTTGGTTAAGGTCGGATTGAAAAGAAAACCGTTTTTCTTACAAGAACTTATTTGTGAGGGGCCGGTTTGTATGGCAGCCCTATGACGTAGTGCTCCGATACCATCCATTCCTAGGAACACACTTGGGTGAAGTTTGGATAAGATTGGTACATAAAGGAAACAAATTTTCTTAGAAGAACCTAATTGTCAGGGGTTGGTTTCAATGGCAGCCCCATGATGCCATGGTTCAATTCCATTCGTGTCGACATATATACAGCGGGGAACCATACGAAATCCCCAATCACAAAATCCCCAAACGTAGAAAAATCCCCAAAATCAAAATCCCCATATTCAAAATCCCTATAATCGTAATACCAATACACAAAATCCCCATAATCATAATACCCATATACAAAATCCCCAATCATAAAATCCCCAAACACCCGATATATGATGGTAAATGGTAGATGGCTGGTAGATGGTAAATGGTTGATGGATGAAAGACTGTAAATTGTTGATGGTTGATGGTAGATGGAAGGTGTTAAATGGTAGATGGTAAATGACACTAGGAGGGACTTACATAAATCGATACTAACTTATTTTTTGATTAGCACAAACAAAATATTCGAGTCCATTGCATATATCGTTCTAAACATAATACGTTTTCTAACATCGTCGAGACAAGTCCTCATCCGAACGAATATTCGCGGAAAACTTGGTTGGCTTATTGTTGGAACCGATTGCATATTTAATCGCCTGCACATTATCTGCTGTTGTTCTGTGTTACTTCAAAGAGTTTGCCGTTGGTTAGCATATATATCAGTCCACGACGGTGATTTTTTTTATTGCATGGTAGGACTATTCAATTACAATAGTCTAAAGCACCTACCATTTATTATCTACCATTTACCACCTACTATTTGCTATTTACCACCCACCATTTGCAATTTACAATCTACCATTTACCATCTGTCATCAACCATTTACAAGCTACCATCCGTCTACCATTAACCACCTACCATTTACCATCTACCATTTATCATCTGCCATTTAACATCTATCATTTACCATCTACAATAGCCTAAAGAAAGTCTCCATTCCCCATTTGAGGTGTGATCTTAGAACGCGTGCGCGTTCTTAGATCACACCTCAAATGGGGAATGGGGAATTTTGTTTGGGGATTTTGGTTTTGGGTATTTTGATTTCGGGGATTTTGATTTCGGGGATTTTGATTTCGGGGATTTTGATTTCGGTGATTTTGATTATGGGGATTTTGATTTGGGGATTTTGGTTTGGGGATTTTGTGACTGGGGATATCGTATCCAACCCATACAGCGTACACTAAAAAGAAACTGAGGGACTAGTTTGCGTTGCAACAGACGGGCATGGCTCAATCGATTTCTCTCGTCACACTGATCAATGATATATATATTTCATAGTCGGAGGTGCTTCCTTCTGTACGTTGCAAACTTCATGACCAAGTTAATATACCCTTTCACATAGTGACGAGTATAAAAATACATGTAATTGATCAGTATGACGAGGGGCGTTGATTGGGCCATGTCCCTATGTTGCGACACCGTTCACTGAGCCAGTTTTGAAGCTATCGAGCTCAAATTTTGCACATATGATTATTTATTTATGTTGCAGGCCATTTGCATGTTTGAATCGCTGAAATCGGAATAATGGGGTCATGGGGCTGCCATACAAACCTAATTCTCAAAATTTGGTTCTTCCAAGAAAACATTTTTTTTGCATTAATTCCAACCAAATTCAGTTGTCTTTGAATCGTTGTCGACTACACACGGACTACACACGGTAGTCGTCAACGCACCATGCTTCACTATGAATTAGGGTAAAACAAGAAACAAGAAACGCAGGCATGCCAAACTCGCAGCCCGCGGTCATGTCGAAACAGAACAATGTTTATCAACAAAAAATGAAGAAATTGGCAAGATGAACAAATTCAGCCATTGAACTCAAGCCTAAAAAAATTACTAAAAATTGGCATGTGCAAGCTTAAACTATGTATTTTAGGAGTTTTCCTCTAAATACTACAAACAATGTGCAGGAAAATAATAAGCCTCTTCATAAAACTGTTCTGTACTGAAATGCAGTTGGAAAAAATCGTTGGCTTGACCGAACATGAATTCAGATTTATTTGGGAAAATGGCAAAGCTTTAAAAACTCCAGAAATCCTGTAGTTGGTGACTAAATCACCTGAATGTGAAATTACACAATAAACACAAGCGCCAGATTTTTAGACCTACACAACTTTTTGTCTCTTTTAGCCACCTTTCTACCGTAGTTAATTTAATCTACATATAAATTTTAGCTCCCAATGTTGACCTGGATGAGTGATGCGACAATTTTTTTTTATCATCTGTCTAAAATTTGGCGCAAATTGATTGGCGAATAGTAGTTAGTTGAAATCAATCATATATTCGCGTTTTTAGGGTTTTTTAGAAAATTTTTTTCAAAAAACCCTTATGAAATCGATTTTGTCCGTCCGTCCGTCTGTCCGTCTGTCCGTCTGTTCACTAAATAACTCGCGAACGGCTCAACCGATTGTCATGAAATTTGGTAGGAATGTGTAGAATGGTTACAGTCTTTGGCACATATACCTTAGAAGTTGGTAGAAAGAGGACAACAGGGTGTCCCGAACGTTTGAAAAAAGTCGACTTTTTTAGTTTTTATCGGAGATTGACGTATGGGTATATAAATCAAAGATCTAAACGAGTACACTTCATATCAGTTAAAATTTTCCAGTTTTGAGTAACGGTAAAAAAGTTATTGGCGTTTAAAGTTAAACTTCCTTTTCGAGCTCCGTTTTTCTAAACCGTTATAGGGATCGATATGAAACTTTGCACAATGATTGGTCAGTAGGGCCTTATATACGTTAAATATTAAGACTGTTGACTTTTGCAAAGGAAAAGTAAATAACAGTAAATTTGTAAAATTTCAATTTGTTCGTGTGTAGCCCCTCTTAGGTTTCCAAATATGAAAATGCTGCTAAGGGTTTTTAAAAAATTACATATAGAATATGTCTACGAATTTTCATTCGAATAACTGTATCCAAACCGGAAACATAGCCAAATAAGTATTTAGTAAGGGCCTTTCATAATGCAAGCCTCTTAAGCATTTCTTCAATGTATATCTTTTAACTTGATGAAACAATGAACATGAAATTTGGTGGAAATGCATAGAATGGTAATAGTGTTTGCCACAAAAATTTTTGAAGTTAGTAGAACCAAGTTAACAGGGTGTCCCTGAATAGCTGCAAAAGTATACTTGTTCAATACTCATAGGAAAGCTTGCGTTGGCTCTTATGACAGGGAACACAATGGAATCATTTTATATAAGGTTGCTTTTCCTGGATTAAAAAAACAGTAACAGTAGATTTACAGCTAATAATTCAGTTCATATATAAAGCCAAGCCATCCTTACGTTTGCCTGAGTTTCTTTTTGGTCAAAGGCCATCAAAAATCTTAAATCGTTGCCTTTAGATTTGCCTTGGAGTACTTTTATACAAACTGGGTAAATAGTAAATCTATTTTTGGATTGGTCTAATTTAAGGTGGAACGCGTTTATTTAGACCAATCCAAAAATAGATTTACAGGAAGCATTTCATTATTGTTGTGCACAATACTTATTTATTGCTTATAAAATATATGTACAAAAAATATTCACTATGCATTAAAATTCTAAAAAACCCTTGTATTGCGGGCGCAGCCCTCTGTACGCCGCACAGTGGGGCGATTAGAACAAAAATTGGGACATAGGCAAATAAACTAAATTTAAATATTGCAGATTTGACTACTATGGTTTTACACTGTAAAGTATAAGCTATCGAAACCCTTTGTTATTTTTTTTAAATTGTAACGGTATTGATTGTACACACATGTTTGTTCAATAAGAAATGCATTTTTAATATATTCCACGAAAACTTCAAATACCCGTAAAAACCACCCTACTTAATACAATGGCACATAAATATACTTTTCAGATTGGGCCTTTGGATAGGAAGGCCTTCTTATGGTAGTTGCGTATCTAACAAGGAACATAACGGTAAAATTCATAGATACAAGCCAAAAATCATGATATTTTTGTTAATTCATCAAAAACAAAAAATGGCCGTAGTTGGCCGGGAAATGAATTAAACCATATTATTCTGCAATTAATGGAGTCAATAAAACCACAGAGTTTGGCTGCGACCACCTGCGACCCCGGCTATAGTAGCTATTTTTATCGACTAACCTCTGTTGTTTCATGTTTGACTTTTTGCATAATAACTTCCACTCTGATGTAGCTTTCGACTTTAAATTGTGTTTACATGTTAGCAATGTTATAAGCTTATCTGATTCTGAAAATGGGGTAAATCGGAGCAACAGGTCCCGCACCTCCCCTACAAATTGTATGTAGAAAACATATTAAATTAGTAATAACTCTTCGCTAAATTAAGCTAATTCGGTCAAGTTACTCTAATAAGTTTTAAATCGAATACCCTTCGACAGGACCAAATGTAGGTTCGATTAAATCCAATATTCCACAACCTCCCCTATAAAATATCTTACTTTACCAGAAAAATGGTCTTAGCTGCTCGTAATTCGTGAAGGGGAAAAGTCGTTTGTTTCGATATTTGCATATTTTTGACAATTTGTTATAAACGCCTGAAAAGCTTACATAAAACAGTAACTTTTGTGAGCTATTCAGATTTATCCGTTCAAAGAACCGTTATGATATTAGCGTGCGCATTTTCTATGTCACATGAATTTTGTAGTTTTTCGAAGTTTGAACTACTGTATCTTCGAAATAACAGTGAGTTTTAAACGGGGGAGCAGTGAAATTACAACAAATGTATATATTTCTAGGACCCCAACCCAAATACTAAATTGCACAAAGCAAGACGGAATAACTTTGGGTTTTGTTTGGTAACTCTAGCTTTCCTAAAGATTTCATAAATAAGGGTGCAGTTTTGTAACGGTAAATGAGAAAGCAATATGGCCATATAATATTTTACTCTATATAAGGTGTACTATCTATTAGCATCATTTGCAACATCAGAAAGGAGAAACGGTACATTATCTATACTATGGGGTTGGTAAAAGCATCCTTAAAACCGCTATATGTTCTTTCGAACAGGACATATTTGAAAACGGAATCCACCATTCGATTCAGCACAAACAAATTCAACTTCTAGTCCTTTACATGGTGCATTTTGCAGCAGGACATCCTCGCAAATATGCGATGTCCGAAAAATCATCGATTTCGCCCCACTGTGCGCCGGTATTTTTCCTTCTTGTTTTAATTTGTTTAATTTTGAAAGATTGAACTTCTCATAGAAAATCCCGAAGCCGCTATAGATATCAAGACTCACTGTCATATTTGAAAAGTAAAATTCTGTAATCAACTTTCGTAATAAGATTATATAAAAGTTTTTGAAATTTTCCTTCTGCGGCCCACCCAAACCCGAAGAGAGTCTTATTTGGTCCGGGTTAGTTTTTGAGTTTGACACCTCTGTGCTAAAGTGATTGGCATAATTTATATTTTTAATTTTTGAATATTATGATTCCTCCTTACCTTCTCCATTTACTATAGGCAAAATTCTCTCAACAACATTTTTTTCTGGAATCTGCAACTATGAGCACAATGCCATTTTTTTATTCAAACTTCAATCCGGGAAATGCCTAAAACTTTTTTTTTAAAGGAATTCAATCGAAAAACAATTTAAACTGTGGCTACTACATTTATTTTAAAGCATTCTATTGAAAGTTTTAATGAATTTCGACATCGACCAGCCTTTGGCATTTTTCATTGAGTTTTTTTGCCTGTTTTCTTTCCAGTTGATTTTCATAAAACCTATAGTACAATGAGTGACCACCGTAAAACGATTGGACCGAACCGAATAAAACCCGCCGACTCCTATCATACAACTGATCGTCTCGGTGCTGTACGATTACAAATCGCCAGTGAAGGTCCTGCCGCCGATGAGCCTGTTTCCATTCCTGGTCTTTTCAAGCGAGCGGTAAGGGAATTTGGTGATGTTGATGCTTTAAAGTTTAAAAACAAGAAAAACGAATGGGAATCAATTACATACAAGTGAGTATTATCGTTGTTTATGCTCAGAAAGAGTTGCTCGGGAATATGGTGATGGGGCTTTTGGGGTATTCTGTTGTGTATTTTAATTCATGAACAAAAACTTGCTTGCAGGGAGTATGAAAAGCGTGTTCATCACGTTGCCAAAGCCTTCATAAAGCTCGGATTGGAGCCCCACAATGCTGTCGGTGTACTGGCATTCAATTGTGCCGAATGGTTCCTATCGGAATTGGGTGCAGTACATGCTGGCGGTGTAATCGCAGGCATTTATACAACAAATGGCCCTGACGCCGTGCTTCATGTTCTGGAAAGTGCACATGCAAATATCGTGGTAGTTGATGATGCCAAGCAAATGGAGAAAATACGCCAGATCAGGCATAAATTGCCCAAACTAAAGGCCGCGATACAAATTCAGGAGCCATATGAGCCGTATGTACAGAAAAGTGATGGCTACTATCGGGTAAGTCACTGCATCAGAGTAATTTTTCGCTGGTTTTATATTTACAAATTTTATTGCGACTGTATTTACAGTGGTCGGATATTGAGCACATGAATGTGGACGACATGGACGGAGAATTGAAATCTCGTCTGGAAAACATTGCAATCAATGAATGTTGTTGCTTGGTTTATACAGTAGGTTGATATTGAGTGCTTCTTGACAGATGATGTTGACAACATTTTCTATATTTTCAGTCGGGCACTGTTGGAAATCCAAAGGGTGTGATGATTAATCATGACAATCTTACGTGGGATGCTCGAGCTATCTCTAAAGTCATTCCAAATGTAGCGCCCGGCAATGAATCTATCATTTCGTATTTGCCGTTGAGTCATGTGGCTGCTCAAATTCTTGACCTATTCCTATCGCTGGTTTTGGGCGCCACCGTACACTTTGCGGACAAGGACGCGCTTAAGGGAAGTCTTGTTCGAACCATGCAAGAGGCTGAGCCGACTAGATTTATGGGTGTTCCGAGAGTTTTCGAAAAGATTCAGGAGCGACTTATGTCTGTTTCGGCTCAAACGACTGGTGTGAAAAAAATGCTAGCTACTTGGGCTAAGGACGTAGCGCTGCAACATCATACAAGCGCAATGGAGGGGTAAGTGGTTACAAGCCTTACTTAATAATATTTGATTGTATCAGAACCTTTTTGCAGGAAAAATTCCGAAAGTTGTCAATACAAAATCGCACGTTATTTGGTACTGTCTAAGATTCGTACTGCTCTGGGTCTGAATCGTTGCTCGACATTCTGCAGTGCGGCCGCGCCTATTTCGTCTGATACCAAAAAATACTTCCTTAGCTTGGATTTGAAATTGGCTGATGCTTTTGGTATGTCGGAGACATCTGGTTGTCATTGTATTTGCCCATCTGATACTCCATCGCTCAATACTATTGGTAAGGGCCTTCCTGGAACTGAAACTAAGGTCTTGAATCCAGACGAAAGAGGTCACGGAGAAGTAAGTTTGAGTGAAACAAATTCGAAAATTATGATAATGGCTTTTCCTTACACAGCTTTGCATCCGCGGTCGGCACATATGCATGGGTTATGTGGACGATCAAGAGAAAACAGAAGAAGCGATTGACAGTGATGGCTGGCTCCACACTGGCGACGTGGGATACGTAGATGAAAAGGGATTCATTTATATCACCGGCAGAATAAAGGAATTGATTATAACAGCGGGTGGCGAAAATATTCCACCGGTTCACATTGAGTACCTGGTTAAGACAGAGCTACCGCATATTAGCAATGCATTTTTGATTGGTGATAAGAGAAAATATTTAACAATGTTTGTAACACTTAAGGTAACATATTTATTCCGGATGATTTTGACATACAACATATTGTAATTTACTTGCATTCGCAGACTGATGTGGAGCCAGAATCTGGTGCACCACTTGATACACTAACTGCAGAATGTCGGCAATGGATTGAATCACTGGGTGTTTCACACAAAACCGTACAAGATGTTTTGAACGCTGGACCATGCCCGAAAGTGATGCAGGCAATACAAGAGGGTATTAATCGTGCCAATCAGCACGCCATATCGAATGCTCAACGTATTCAGAAATTCACTATCCTATCGAAAGATTTTTCCGTTTCCACCGGAGAACTAGGTAATTTAAGCAATCAACAATTTATGGCAAAATACAATTAACCTATTCCCGCCGATCTTTTCAGGTCCTACAATGAAAATCAAACGTAATGTTGTGGTGCAGAAATATGCTGACTTAATTGAAAAATTCTATGTTGAATAAAGGAGGAGTATTTTGTCGAATTTACGATAAATAGTGAGGTAGAAATCACTAAAAGACATTGCACAAATATGGATACTAACCAACGACACGCACTTATGAAATGTTTCAATTTTTATTTGCTTCTTTTTGTTAAAATTATATTTTTATGTTATACATGTTATTCCGTTCGGTTATCAAACAAAAGTTATTTGGGTCTTAGTGAAGCACATTCATGTCACGTTTTTAGATGATATCTATTTGTACCTAATTGCAGTAACGTTTTTTCATCAACTTTCATTTTGATATGTAATTCATTAAAAAGTAAGAGGTTAACAAATCCAGATAAACCAAAAAACATACAAATAAAAAATTTGTACAGAACTTATTTGTTTTTTGTTTTACATAGAAATGTCCATGGACAATGAAATTCGCGAGAGTGTTTTTAATATCTCAGTCCTATATTGGCGACATACCGACGAAAGGCAGTGTTGTTCCAATTATCTAATGTAATAACATCTAGCTTTAATCAAAAAGGAATCACACAATATTTAGGAACACTACTGATAAAATTACAATTTATATATGATGTATATATGGTAATATATGTACATAGGTAGATATTGCATAATAATCATAACGTAATATCCATATGGAAAATGTTTATTTTTGCTCTATGCCAAAAAACTTATACCCTTCACATGTAATAGTATGAAGATTGGATGATACAAAGGTTACAGTTCAGTTGATCGTTTGTCTTTATATCTGGCAATAGGGGGTTTCCAGCATATGTATTGCTTAAGCTTAAAATCAACGAGACTGTAGGACTAGTACGTTATCTAGTATTTTATCCTTATGATGCCGAATCTAAATTCATTTCTTCTAAAATGGAATACAAAAAGAAAACAAATTTTTCGTTCAGGATAAAAGGCCGCGCACACATGGTCAATCCATGGATTGCAATATGTACATAGATTTACCATGAGCTCATTTGACAGAAGGAAAATCCATTTTAGCTCATTTGAAAAAAACCAAAATCCCTTTTATGGATTGTAATTCATGGTGAATCCATTTTAGCTCATTTGAAAAAACCAAAATCCCTTTTATGGATTTCAATCCATGGTGAATCCATGCGATCATTGCAATCCATGGTGAATCAATGGACCGACCGTGTGTGTGCGGGGTAACATTTTCTATTTAATAAGCCCAATGTATAACGTAAATATATGTACATGCATATAACTGGCAAAAAAAAACGAAACGGCTAGATAGACAAACAATTTACAGGACAAAGTTAATACACATTCGATATGAATGGTATAAAAATAACCAATGGTCAATGTGCTTATCAAAACATATTAAAATCCACTTTGAAATAAGTATGTAATACAGAAATGTCCACCATGTCAACATACGAATAAATATCATATTTGAACGCTCGTATTATTTAAGTTAGTGGATCGTAAAATTGTCTGAAGATACTATCTAAATGTTCGAGATAGAAGAATTATATGTACATACACAAAAAATGACGCGCAGTGAATGAAGATACCCGTAACACATAAATCATCCATGCATTCAGTAAAGTTTTGGCCATCCATTGTTGGAAAGTACGAGTAGCCAAAGTGATTGTATATTTAACCAAGTTTTTATTCCAACACGTAAGGAATCAAAAAGCAGATTAGTGTAGTGTGTGCTAGTATTCAATAGAGAGATCTTAGAAAGGATAGTTATCTATTTGTTTGTAAATATGTACATACATTTTGATGCCTGGCCATCAAGGATATTATACGTTTGGTGAAATATTTCGGTCTTTCTCAAAGTGGATTGTGAGATCTTTTTTTCGTAATACAATAGAATCCACCAGTGGTTCATAATATTTTTAAATCGTAAGCAGAACACCTAGCCATCGCACCGATGTTTATGCCTCTTACTCTGAAAATGAAAGGGTAATTAACATTATGAATAAACAATAGCAACAATAGCATGCGCCAGTAGCGTAGATAGCTTTTCGAAGAGGAGGGGGGTCATTTTGCAAGATTACTTATACTTTCACGGTTATCGAATGTGAATCCACAGTATTCCAATTTTCGTATATATTTTCGCTACCGTGATTTTTTGAAACTTTTCGGAGTCACGGAACACCTAGCATCGCCGCTTTCCCGGCCGGAGCACCTGGATAAAGTAAAGCTTTTGTGTTTTTGAATCGAAATTTTCCTATAACTCAGAAATTCTCATAGGACACCGAAGCAGTTATATATATAGTATATTTGCTATAAATTTCGAGGCCTAGGGCCCATCAAACAATTGTTTGAAAATTATACCAAAAATGTGAGTAGAACTTAAAATTTGTACTGTTAAGTTAAACATTTGTTAAAAAAAATCGTAGAAAAGTTTTTATACAGATAACGCTATCTTCACGAAAACCCTGAGAGTTCTTCACGGAACCCTAGGGTACCGCGGAACTTTGTTTGTTTGTTTTCAATTTACTGCCCGTGTAAAACTATGTATCTTTTAATTTTGGAAATTTCTAAAAAAAAATTATAGAAGATTTGGTTAAAAGAAAATAATCCTGGTTAGAGCTTTGAGAGTTTTTGGTATTGTATTCAATAAAATTGCGAACAACTATGGAGAAAGTCAAGACTTCCTTTACCCTGCTATATACGATAAAACCTTTCGTCAAATTTTAACTAAAAAGAAAAGAAAAAGAATCTGGATAAACTCAAACAATAAAGGATGCTCAAAAATTGGGATTTGCAGCGTTTTCTCTTCATTCGCAATAGCTTTCCACTCTCTTGAATAAATGTTTTTATTATATTATTATATGTATATTTCCCTATTGGAAATTGCACTTCTGTGGAAGGGCTCTCTGTGTTCCACTTTTTTTTTTAATTTTTGAATCGAACAGTGCTTACATTTAATTTTTCTAGCAGCACTTCTATGTAGATTACTTCAGGAGGTCTCGCCTGTGCGAAACTCCATATACAGGGTGACCCATTAAAAGTGAACTAGAGTAAATCATGCATAAGGAATGGTCGATTTAGGTAGGTTTTATGAAAGAGTTTATTTTTGAACCATTTCATTCACAAAAAGTACGTATGCGGACAGGTAGAATGGAATTTTGCTTACGGTTCATTAACTCAATGTTTTAAAGTTGCTGCCAAAATTACCATTATTAGACAATTTATTTAGTAATTATGTAAGTCGTAAAAATGCGTCAGGTAATGACACCATAATAACAAAAAATGAATGAATGGTAATGAATGCTTGTCTCGTTGCTCAAATTTATCAAAAGTTTTTATAAAATTACATTGATAAAATAAAATGGAAAGGACTCATATGCGTTAGTATTAAAAAAAAACAATATGAAAAGATATACGGTTGAGTTCAAATAATACAAATTTACACGCGGAATAATAATTCGATTGTCGAGGCACAGCGCGAGTATCGACGAACGCTCCATGTAAGAGTTGCTCCGTCGAGATCAACGATTCGCAGAGTTGTTCGCCGTTTTCGAGGACAAGGAACTGTTAATAGCCCTCGACAAGCCCGGAGACGACGGACGAAATCATTGAGCGGGTGGAAGCTAGCGTCGAATCAGATGCAACAACATCAACCCGAAGAAGGTCGTTTCAATTGGCGATTACACGGACAATGTTATTCATCCTTTTGTCCAAAACCGACCAGATATGTGGTTTCAGCAAGATGGAGCGCCTTTCCATACCGCTGCAGCCACAATGCCGATTTTAACGGAAGTTTTCGGCGAAAGAGTCATTTCCAGAGGATCTGCAATGAACTGGCCGGGTAGATCTCCAGACTTAACTCCACTAGATTTTTTTCTGTGGGGATACCTTAAGGAGAGAGTCTACAATGATAAACCAAGGACAATTCAGGAAATGAAGCAAAATATTATAGCGGAGATCCGAGGTTTGCGGCCATATATTGCCAAAGGTAATAGAACATACCGTAGAACGATCCCGTCCTTGCGAAGCCGCCCGGAGCGGTGATCTAAAGGATATAATCGGTTTAGAAATAAAAAAGTTATTCATGGTTTACACTATTTCACTTTTAATGGGCCACCCTGTATAATGTGAAAAAGTAGGTGAGCGTAAAGCCTTGTGCTGTAGTGTTTCTATTATATCGATACGCTTCTACATATTATACAATTGAAATTTGAATTTCATAGCTGGCCAATATGCTGAATGCCGAAGTTTCTGCCCAGAATTTTTGTCAGCAATGTAAAATGCATTACGCTTGACATTTCGCGATGCTGATGCTGTTGCGTGATATGTATTTCAAATTTCAAGTATTAGTGACATCCAATTTCCAAGATATTAACTACTTTTTTGTTGAGGTGTTGATATCAACAGCACGCTCAGCAGTGTTATTTATCCGTATAAATGGGCTTAATATCTGGGTGAGATCATAGTCCGTCATCTCGCCCGTTGCTCGTATCTTCCGAGATATCCCCGTTCAAACTTTAAAGAAATTTTAAAATCGGGTTTTCATAAAAAAATCAAATGATAAAACTTGATGAAATACCGATTCTTCAATTTCTTGTTGAACAGTTGTATCTCGGCTCGGAAGATACGAGCAACTTCGTAACGGGCGAGGTGTCGTTTTATTGGGAATTTGATGTAGTTTTACAAAGTGAAATCATATCTCGGATGAAATGTTTGGTGGTGTGGCAAATTTCGATGTAGTTCGGCAAGTCGGGCATTTTTACAAAAAATGCTATTACATTGTAACGGTTAAAAATAGATGGGTACCGTTGCACATTAATTTTCTCCAAATGAGCCACACTATCTACTAGTAAACTATTCCCACCTTGAATGGGACACCCTGTATATACAACGCTCCCCTCCGATTTTCTTACAAAAATCCCAGACAGATAGACAGACGGACAGACTTACATCGCCCAATCGACTCCCCAAGTCATGCTGATCATAAGTATACTTTTTATATGGTCGGAGTTCGGAGATGCTTCCTTCAATGCGTTACAAACTTCATGACCAAGTTAATCTAGGGACGCGGGAGCGTCCCGCCTGCCAAAGAAAAACGAAAAAATTTGAACAAAAAACGAATAATATTGAAAAATTTTTTAACAAAGCGACCAAGACTATGTTTACATGACGGAACAAGTACGGGTTTTCGGACCTCTGTAGCTAGGATCCTGGTTCGTTCTGAGTGTTCAAATTTGGTAGAGTTTGTCGCTCGCGCCGTCTTACGAAGTGTAGTGTATTTCAAGAAGATACGATGAAAAACACCGGAGATATAAGAGTTTGAAAATCGTATTTTTTGCGAAAATCTTGTTGTCGTTGTTCTTGTTGTTTATTGACAGGGCTATACCCTCGTAGAGAGCATCTCGGGATCCGCTCTCTTTTCCCAAAGATAGAGTCTGTCCCGAGGGTGTGCATAGGCTATCACTTGCTCTGATCTCTGCAGTAGAAAAAAAGATACAGCGAAAAATATATATATACCTTTTAAAATACCTATATCTACTACCTTTGGCTTTTTGTGCTTCACTTTCGTTACGTTACGCTCATTAATTTTGTTTCAAAAATTTATACCAGGCACTCAGATAAAATACCTATACATGTCAACAAATTTTACCCTTTATCAAAGGTCCCAAAAACCTGTCCATTCCTGACCAATCGACTTTACCAAGCTATTCAAGCTGGTCTAGTTTTGGGGATATTGAAAATTAATTTTATCCTTCAATGACTGTGGCAGTTAAAGGGTTAAGAGTTTGGGGTATGTCCTGGAGATCATATGAGGATATTTTTCGGTGCGTTTATGCTGTAGTTTCTGGACACCTGTATAATTAAGCAGTAAGACGATGTGTTTGATTATCCGATGTACGTCTGTCGGCTTGTTTAAAAGCTCTTTATCTAAACTTTGTGGCACATGCTTCTTTCCGTTTTATTTAAACCTCACTCTAAAAAAAAACACATAAAAATATAAATGCAAACAAATTACATAATCCCATTCTAATTTTTGGTCTAGGGTATAATCTATATATAAAAAGGGCTAGTGTATCAAGTCATTACAACGATTTTATTTTGATATCAATCTATTTTTTCTATTGGAACATTTTGATAAAATTTTTACAATTTTGAAAATAATCAAGAAGAACAGCAAAACGACCGCTTGATTTTAGGGGTGTTAAAAATGCCATGAAGAGCTCGAAAAATGTATTTCGCCATCCTTAATTTGAAAATTCAATTCAGTTGTTGACGTAACTAAAGGAGATCTCCATTAGAAATAATCTGAATACCTACCTACCTCATACAAACACCGTTCACATGAATGTGATATGATAAAATGCATATTTAGAATTTGTTTAGTAATGCTTTTATTCTTAGAACATTTACTTAAGTGTGTTAAATCAATTCAATGAATATTTCAATAAATTATTGATATGATATTATAATTGTGACTGCTAATGTGAAGGAAATTTATGCGAATAACGACAAGCAAAATTTGTAGAATAGTCGACCAGCAATTAACATTAAAGATTATAGTCATAGACGTAGTAATACAGCTAATCTGGGTTCTGTTCTGGGAGCGAATATGAATGAGTAACTGAGAAAAAGATGACTGATAACATCTCCGCCTTTTTCTCAATTCCATCATCATCATGAGACTTGACTTGATAGATAAGCTGCTGTTACGGTCAGTAAGAAAGTCGGTTCAATGATAACACGTTGGTGCACTTCATTGGCAAAATAATGGGACAATATTTCCTTCGTTAATGTCGTTGCAATGTTTATAATTCCGTTTGATTATTCTTTGCCCCAAAAATTAATGATTGTTCGGTCTTTTTATCAGCGCCCTCGGAAAAATTAACACTCACCCAGTGCTAATAACAAAATCGTGGACCTTTGAACGTGGCGCAAATTTATTATCAGTTTTTAATAGTCTCCGTGTTCGATACGCTGCAATAAGATTTGTGAGTTCCGGCAAAATGGAAAATTTATTTTAATTCGCACCAAACTGTCGTCGTCGATAGCTTCAAGTATTGCTTGTTGATTCAGTGCGTTATCCTTTTCAATCCTTCAATCATCTAATTTAATAAGTGAACGTGATTTGGTAGCATTATCATTTATGATCTTTAATTACTAAACTGTTTGTGTGTACTTTCTGTTATCAGTCATTTTGTCAGTTAGTAGTATAGTACAATCTTCATTCTACACTGTTGCACGTGGTAAGTGATTTACAACACTAAACTCTTTTCTTAGGGTTTCATATCGCATATGTATACAGAGTGGTAGAAAAGTGTGTTGAAATAACCTTTTTTAGTCTGAGATTTTTCTATTTTTTTTTTTTTTTTATTCCGACTTACAAGTTGGGATTTTTTTATACAGGGTGTCCGGAAACTGCCGCATAAACGCACCGGATTATGATTCCTCAGTTGATTTCCAGCAAAAAAGTTGTACGGAACATACCCCCTCAGCTTAACCCTTTAGCTGCCACAGGCATTTAAAGATTTTTGCAAAAATCATTTTCTTGCGCGACTTAAAGCCTAATATCTCCAAAGCTAGACCAGCTAAAATAGTGACATAAAATGATTATTACAGCCAACAAATTTACCTGTAAAATAAAACTAACCACACTAAAATCGGATAAGAGGTTTGGTTTTTACAGAGCTTCAAAGTCAAATTTGCGTGATTTGACCCAAAAACAATCTTTTTTTCCATCTCAATTTTCTCCAACTTCTGCCAAGGTGAGATGCTTGTACGATTCTTTTAAAAATTGGCGCATAGTCTAACGATCATATCTTTCTTACATCATTTTATTCTAGCTCCATTATTTCTAACAGTTTTAGTACGTTGAGTGCAGAAAACCAGGGTTAATTTTGGCTCGAAGAAGAAGAAGAAGAAGATCTTTAGGGGCAGTGTAAATTGAATTGTATTGAATTCGAGCTAAAATTAACCCTAGTTTTCTACACTTAACGTATAAAAACTGTTAGAAATATTGAAGTTAGAATAAAATGATGTAAGAAAGATATGATGGTAAGACTATGCGCCAATTTTTAAAAGAATCGTACAAGCACCTCACCTTGGCAGAAGTTGGAGAAAATTGAGATGGAAAAAAAGATTGTTTTTGGGTCAAATCACGCAAATTTGACTTTGAAGCTCTGTAAAAACCAAACCTCTCATCCGATTTTAGTGTGGTTAGTTTTATTTTACAGGTAAATTTGTTGGCTGTAATAATCATTTTATTTCACTATTCTAGCTAATCTAGCTTTGGAGATATTAGGCTTTAAGTCGTGCAAGAAAATGATTTTTTCAAAAATCTTTAAATGCCTGTGGCAGGTAAAGGGTTAAGCTGAGGGGGTATGTTCCGTACAACTTTTTTTGCTGGAAATCAACTGAGGAATCATAATCCGGTGCGTTTATGCGTCAGTTTCCGGACACCCTGTATACAACCATCAGTAACACCATTGCTGGAAACTAAAGGTACGTTGTCCTCGACACGACTGCATCGGCTCTAGCGACAGCGACTCGCTTATTTCATGTAAAAACTCGTTTTTAGAATGAGAGAAAAATGAGTTTTTATATGAAATGAGCGAGTCGCTGTCGCTAGAGCCGATGCAGTCGTGTCGAGGACAACGTACTTTAAGGAAGTGTATTTTTTTTTAAACAGCCGACCATAATTGACAATGTGTTTTTTTTTTTGTACTGCGGTCTAGGTTATTTAAGTGTAACTACTAGGAGTTAACATGACCCATACAGGTTATGTTGTTGTTGTAACCCCATATAGTTACACTGACTAAACTAACCTACAACAGACTAGAAAAAATACGCCTATTGAATGGTTTAGATCTCGTTAAATTTTGACTTAAATTACACGTGTACAGTCGAGAACGCATATAACTGCAAAACGCTTAAGTGCAAAAAACGTAATTCTGCAAGATTTTTTAAAGCCCCATTATTTTTCATACAAAATTGTCTCGATAAGTGCAAAACGCATAAGTGAAAATTTCTCTTAAGTGCAACAAAAATGTATGAAAGGTGATGCATAGGTTCGGTTAGGTAAAGGAGCCGCCTGACTAGCGCCAGGCGAACTTAGACCAAAAGTTTGTCAATTGTGATACCACCGTAATTCCTACGTTCCGTTTAAAACCAGCCAGTGCTAACAATGTATTTGTTGAGCAATATAGGGCTCACATCTCGAAGATCATCTGTATCGTAAAAATACCTCGAACCCAGTGGACGCCTCCTTTTCTCGGATAAGGCCGGACATTCATAAAGAAAGTGATGAACACTCTCTTCTAGGGATGTCAAAAACCGGCTCATAGCCCGGTTTTCGATTTTATTCGGTTTCTTGCAAAGCCGGTTAGACCGTCCGGTTTTAAAAAATAACAGGCGCGACAATGCAGCATTGGACTAAGGCCGCAGGATGTGTTAGTGACATCCTATTTCCAAGATCTTATCTGCTTTTTGTTGAGGTAATGAGATCAGCATCACGCTCAGCAGTGTTATTTATCCCCATAAATGGGTACTCGTTTAACATCTGAGTGAGATCATAGTCCGTCACAAGCTCGTGAGTTCGAAAAACACCATGGAACACGGTGAGATTCGAACTCATGAGCCTGTGCACCGAAGGTGCGCGCACTAACCGCTAGACCAGCCAGACTACACATTCACGTCCGGTTTTAACCGGACTCAAAGTACCGGTTTTCCGGTTAACCGAGTCTTTTCATTGATTCGCTTAGAATTTTAGTACAAACACACTCGTAATGCTGGTGTATCGATAGCAAAATCAAATCAAAATGCACGTACAGAGTGGGTCAGAGAAGCTTACTTATTTGGAAAAACTCCCGAGCGGTAAGTTGGGTGGGAGGGGACGTATCTGGGGAGGGATATCCCCAAGTTTGTTTGTCTAGAGAGCAATGGGCCTTCACCGTCTATAGCTCCTTTTCTAACGGTCGCTCACTAGGAACATTATCGAGGATTTTTTTTTTAAATAAACGTTAGGGACGTTTGGTTTCAGCAAGATGGAGCCATAAAACACACAGCACAGCAATTTGTTGCGACAACATTTCCCCGACCACATTATCTCTTTCAGAGGCGATCTCCCATGGCCAACACGCTCTTCAGATTTGTCTCCATGTGATTTTTTTTTATGGGATTATTTAAAATTTATTGTTTATGTCGATCGACCGCGGACCACAGCTCACCTGAAGAACAACATTCGCGAGGCCATTGCTAACATACCGATTGATATGCTATGCAAAGATAGTAGACGAACTTCAAAAATCGACTTAATCAGTGTATGCACAATAGGGGTCGCCATTTAACCGATGTCATTTTCAAGACTGTATGAAAAAAAACAGCCTGGTAGATTGTATTCTCAGTTTTTTTAATGCATTAAAATTTTTACTAAATCACTAAAGCGGAAATAAATTTATTTTCCAATTAAATTACTGAGCCATCCTCATAGAAAATTCGAACGTTTGATTCGATCGTTTCAGGCTTACATTCATAAAATGCCACAATCAAAATTTGGCGCCACAGATACTGAAATTTCTCCCTTTCTCATGAAGCAATCACAGAGTCCATTGTCCAAAGTCCAAAGTCCTTCGAAATTTAGCTATTTGTCTGTAATGTTTAATGTTATCAGGTAATCTCTCTATGTCATAGATTTTGTCATAGGTTGCCATATGTCATAGATTCTCTGCATATTCTCCTAGCTATAGGTGTCGCTTGTTCAATTATGTGACCAAAAGACTTCTCCAGGATTAATACTTTGGAATTAAAAGGCTTCAAAGAGTCTGTCGATAAATCGATTGTTTCGATAAATTGATCACTCATAGTATGTGAAAAGTAAAGCGTTGTTCGAACTAGGCTAGTAATTAAGTAAAACATGATAGATATTGGAAATATTTGAAGGGTGCAATTCACTAATAGATTAAAGGCTTGTGTTCGTAGAGACGACTCATGTGATGATCGCTCAGCGATCGAAGTTAAATCACCGGTTTAGAGTATATTTGCTATACAGACATGTTCCTTTAGTCCATAGTCGATACTAGGAAAGTATAGAACCATTCAAAAAATATTTAAATACGGCTGGAAATTGAATGCAATAATACCATCGATGAGCGATCACCACATGAATTCTCTACGAACACGTACCTTAAGAATTACTCACTTTTTAATACATACATTTTTCGCACGCAATATATATTCTTCTTCTACTGAAATTAAGTTCTTTTTTCTCAATCTGCTCGAAAACGGATAAGCATGATAAAACGGATAAGTACAATTTTCCTTGCTGCCGGGGACGATTGCACTTATTCGTACTAAACTGTATACTTTTTGTCCACTCTATAAGTACACTGGTCGGCATATGTATTTTGACATCTCATACCCTCCAGCCCCGACACTGGTTTTGTTTAACTAAAGCCAATAACGGTATATTTCTTTTATCAAAATTAAAGCACATATCGACAGCAATAAATATGCTTAATATTTTTCCTGTCCTCTTTCGGACTGTCATCCTATAGAAAAGAGAAAAGATGGAGGCGGAATTCTGGTGTGCCATAAGTATTTTGTCAACATTTAACTCTTTGATTGCACCCATTTTTTCGCAAGAAGTGATGCCAAAAACATGTTTTTATTCATTTTTAAGTTCCCCATATTCATTTTCAAATAAAAAATATCACCAGTGGCTCGAAACATAAACAAAAATCAGAATTTCGAAGATTGGTTTGAGCATCGATTGATGCTAGCCTTAAAGCTGGTTTACACATTGACTACGCTACTATTGAATTTTATTTCATACGGTAAACTGTTTATTACCAAACAAAAAAATGTTTTAAAACAAAATAAAAACAAATCTTGGCGCTCTCTGAAAGAAAGCGAATGTGAACCCCGAGATGAGTGAGCCACGATGAAGAACTCTAAGAAAGAAGTGAAATTTAAACCAAATTGTGCCGCAAAAAAAAACGAATATAACTTCCGACGATTCAATGACGACCAAAAGAAGCTTTGGCCATGGAAGCAGTGATTTGAACTTAAGCAGCCTAGGCCATTGTAAGCAAAATATCCCTGCATCATGAGAGAGCCTCCACTGTGGTATTAATTTTGATAACCAGGTATCCGTTTCTCCACATAAACTGGGCATTTTCTTTAAATATTGATTTTTTTTCGTAAAAATGTAATAAAATAATGAATATTAGCCGAAAAAGCTTTTTCCGAAAGTTGCAGTAGCTTGAACTTTATACATACGTACAATATTTTTCAGAATGAAGCTCTCCGAGCGATTTCCTGATTTACAGGCATATGACTCGGAGAGTGCAAAAAATGACATGGTTTCTAAATCTTACCATACACTGTCCAGTCGATTGAACAATCGATTGCACACAATTGATCTGACGCCCGTACATCACATACATTATACAATTTATCGTACAATCTAAAATGATCGTTTCACCATCCACACGACACAACACAACATAGTGACAATTATATATTTTGTGGCGATGGACATCCTATGCTACTTTAAGTAGCTTAAGTGACAGTTGTCAATTAATTGAGGAGTTTGAAGAACATCTGTACATATAAATTGTATTCCGGGAAGCTCGGGCGAAATGCAATTAAATCAAGTGAATGTGATTTTTCATCATTTAATGTAAAATTAAATCAAATGAATGTAATTTTTCATCATTTCATTTTTACATTTCGTAAATCTTGTCGATAGTATTCTGCTGCGCTGTGTGGCGCACTTGGTTGAGTCGCCACTCTACGAAGCTAGTAATCTAGAGGTCCGTAGATCGAATCTCGGCGTGGTCCAAAATTTTCGAACATGTGAGGATAGGAAATATATAGTGCTTGCAACATTATTATATACACTCCGAAATTATATGCATTGTAACGTTGACTCGAAATTGCCTATAAACGGCTGAGTTAACGTTAAGTTAATTTTAAATAAAAAATTTAATTTTACACATGAGTATGGGACTTGTTTCCCTCTATGAACTTAAAATTAAATCTTTGTTGGAAATGGGTTAAATATATTGATGTAATTTTAAATGCTTTATTTAACGTAAATTTCGTGTTGTAAATTTACAACTCTGAAACCAATTGCCTACTCTGAAAGCTGTAAAAATTTAAAACCGTGTGCGTATGCATGCAATTTGCCTTTTTTAGTTCTAGACCGAAAGTGGTCGTTATTATCTCTGCCTCCGATGGCACATTCTTCATATTCATAATATCCTTTGGTTCAATTAGGACATTTTCCATAAATATTTGGAAGGTTTTTCGGTAATGATTCGATATACACATCCCATTTCTGTGATGCATGGAATAGTTTTCTATTTCTTTTCTCTTATTCAACTCTGGTGTTTAATAATGAACAGTCTACCTTATGAAATTAAATTCAATTGCAGCGTCTCTAACCTTTAAACCAGGGTTGAAGTTTGCCTCTACGGGGGCTTAAACCAAACTTCGAATTTCTGATTTTTTTTCCAATGTTTCAAGCCACTGGATACATTTTCTGCTTGGAATTCAAAATATAAACACAAATCATTAATAAAATTATGTTTTATCCATTTTTTTCCAGAGAAATTGGTGTACAATCAAAGATTTAAATATTGTCAAAATACTTATGTCGCATCAAAATTTCACACCAATCTGTTCACTTCTTTATAGCAAGAGAGTGCGAAGATGGACAGGAAACATATTGAGCATATGTATTTATTGGTGTTGATATGTACTTTGATTTCCTTATAAGAAATTTACCGCTCTAGTTAAACAAAATCAGTATCTTGGCTCGAGAGTACCAGATGTCAAAATACATATGCCGTCTAGTGTATGTTTATTTATTTGTATGAAAATTATGTACATGTAAAAGCTGATAGATATTCCAAAAGTGTGTCATAGCATAATACTTTTTTATATGTACTGCTGCTAGACAAGGGTTTCTTTTCCAATTCAAATGTAGAAGTTGGAATATTTTATCACCATAGTTGAGTGTCTGCACTGTGTTGAAAATAGTCTTATGCTTGAAATAGATATGATGCACCAGAATAGCGGCGAAAGCAGTGCGAATGCATTTTAAATGGGAGACGTCATTTTGCTGCTGCTGTTGAAGGCGTATTGGAGCGTAGCGTAACGTAAAACCTGTCGCTCAATACAACGCTTGTATTGGGCGACAAGCTTTAGGCTACGCTACGCCTTTAGTCTGCGCGCGGCCTTATTAATACAGGCTCGGTGCTTGGTTACTGGGTATGAAATGAAGATACTCTAAACACGCATAGAAGAATGCGCCATATAGAATATAATGTACTTCCTTGGGAATGGGAAATTCTAGGTGAAATCACTTGTCATCGTCCTGGAACAGTAATGCCCAGCTGCTGCTATATTTTCTTTCAGATAAGATAGCCGAAGAATAATAAACCAAAATATGGTCATCGAGCGGCAAAACTCATGTACCTACCTATCTATGCATTTTTGTAGGATTGTTAACCTTTTCTGGAAATATTAATTAGGATATTTTCATTTTGTTTTATAAAGGGCCATAATTCTCGAAAAAATGAAAATTAAGCCATAGAATTTTGAATGTATGTATTCATTTAAGCTGAAGATAATTTTCTCCGAAAACTATGCTCCGACCAAGAACCTCCTTTGAACTTGAATTACCAAAACGGCATGAATTCAAATTGGAGGTATAATGGGGGTCCTTGATTGGAACGATTCAATTTTCGACAGAAAATAACCTTCTTAAACATAATATGAATACTCGCACATATTTCATGATTTAACTTATGTTTTTTTTTTCGAGACTTTTTTCCAATAATCAGGAAAAACATCCCCAACAATAATGAAAAAAAAAATCAGAGGTGCATGATTTTTGCCGCTCGATGCACTTTGGTTTTAATTGTACGACACGACAAGTGCAAAACGTGTTATTATGGGAAAAGTCTCTCTACAAAAAGGCTGCACAACTGGTCAAGTAATGAAAACAGCTGTCCAAATTGAAAGAAACAATTTGGGCGACTTGTAGTTGTGGCCGCGGCATAAGGCATTAGATCCAAACTTTCACAAGGGGCCTTACCGAGTGGTTGCTCTATTTTAAGCAAATAGGATAACCCTGCACGTGACGTGATTTTCATGTGATATCAAAGTTATAAGCTATAAACATGAAATGGATACTTTACTAAGTACTTATAATTTATATATCATTAAAGTAAAACCTTAATTTGAAATACGAGTAGTCTCAGTCAATACCAGTATATAATATGTTACATACTTACACGCTTTACAGGTTTTAAATAAATTGCTCAGTCGAAGTATCAGTACCTATTTGAAATAGGATCAAGTGCAATGGAAACACTTAATCGGCTTAAAGACTCCAACACATACAAGACAACCAGTCATTTAGAACCAGTGAAGCTTCGACTTGGTACCGAAGGACCTGCAGCACAAGAGCCCGTATCCGTTCCTGATGTGTTCCGAAATACAGTGAAATTGTTTGGTAGCCGCCCCGCTCTGGCCACTCAAGGCCCACAAGGATTATGGGACTATACAACATACGAGTGAGTATCAAATGTGGAATTCAACATATAAATTCCTTTTTTATTTGTTGCAAACACATACTTATGTGTACATAGTATGTCTATAGGCTACATTTGCGATTCCGTTACCGACATTCACAACATCTGTATATGTTTCAGACAATACCAAGACATTTCCCTACATATTGCCAAAGTCTTCATAAAACTTGGTCTGGAAGCTCGTCATTCGGTTGGAATCCTTGCATTCAATTGTCCGGAATGGTTCTATGCAAGTATGGGAGCAATTCATGCGAATGGAATCTCGGTTGGAATTTATACGACAAATTCATCGGAGGCTGTCCATCATGTTCTCGAAAATGCACGAGCTAATATAGTTGTTGTAGATGAGCCCAGACAAATGGCTAAGATTTGTGAAATTAAGCATAAGCTACCGCATCTAAAGGCTGTCATACAACTAAATGAACCATTTGACGAAACACTTCGAGAAGAGGACGGATACTATAGGGTAAGTATACTGCATAAACGCACCGGATTGTGACTCCCCAAGTGATTTCCAGCAAAAAAGTTGTACCCCCAAATCTTAACCCTTTAGCTGCCACAGGCATTTGAAGATTTTTGAAAAAATCATTTTCTTGTACGACCTTAACCGCAATATCTCCGAAAATAGACTAGCTATAGCTAAAATATTGAAATAAGATGATTATTACAGCGAACAAATTTACATAAAAAAATAAAGCTAACCATACTAAATCGGGTAACAGGTTTGGTTTTTACAGAGCTTCAAAGCCAAATTTTTGTGTTTTGACCCAAAAACAATCTATTTTTCCATCTCGGCTCGATTTTGACATAATTTGAATAAATTGTACCACATTGCATGAACTTTAGGAGCAGTTTGAATTGAATTGAATGGAATTTGAGCTAAAATTAACCCTAGTTTTCAAGACTTAACGTATCGAAACTGTTGCAAATAATGGAGCTAGAATAAAATGATGTAGGAAAGATATGATCGAAGGACTATGCGCTAATTTTTAAAAGAATTCTACAAGCAACTCACCTTGGCAGAAATTGGAGAAAATTGAGATGGAAAAATATATTGTTTTTGGGTCAAATCACAAAAATTTGACTTTGAAGCTCTGTAAAAATCCAACCTCTTATCCGATTTTAGTGCGTTAGTTAGTTTTATTTTTTAGGTAAATTTATTGGCTGAAATAATCATCTTGTTTCACTTTTCTAGCTGGTCTAGGTTTCGAGATAGTGTGCTTTAAGTCGTGCAAGAAAATAATTTTTTCAAAAATCTTCAAATGCCTGTGGCAGCTAAAGGGTTAAGATTTGGGGGAATGTTACGTACAACTTTTTTTGCTGGAAATCACTTGGGGAGTCACCATCCGGTGCGTTTATGTGGCAGTTTCCGGACACCCTGTATAGTCTCCGTTTAACTTCGTTTGTCTCTCAAAGCAAATCTGTATATAAATGATTATTTCCGCAGTGGTCTCGTATTAGAGCAATGAAGGTTGTCGACCAGGAGCAGGAGCTTGATAAAAGGCTCAAAGATATCGCGGTTAATGAATGTTGCTCTATTATCTATACCGTAAGTTGTTTCTGTTTTCGCTAAACTTTACATGTCCCCTAAGTCACATTGATGATAAATATCCTTTTTTTCAGTCCGGGACGACCGATATGCCGAAAGGCGTCATGTTATCGCACGACAATGTTCTCTGGGATGCTCGATTAGCAGGAAGTGGGATTGAAGGATTAGTGCCTGGTGAAGATTCGATTGTCTCCTATTTACCATTGAGTCATGTGGCAGCGCAAAATGCTGACTTATACCTTAGCTTGCTTATGGCCAACACAGTCTACTTTGCCGACAGAAATGCTCTTAAAGGAACTCTAGCGAAAACTCTGAATCAAGCTCGTCCGACCATATTCGGAGGAGTGCCCCGAGTCTTTGAAAAGATTCAAGAAAAAATGTCATCAATTGAAGCTGAAACGGGCTACATGAAAAAGTCAATGCTTAATTGGGCTAAGTCATGTGCATTGGAGTATTGGACGAATGTAATGAAAGGGTAAATACTTGACTTTCTCCCAGAGAATTCGGTCCGAAACATTTTCACCTTTACCGTATATTATATTTGATAGCAATAACTACGAGGGATTTCAGTACCGTCTGGCCAAGGCGCTAGTGCTGAACAAAGTGAAAAGAGCCTTGGGTCTGGATCGGGCTAAGGCTGTTTTCTGTGGTGCAGCAGCCATTTCCGCAGAGACGAAGTCCTTCTTCCTTTCGCTGGACGTTTTTGTTATGGAAATTTATGGCCTCTCGGAAAATTTCGGCGGACATTGTATGTGCAATAGACGAGTTCCAGATTTGGATACAGTGGGCCAAACACTTCTCGGAGCGGAGACGAAAATTTATAATCCCGACGAGATGGGTCAAGGAGAGGTGTGAAAATTAGTTTTTCTGTTATTAAGTCGTAAATTTTGTTAGAATGCACATAGAGCTATGAGAGAAAAATGAATGGTTGGGGTATGATTGCATTTTTGTGTTCCTCTTCCAGATATGCTTCCGTGGTCGTCATGTGTTTATGGGCTACATCGGCGACGAGGAAAAGACGAATGAAGCGTTGGACGATGAAGGATGGATGCATACTGGAGATTTAGGCTATATGAACGATGATGGTTTCGTGTATATAACAGGGAGACTGAAAGAGCTTATTATTACAGCGGGTGGCGAAAATATTCCGCCTGTACGAATTGAAAATTTGGTTAAGAATGAACTTTCTATACTAAGCAATTGTTTTTTGGTTGGCGAAAAGAAGAAGTATCTTACGATGTTGGTTACGCTTAAGGTAAAAACTTTTTTTTTTAGTTTTAGAATAGAAATGTAAAATGTATCATACCTTTGTCTCTCTTTAGACTGAAATTGATCTGGAAAGTGGCGAGCCTTTGGATGAATTACATTCAGAAACGTTGAAATGGCTTATCGAACGAGATCTACCATACAAGACTGTAAGCGAAATTCTAGCTGCTGGTCCTTGCCCAAAAGTCTCCGCTGCGATTCAAGAGGCCATTGAAAGATGTAATCAGAATGCAATTTCAAATGCTCAAAAAATTCAAAAGTTTAGAATTTTGCCGAAAGATTTTTCCATTCCTACCGGCGAGTTAGGTGAGTAGTTATTTCTTTAACGACAAGTACAAAAATATCTGATGAATATACAAATATTTACGAATGCGATGAAGGCTTTCCTCGTTGTCGTTGATTCACACTAATTATTGCTAATTAAAAATTGAAATCTGAGATTTCTAAACGTACATGAAAGCCAAAAATTTATATAATTGAATTAAAAATGGAGAGAGAATAAATTTTCAATAAAACTGATAAAATAATAGAAAAGGTGGGAAGGAGAGATTAAGAAATAATTTAAAAAACGCTGTCCGCCTCAGTTATTTGGAGTGTCGGAAGTTTTCGTGCATTGCAGTGCTGATAGTTTTGACCTCTAGAATAAGGGTTTCCTCCGACCTCCTCTAGGAGTAGTTTTCGTGAAATAATAAGGATCACTACGCTATCAGGTCTCGTAAGAAGAATTTTCTTGTTCTTCTTATCGACACTAGCGACACTTATCTTATCGTTCACCATATAACGGACACATAGCGGAAACTATCGGAAACACAAAAGTTCTCACTATGAGAACGGATAGCAGAACATGCCAAAAAAGCAATTATCGTGAAGAAAGACGACCTAGCATCTTTTGCTAGTAGGCAACGGGGTGTTAGTAAGGTTGCACATTTTACAGGCCTCGATTATCTTGAAGTTTACGATAATTGTCGAAAAAAATATACACAAGCAAAATGTATCCGCGCATATATCAAAAAGGATAAAAAGATGTCACGAAGCCTCAATTAAGATCATCTTTGCCAACTTTTTCATTCCAAACGCATTGTTTCATGTGCGGTAAGGATGTGCCTAAAAACTATGCAGAAACTCAGAAGAAAGGTCACTCTTCTAAACGAGACCCTTTTTACTCGGTACGAAACTTAAATATGAAGGAAAAAGTCTTAGATCTTTTTAAAGACATGGCTGCGATTCTACATCAGCAATGTATAATCAAGGCAAACTTAAATGCTTTAAAGTTCTGGCAAAAAATCCTGATTTGAAACCTCATTTGGCGAAATTGAGGGATCCTACAGCTGATAAACAGACGATCATTGAAACTAGAGAAAAAATAATGGTGGCACTTTATGGCGGTAATCACAAAATTACAACCATCAATAAACTCAGGTACAGGCAATACTTAACTTCGTCCTTCAAGGTCACTGCAAACCTGGCTTCACTTCCTCCCATTTTTGCTGCCACAAATCAACACTGCTTGCGGGTGTTTCATCAAGTTCAACTTTGGCTTGGTCATATACTGGACCCCGAGCAGTGGGGATGGAAAGCTACGACAAATCGATACCTTAGAGCACAATAGTGCTAAGTCCATTTTTCAACATTTCGAGAAAACGCGAAAATAAAGTTTCAAACCTTGCTCCCATCTTGAATAACTTAATTTTTGCAAATATTTTTAGCTTTTTAAGCAGGTTACACTGCCAAAAAGATAATTATATTAAAATCTGGCAATCAATCGTTATAATTTCGAAGGAAAATCTAGAAAAAAAGAGGAAAGTACGGACTTAGCACTATTAAGCACTTCATTTTATACCAACTATGGACTTGACGGAAGAATGTTCGTATTGTCGTTACAATATTGTAAAATGTGGATGAAGTGAGAATATTTTTAATACGTACATACCATGAGACGCAAGCAATTTATTGTATTTCCACCAGTTCGTATCCATGAAGCAAGTGTCTCATCAGTTTATGCTTTCCGAAAGTGGTAATGATCACGATCAAAGGATGATCTGGTCAAGATTAGACGTTGTCCTTTCTATCTTACTACTGTCATTTAACAGGAAGCTAATTGGGGGTCTTAACAGGACATGGCCCTATTATGAAGCTCGCCAGGAGACTTAGACTTAACTTCATCACAATTACTACTACAGAAGTTGTGAGGTTAAAGAGAGAGTGATGTAACTGTTCTGTCATTGCTCGGCACTATGCACACTTTTATGACACGGATCATCTTAAGTCGTCATTCAATTCGGTGAAGCCAATGCCACAAGAAACGTTGCTTCTTTGTCAACGGCGACAAAATTTGATTTAATTCTTCGATATCGATGATATCTTATCATTTTTTTTAGTTAAACGCACGTGTGTTCCCTAGATCCATTGCCCGTTGGACAAGTGCAGCATGTTTAGGTGTTGCCCAAAAGTTCCTGCAGTGGAATTGCGACTAGAGATGTGAATTCAATAAGATTGCCAAAATCACATCGTTTCAAACAACTGATTAATAAATGTTCATTCGGATCTATTTCTATTTGGGCTGGGAGTAACCTCGGCGGACTTTTAATTCATTGCTGTTATTGCACATAATTTACATTTCATAATAAAGCTATTTTTATTTATTTATTTATTTATTTATTTATTTATTTAAGCTTCTCTGGCAATCGTATGATAATGTGATATGAAAACTAGAAGAAAGATTCAAATTCTTTAATTTCACCAAGTGGTAGTGATAATAATAGGTATATGGACTAGAAATGCACACATATATCCCATAAATCAGTCCCAAACGACATCCCCTTTCTTTTGAATGCAGTTTAGCTTAGACTCGAATACATATTATCAACTCTCTGCATGCATAAGCTGGTGAAATGCAAACGCAAGACACTCATTAGGATTAAGCACGTATATCAATAGTTATACGTTTACTTTTTTTTTAATTTGGCAGATCCTTTTCAAATTAGTCCTCTTTTCCTGGATACCGATTTTAATTTTAGTCAGCCTCAATTTAATCTCGAGATATGTCGATTCCGTCAAATCGTAAATAAATAAATAGCTGCAATTCGCGTCTAATCCCTAAGATGTAAACTGCTTAGATCAACAGCTCGCTCTGCAGAGGTTTTTATCCCCATAATTGGGCACTTGTTTAAAAACTACCATAAACTACAACCCTGTGCTTCGAAGGAAAGCACACTATTCACTGTATCAACCACTGTTAAAATCCAATTTGATATTTAGTACAATCGTACCTTTCCGGTTGTTATAAATGCAAGTTTATTTTTTGGTTTTGTTAATAGCCGAAGGACCCTTGTTTCAGCCTGCATGATAAAGAGCTTCCAAAAAATTGTTGTGGACATAGTAAGCAATTCTTCGGTCTAACACACTTTTTAATTTTCTGGAGTATGGTTTTATTCAAACTGTTTTCAACAGCTCTTTTGAAAAGTATATCTTTTGGAGCACAGTGGTTGAGTATAGCTGATCAAAATATGTCGTTACAACGCGTTGAACATGCGAATGATTTTAGAGAGGGATGGCCTTACACTAAATTCAATGTAAGCTGGCATTTAACAGAAACCCCAATGTATGTTATGGAGGTTTCCTTTTGTGGAGAAAATAGAGAATCCAAAGCATTTGATGTAAGGGCTTACATTGACCACCAATGATCATTTGAACCTTTGTATCGGAGGTAGACGATCCTTCAGTCAGTTTTTACCCATTTCAATACTATTCAAAGAAAGAATATGCCAAAGCAAACACTTTCCAAACAATCCATCCCAATATCCTGTGATCCAGCAGCCAAACCCGGCTTATTCGAATCAGGAAGCACCCCGGGCTAATCCTTTTTATGTTTCCTAATGGTAAACATTCGTTTTATAGAAGTTACTACCACAAATTTAACTTTCTAATTGTTCCAAGTATGGACTTAGTACAAAATAGCGCTATAACTGGACTTAGCACTTTTGTCCAAAAATTTTTCGATCAACCTAGGACATATCGTTTCTTGTAAATGTTAATTTCCTTTGATTTAGCTGGGTAAATGTTGTTTCAAGATTAACTACTCGATGGAGAACTTGACAAGGAATAATACGATGCAAAAATCTCAAAATCGAAAAAAATGGACTTAGCACTATTGTGCTTTAACGTATCGAAATGGCCTAATTCCTAATTCCAGTCACTACACTGCAGTCTCTAGCATCAGACCGACTAATTTCTTGCAAATGAAAGAAGAGCTGCATGGGGAACTGTGGTTGCAGATGGGCAGGATTATTCTGTACAAACATTTGCGTCGCTTGCGAAGAAAAATATTCTAACATCGAAAAAAAAAACATTTGGACAACGAGAACGATCCTGAGTTTGTCCATACAACGACACCATCGTTGGCCTAAATTGGCTCGCGCGTACATAGGTTACGTAACACACAGCACTACACGTTTCTATTTTAATAGTATATTTTCAGTCTAAAAATTATTTTTGAAATCTTATTGTACCCAATCGGCATCGCGGAACATATCATATGTAGGAGAATACCATTTATTTAAATTTATAGACAATTTTCACAAAACTGAAGAATTCCCTGCTTTAGGAACTGCAAATTCTCTGCGTATTTTTTAGATCCTTCCTGCCTAAAGCAAATAATAGAACTGCTGTAAAGAATATTAGTGTAGTTACTAGGTGATTTCAGATTGCAAAGTGTGGTGGAGAATTTTTTTTTGTTTCATTTTTTTTTGGGTGCTGAGCTCGAATCCGGAGCTTCCCACCAAAATTTCGTTGCGGAACAGGGTCAAAACCGCGAAAAAACCCAAAATTTTTGGAGTTTGCCCATTTTTTTGTTTATAACTCCGAAAATGTACATTTCTCCGAAAGCCTGTCCATTAAAATATATGAGAAAACCTAATTGCGGGTCCAACGCAATCAAATCAAATCAAATCAAATCAAATCAAATCAAATCAAATCAAATCAAATCAAATCAAATCAAATCAAATCAAATCAAATCAAATCAAATCAAATCAAATCAAATCAAATCAAATCAAATCAAATCAAATCAAATCAAATCAAATCAAATCAAATCAAATCAAATCAAATCAAATCAAATCAAATCAAATCAAATCAAATCAAATCAAATCAAATCAAATCAAATCAAATCAAATCAAATCAAATCAAATCAAATCAAATCAAATCAAATCAAATCAAATCAAATCAAATCAAATCAAATCAAATCAAATCAAATCAAATCAAATCAAATCAAATCAAATCAAATCAAATCAAATCAAATCAAATCAAATCAAATCAAATCAAATCAAATCAAATCAAATCAAATCAAATCAAATCAAATCAAATCAAATCAAATCAAATCAAATCAAATCAAATCAAATCAAATCAAATCAAATCAAATCAAATCAAATCAAATCAAATCAAATCAAATCAAATCAAATCAAATCAAATCAAATCAAATCAAATCAAATCAAATCAAATCAAATCAAATCAAATCAAATCAAATCAAATCAAATCAAATCAAATCAAATCAAATCAAATCAAATCAAATCAAATCAAATCAAATCAAATCAAATCAAATCAAATCAAATCAAATCAAATCAAATCAAATCAAATCAAATCAAATCAAATCAAATCAAATCAAATCAAATCAAATCAAATCAAATCAAATCAAATCAAATCAAATCAAATCAAATCAAATCAAATCAAATCAAATCAAATCAAATCAAATCAAATCAAATCAAATCAAATCAAATCAAATCAAATCAAATCAAATCAAATCAAATCAAATCAAATCAAATCAAATCAAATCAAATCAAATCAAATCAAATCAAATCAAATCAAATCAAATCAAATCAAATCAAATTCAAATCAAATCAAGTCAAATCAAATCAAATCAAATCAAATCAAATCAAATCAAATCAAATCAAATCAAATCAAATTAATCATTAAAATGTGTTAAGCGGTATTGCTACAATAGATAGTCATTTTTTGGGCGTTTTTTGCAATTTTGACCCTGTTTTGCAACGAAATTTTGGTGGGAAGTTACGGATTCAGGTTCTGCACCCAAAATACATAATGTACAATAAAAATTCAACTTTTGCGACCAAAAATGAAAAACCGTTAAATCTAAAAAAATTATTCCTAATATGGAACTATGTTAAAAATGGCAAATTTAAATTATCAATTGTAGTAATACCGCTCAATGGATTTATAATATTTATGTCTCTTTGGACGCGCAATTATATGCTCTCTAACATATTAATGGAAAGTTTTTCGTAGAAATAAATAGTTTCAGAGTTAGGGGCCAAATAACAGAAAAACAGCAAAAATTCTAGGGGTTTTTCGCGATTTTGACCCTGTTCCGCAACGAAATGTTGGTGGGAAGCTCCGGATTCGTGATCAGCACCCCAAAAAACATAAGAAACAAAAAAAAAATTGTCTTCACCTCATTTGCAATCTGATGTACATACTAGTATTATCACCTGGATACTGCACTATATGTATAGTGAAATAGTTAGATTTTATATTTGAATAGTAGAATCAACAACTTTTGTGGAAAAATTGACTAAACTTTTTCTTCTAATTTTGCGTGGTTAAATGAACGAATTTAATAGTTTTTTTGATGAATGTTGTTGTTACACAACGGTTTTGTTTTGCCGGGAACGTTGCTATTCTTCGAAGTCGTGTTGTGTTGCCTCGATAGCTGAACCCAAATGAAAAAGACCAAAATTGTAGTTTAACCAATATATTTCGGGCAACAGCCCATCTTCAGGGTTTAGTTTTCAATTAATATTCAAAAAGTGGACAAATTACAGAAGTTGTTACAATGATGGAAGACAATATATTGGTTAAACTACAATTTTGGGCTTTTTCATTTGGGTTCAGCTATCGAGGCAACACAACACGACTTCGAAGAATTTAATAGTATTTTCAGCTGCGAACATTAGAGAAACCAACTACATATTTCTTTGGTTAAACTATCTAAATTTAAGTTCACTACTTCACTTTAGATAAAAAGTCTATACAACTTTTTCCAGTGTAAAATTAGTGTAGTTCCGAGGTGATTTCAGATTGCAAAGTGTGGTGGAGAAAAATTTTTTTTTGTTTCTTATGTTTTTTGGGGTGCTGAGCTCGAATCCGGAGCTTCCCACCAAAATTTCGTTGCGGAACAGGATCAAAGCCGCGAAAAAACCCAAAATTTTCTGAGTTTTCCAGTTTTTTTGTTTATAACTCCGAAAGTGTAAATTTCTCCGAAAACCTGTCCATGAAAATATTAGAGAAAACATAACTGCGGGTCCAACGCGCCATTAATCATTAAAATGTGTTAAGCGGTATTGCTACAATTGATAGTAATTTTTTTTGCGTTTTTTGCAATTTTGACCCTGTTTTGCAACGAAATTTTGGTAGGGACTTACAGATTCAGGCTCTGCACTCGAAAATACACAATGTACAAGATAAATGCAACTTTTACGACCAAAAATGAAAAACCGTTCAATCTCAAAATTTTTTTCATAAAATGGAACTATGTTAAAAATGGCAAATTTAAATTATTCACTGTAGTAATACCGCCTAACAGATTTTTATTATTTATGTCTCTTTGGACGCGCAATTATGTGCTCTCTAAAATATTCATGGAGAGTTTTTCGCAGAAATAAATAGTTGCAGAATTAGGGGGCGAATAACGGAAAAACAGCAAAAATTTTAGGGTTTTTCACGATTTTGACCCTGTTCCGCAACGAAATTTTGGTGGGAAGCTCGGGATTCGTGCTCAACACCCCAAAAACATAAGAAACAAAAAAAAATTTGTCTCCACCACATTTTGCAATCTGATGTACTAAATTGGCAATTTAAAATTCATTTTTCATAATTCATTTTTTGTTAATATTGAATTTTATATCCAAAAAATGTTTTGAACTGTTTTTATTAAAATGTATCAATTTTTATTATAGGACCAACGCTGAAATTAAAACGCCGAGAAGTCGTTAAAAAGTATGCAGATATAATTGATGAGTTGTACAAAGATTAGGATGTGTCAAACTGTTAAAAACTGTGTATATTTGTTGTATGGTGTATATTATTATTATTACTAAGTCGCAATATGGTGTACATTGCGTAATCGGCATTTGTGTTGTGTGCTGTATAATATGTGGTCAAATATAATGTAAAAAATTGTTATAACTCCGAACAGGTAATTATGTGTTTTTATTGTTTTTTTTTATCTATTTAATTTATAAACCACAAATATGTATAGATAGGTATAGGTTTTCATTATACCATGAATTTACCCAGAAAGGAATATTTAATAAAACACCATTCATTCGTCATACCATATTCATTGGAGAAAAGCACTACTTCCCGGTAATAAGCTCTATACATTACATTACGTATCGGTAACGAAGTCAACCGATTCGTATATTTTTTTTCTAAACAGTCAAATTACCCTGGTTCAGGTTAACTCAACCTTAAGATATTTATCGCTTCGGTCACTGTTCATGTATGCTATATCTTCCTGGCTCTAAATGCCAAGAAAATATCTTGTTTATCTGAAATTGCGAAAACCATCCGCCGATATAATCCATCGATTTGCCGATTGGACACCAAAACAAATCGCAAATTCCACCTCAGCATTTGGGAAACCTTCATCGTTGGAACCCACAACCGCATATTCTCGTATATTTACAAATAGAGTGATACAAATTCTGGTATTCACACTACCGCACAATAAAATTACGCCGGATACGAGAGAGAGAAATCGAATTTCCATGGATGTAATGTTCCCCACAAGCATGCGAGTTTTTGTATGTTATGATTGTGACTAGCCGACTGGAACTTATCTTGCGGCGAAAAAGCTTTCTTTTTAAGTTCGCTCTTCGCAGGACTCTCGCAGAACATGCAACATTAAGAGAATCTTACAGTGAGAGTCTGGCACTCTTCATGTCAGCGAACTAACAATTTTCAGGGAATATTCATTCATAAAAGCCGTGTTTTGCTTTCTGAGACTTCAGTTGAAGTTTGTTTTGCTCTGCGGAACTTTGAATTCCCTTGCAGAGCGCAGAAACCTCACAGACGAATTTCGTAAAGTTGGCTCTTTCGTAATCATCGTAATTGAAGACCCCAGTGAAAGTCGAATTCTCACTCTGTTGAAAATTGTGTACCTACACTCCATTGTTTAAGTATTTAGTATGTACCTACCGTGTTTTCAACGTACTGCCATCCGTATCGTCCTGAACTCGGTACTACTGGGGCACCACCCTTTTCACCAAATCTGACGTATATTGCTCAGAATTCATTACAGCCACTTTCGTGCTGTAAAGTGATTATCCATTAATTACATAAAATTATTTATTATGGGTGTTTGACTTAGCACAATTTGATTCATTCGGCACATTTGAGGGAGTAGTAATGAATGCTGAAACGGCGGACATGGACGAACGAATTGAAAGGTGCTCGGTGGAAAGGCAGTAATTTTGCGTCGGCTGATTAACAAGGGAAATTGAATACTGGGTAATTTCAGAATAAGCTTTTTCATTAAAAGGGAGACACACAATTGATTTAAATATTTATTTGTATTCTCATAAAAGTGTCATAATGCCCAGTTAAAGATTTCGTCCATTTGCTTTTGACTTAGAGCTTATTAATAATTCAGGACTGGAAGAAAATTTTGTTCCATAATTATAGAGTTATTGATTTAATGAAATGTGTATTAAGTAGGACGTTGCATGGTGACAGTTTTAACACGAAAAAAACTATAGAAGACAAACTTTCAACATTCAAGAGCTTGAGACCTCAGCTTTATTATGGGACCCTTTTAACCAATATTTAGTGAGTACTTTTAAAATGATTGCTCTTTGAACAAAATCATAGGGAAAATTGGAATTTACGAAAATGGTTTGTGGTTAGGTTTTTTGAAAATAAAACAAAAACTGTTGGAAAATAACTTAAGTATTTATTATTTTAGTATTTGGTATTGCCTCCTCTTGCTCTAATGACAGCTTCCAGTCTGTGACCTGCTCAAGTTGTTGATGGTATATTGAGGAATACCGTTCCACTTCTCTAATAGTGCTGCCTTTAATTCTTCAGTAGATTGATGTCTGGACTGCGGGCAGGCTAGTTAAGTGTCGACATTTTGGCTTCATTCAGGAACTGCCGAGTGAGACGCGATGCGTGACACCGGGAATTGTCGTGCATCAAAGTAAAGATATCGCCAATAAATGCTGCTTAGGGCACAATGTGGGCACGGAGAATATCGTTTCCGTATCGATCAGCTGTCAGCGCTCCTCCTCGGCTTCCTCCGGGCACGAATACGAGCCTTGTTTTTCCCCATGGAAATGCCAGCTCACATCATACAGGAAACTCCGCCGTATGCAACCGTTTCAGTGAAACAGCACTGCGCAAATCGCTCTCCCGGAAGCCTGTAGACTCTGCATCTTCTGTCACTGCCATGCACACATATTCCCGATTCGTCAGTGAACAATACTATGATCTCGAGCAAATAAGAGGCACGCTTGTCGGTGTCCTGCAGTCAATTTGGGGCCCGTGGAAGGCCGGCTTGGAGTGATATTCACTTCTTTTAATCGTATCCTCACTGTCCGGGCACTGACGGCTACTCCGCGAACACGCCTCAGGTTCTTCTGCGCAGCAACACCTGTGAGGAACCGCTTTCGTTACGTACTTGTAACAATGAAACGGTCGTCTCTCTCTGAAGTGGATAAAGGGCGGCCCGTTCTTGGTCTCCAATTAAAGCTACCATAGTCTCTTGAAATCTCCTGCTAACTCTCGAGCCAGCAAATTGACTCATTCCAGGACGGCGAGCGACGATTCGCTGACTAACCCCTTCAGACAATAGGGCTACAACTTGAGCCGCTTGATCAGGCGCCGTATCCATTGATAACAAAACATTGATTGAAATTACCTTAGATGTAAGTAAGCTAACTTTCCAGATGCAACTGATGATGAGAAACCGATTACGGGCGCCACCATAAAATTCAATTTTTCTGTTTTTTTTTTTTGTTACAAGTGGCATTCAAATTGCGCAGCAAATATTGATAAGAAGTAAGAAGGGTAGAACAGGTAGCTAAGGTTTCAAACTTTGAAATCACATAGGAGTTGTATGGAAAGCTGTCATACTTTTTAAAAAATACGTACAAATACACGCGATTATAAGTTGAGTCGATTCTTTTGTCCGTAAGTGTACATTTGGGGGAGGGGGTGGTTTACCAGGGTCCATTATTTTGCACACATTTTTATAAATTGTTATTGTTTATGCTTGTTTAAAAATAATCAAGTAGGTAATAAGCAAAGTGTATAGAATGCAAGCATTCTGTGTGACTGTGTGCATACCTAGCTGGCAATACTGGTTTTTAGGGATGGGACTTTTAGACAAAAATACCGGTTGTCCGGTTATTCCAGTTATTTTCCTCATCGGTTATACCGGCTCGGTTTAACCGGGCAAAAATACCGGTTATTGAAATAACCGGTTAAAAACCGACTAACAAAGAAAAGGCCCTCCTGTTCTATATTTTTCCATATTTTCCATATAAATTTTCTATATTTAAAATAGCATTGTGACCGCAGCGTAACTTATTAGGAAGCCAGGCACCTCGCATTAGCATTATTTCTTAAAACAGGACATTTTGCGCAAAAATTTGAAAATTTGCACAAATAATGACAAGTTTCAATAGGAAACAATAAATTTAGGCGATACGGAATTTCTAATTTTAATAGAACAACTCAGCTGCATTCGATGTACTAATTTGATGGTGAAGCTGTGCATCCTGCACATACATGGCGAATTAATTCATTCAAACGGTTTAAAATTCCATTCGTTGATTTGGCAGAGTGCAGAGTTTAACAGGTTGAGTCCCGGCGTCCACACTTACATTCATGTATTTCTATGGCTTTTGGAATAACTTTGGGATATAGTTTTGGAATGAAATGAAAGCCTCGGTCTATGGCAAGAGTTTCGTTCTTCTTTCACCTTTGGAATTGTTACCAGAGAGCATGTGCAGCTTGCATAGTTGTGCATCTTATTTGGACCTGTATTTCTATTCCGTTTACCTTATACAGTAGAGCCCCGATATTCCGGATTTATTGGGACCGGACCCTATCCGGATTATCGAATTGCCCGAATTTTCGAAATGCACTAATTTATACCATGGTGGACAGTATTTATACTCAAATCATAAAAAAATAACCATTCTAACGATAATTAATAACATAATATATCGTATTCGAAATTTGCCTTATCTTAAGTTTATATAGCAGTAAACTTGAACAAACTTTATGAAATTGTTGAATTTTATGAAAATTTAAACAAAATTTGCCACAAACCCGAATCTGGATTATCGAACCGGATTTTCGAGGTCCCGAATATCGGGGTCCTACAGTACGTAAAAAATTTTTGAAAATATAATACCCGATATCGACAAATGATAAATATATAATAATAAATTGGTATTTTCTAAATATTCGAGTGTCGAAGCTGAGCCGTTTGTATGGGTGTTCGGTTTATATGGACGAAATACTTCTGTATAGCCCAACCGTCCGACGCTATCCGAAACAATGTCGGGACTCAACCTGTTAAGCTTTATCCACACTGCCAATTGGCAGCTCACGATGCCAACTGGCAGTTGTCATTGCATCTACACTGACTGCCATTTGTGTGGCCGTCCAATTTCCCAGTCTTCGCGAATTCAAAGTGAAAATTTTGTTCGTTTTTTGTTTGAAATAGTGTAATTTTTTTATTTGTCCGATTTTATAATTAAAAAAAAAAATAAACCCAAAATGAAAGTAGTTTGGTTATATCGTTTTCAGGCTCCATTTGGTAGCTAGTGTAGATGGTAAGCAGCTGCCAAATGGCAGCTCACGACGCCGACGCCTGTTTTTTGACGAGTTGCCATTTGGAGGTAATGTAGGTACAGCTTTAAATACATTTTAATTTGTGGATTCGCCACTTATGTGCGCCGTTCGACTAACTTACTCCATTAAATTGAACGCCCAGTGCAGTGAGGTTTTTTTTGGAAAAATTCTAAGTTTAGTTTTACCAAATAGACCTTTTTTTTTGCACTAGCTGCTTGTTCTCTGTTGAAATATTGTGTGGAAATTTGGTATGTGCGCCAATTTTAAAAGTAATCACCGGTTATTCTCGGTTTTTCCATTTTGAAAATAGTACCGGTTAATAACCGGGCAAGAATAGTACCGGATATAACCGGTTTTTTTAATTGAAACTACCGCTTATTCATAATAACCGGTTCTTAATTCCCATCCCTACTGTTTTTGGACATTGACGAGTGCAAGCGTGAAAGCAGCAGAGCAAGAATAAAAGTTGTTTTTTTCAAGCTTTTTCCAACTTAGTCGTGCATTTTTATTTCACAACAACTTTTTCAGATTTCCTTTGGCTGAAAACAAAAACACAAAGCATTTTCTTTCATACGACCTAATTTATACATTCAAAGTACATATCACATTTATCTTACCTTAAATTATTTAATTAAGCTGATACTTCCTGTTCACTACGCAAAACTTTTCTTACATGCGTAATATATCCATAATAGTGTAAAAACGTGGAAAATGATATTAATTAACAGGCGTACCCGTTTCGGTAAAAATACGAATTCACATTTACCGGTACGACTAATAAAAATATTGTACCAAATTATTACATATAAACATTCTACAAGGAACATAGCAACATCAGAACATCCTTTTGGGTTTTTTGATTCTCAGCTACCTATATTAGCTGATTTTCGAGAGTGCACCATAAAGAGTAGCATATAGCTTGCCCTGGCCTCTTTTTCCAATACTGCGTACTGTTACACTGGCTTATAATAATATATTTGTCGCAAGTGGGAGCAACTTTCGAATTTTTGCAGCCTATAAACTCCATACTTACCTACTTTTGACATCACTGCCAATGTAATAAACATTGATCTATACAGGGTGTCCGGAAACTGCCGGCTTGATTTTGATTAACCTTAGTTTTGTACACTTAACGCCTAAAAACTGATAGAAATAATGAAGCTAAAATGAAATGATGTAAGAAAAATATACGATCGTAAGAATATGCGCCAATTTTTAAAAGAATCGTACAAGCACCTCACCTTGGCAAAAGTTGGAAAAAACTGAGATGGAAAAATAATTAGTTTTTGGGTCAAATCGCAAAAATTTAACATTGAAGCTCTTTAAAAACCAAACCTCTTATCCGATTTTAGTGTGGTTAGTTTTATTTATTTTGGTAAATTTGTTGGCTGTAATAATCATCTTATTTCCCTATTCTGGCCAGTCTAGCTTTGGAGATATTGAGGCTTAAGTCGTGCAAGAAAATGCTTTTTTCAAAAAATGTCAAATGCCTGTGGCGGCTAAAGGGTTAAGAATTGGGGGTATGTTCTTTTTGCTAGAAATTACATGAGGATTCATAACCCGATGCGAATGCGGCAGTTTCCAGACACCTTGTATATACCTACATTACTCATTTCGTTCGCTCTTTAGCTTTTCGGTTTTCTTGCATAGCAGCATCCTAGAAGCCTACAATTTGTGTTTCTTGTTCTTGTCATCGAAACAGCTTCATTTAATCGAGTTTTGAATTATTTATTAGTAATATGCCCTGTAGGTTATGTGCTTTCATAAATAAGATTTTACCATTTTGGTTCAATCCAGGAAAGGACATAAATTGTGCTGACGCCGTATGAAACACTTGTTTAGGAGAACACATTCATTTGTGATACACATATTTAACAGCTTTTTATAAAAGTCTTAACAGCTATAAAACTGAAAATTAAGCGGTTATACTTTAAGGTTTGATTATGGAGCAACCTTAGGGAGCGTCCGAATGTATTCAGAATCACCAGTAAAAGTCTAAACACGTACAGGGGCCATTTTCCGTTAAATAGTGTAGAAAATTATTCTCGACTGTAATTTCTTAAAATTTGGCTCTAAAATTTGTCTAACAATATTTTCTCGACCCACAAATTTCAACTCCTTAGAAAATAATGATATTGAAAAAATGTCGGGCCTAATTGAATTTCCGGGGGGTTGGTTTGTATGATAGTTCTATGACGTAGTGTTCCGATTTCATCCGTACAGATATATTTTGAGGCTTTATTAGGAACACATTTGGGTGAAGTTTGGTTAAAAGAATTTTTTTTTAGAAGAACCCAATTTTCAAGATTTGGTTTGTAAGAGAGCCCTATGAAGTAGTGTTCCGATTCCATCCTGGATATGTTTTGCGGATTTAATAGGAACACACTTTGTTGAAGTTTGGTTAAGATTGGTTCAAAAGGAAAAAGTTTTTCTTAGAAGAACCTAATTTTTAGTGGTTGGTTTGTATGACAGCCCTATGACGTTGTGTTCCGATTCCCTCCGTTCCTGTATATGCTTTGAGGCTTCACTAGAAACACACTTGGATAAAGTTTTGTTAAGATAAGTTTATAAAGCAAACAGTTTTTCTTTTCAAAATTTAGGATTTTGGGTTTCTATGGCAGCCACATGACGCCATGGTCCGATTCCCTTCGTTCCGGCATATATACAGCGTACACTAAAGAGAAACTTGTATGCCAAATTTCAACTCGATAGCTTCAAAACTGAGGGACTAGTTTGTATTGAAACAGACGGACATGGCTCAATCGATTTCTCTCGTCACACTGATCAAAATTATAATCTTCTTCCCATAAATAAATAAGGTAATCCCCAAAACCTAAAACGGTTTTTCCAATTTTTACGATATGCTTCTTAACATTATCATTAGGTTATCATCAAGTTTGAAGTGGCTGGCATATAATATTTTATCCAGACCTGAATGATGACAGAAGGGTTAAACGTGGCCATATAGCGTACGTTCATCAAGGAAACCTTAGATTCTCCGGAAATCTATAGCAATGTTTCCATAAGATATAGTATTCCATGGATCTATTTGTGTTGTCCATATCTATGAAAAGTAAATGTGAGTTCAATTTAAATTGCAGGTTACGTATACACAGCTCATAGAGCCGTGAAGTTTCCATGATGTACCTATCTACATGAACTTTATAGTATTATACATACTATCCATATGTAAAAGAATTCAATTTTGTTATGTTTCACATCAAACTTGCATTTTCCCCTTAAATAAATTTCCGCCGTCTTTCAAATGAAAAAAGGTGGAAAGGCGCCGTAACCGCGAACATCTGCCACATGTTGTCGGTTAATGGTATCGTTTCCTGCATGATGAGATTTTCTAATGCATGAATATATCAATTGAACTTTTCAACATAATACGTTGCCGACAAGACATACGTACGTCAAAAGACAAGGGCGACAGCTACTTTTCCAGATCAGTTTTCTCTCGAAAGCATTATAAAGTATGCATGTAGTATCACCTAAAGGACGAAGAGAAGGATGTGCTTCTGTGGGCCACATAGAAGCGCTTGATGATATTGCAAAAATCGTATGTGCTACTTCACTTCACTTTCTCGTTGCCTCATATGTTGCATGCCGCAGAGGGAGTTAAAGTAGGAAGTTAAGTTGTTGAGTATGTGATAATCTAAATATGACTAAGGGATAGAAGAATTCCATTACATATTATGTAATACGATAAGAGTCAATATGTCTCTTGAGACGCGAGCAACTGTTCTGTTGGCAGATTAGCATGGATCCAATGAATCTAATTTTACTGAACAGCTGAAGTTGTACGAGTATAGGAAAATAGTAAATTGAAATTAACTAATCAATTTTCATTTTCTTAGGATAGCTGGTCGCTTTGCCGACACTACATCCATTAGATTCTATTAATTTCAAGATAAATCACGATAAGATTAATGTACACCCTACATTCTTACCAGGTTCAAAATGTATGTACGAGTGATGTTATGTTATGTTATACATGCTCCCATCTTCCTATCTGTTCGTTTCACCTTTGCCGAGTAGATCGATTAGTAACAACCACAAAGTTGTCGGTATAGTATCGAAAGAAAAATGCTTTTCTACGTGATCCGATTGGCGGGGAATTTACATCTCATTCGTCGTGGATGCTTTGAATTCCCGCTAGTACCGATGAGATTTTCATTGTGTTATATCCTGCAGCATTCATCCGGATCATCCTTCGAATGAATGCGGGTGTGCAGACAAGTTGGTTCAGCAATGGTTACAGGATGCAGCTGCCATTGCTTCCGACGCTCACAACATTACAATGATCAGACAAAATTAATTTCCTACAAAGTCATTAGACGTTCTCCCCGCGTCAGTCGTCACAGCGAACAGGAACTCGTACTAATTGTTAGCAATGTTATCCAGACCTTCGCCATATTGAAGCAATCTGAGTGGGTGGAACGGGGAATGTTAGACAGATACTAGATGAAAATTCATTTAACTCGCGATGCGGTAGCTTGGAAAAACGCGCAGTTTTCCATCCTCCGAATCAACGACTAGCTGCCGTTGTGTCCTATTGTAGGTTACAAATGCTGTGCGCCTTGTGGAAATTGGAAAGAGTTTAAGAATTCTAATTAGGGGACTGAATGAAAATTCGTAGTTGGTAAATGGTTTGTCTGTAATTGAGTTGAAGGAAGTAGGATAGGCGGTAAATGGGACGGTGGACTTTCGAACGCTATGTTTTGAGCTCGCCAATGATAACGACAAGCTGTGAATGAATCAGAAGATTGGGTAGAATAAAAAAAAAACTAACTTTCAACAGGGCGCCCTTAAACGAAATGAGAGATGAAATTACACAGGAAGATAATTGGACTACTTATTTGCTACAATTAGGTCAATGTTAATCAGGTTACGTAATGGATGGAATTAAAAAAAAAAGAAATTCATTTGCAATTTGCATTGATGAAGACATGGTTCGTTAATAAGATGAATTGATTATGTCGATGGAATAAGTTTGGAAATTAAAAAAAAAAAAAACGCAAAGAACATAAGAACATTGGATTTCTTAATAAGGCTGGCAATATTTGTAGGGTGAGGTTCTGTTTTTTTCTTTGCTCTTCTTGACCGCTCGTTACTCGACCTAGCATAATACTGAATATAAGTTGATGATAGCAAATATGACGTGTGTAAGGAAAATTATTTGAACAAAAACCTTGTCTGATGTAACTTACAACTACCTTATACCTAACCTAATAGTAACCCTAATGCATATTGTACTTTCGTATGTACAAACTTAGCAACTAAATGGCTAAAAAACGGATTTGGTTGCATTAAGCAGGCAAGAATAATGACAAGTGGGTTGTCAGTAAGGCTCATTCTTCTTTGAAATGCAGCAGAGGTTTTTTCCACGAAGTCGTCGATTTGCAGAATTTTAGCAAGGTGATGAAGACGCATAGTTGAGAAGTACCAGGGTTAATTCAGAATTATTTTCAAGCATTCCCTGCAAGAAATCGCTAACCGAAACTACAACCACATTCAAAGCTTTGTCTGAGAAAACGCACACAAGCAAATATTTTACATACTTTTAGTTTCCACAAGGAGGGAAATTGGTGCTCCATACGGGCAATTTTCAGCAAATAGTTAATTTGGGGGTATCAATACCTGCAAAATCCCTAGTCATGCGAGTGCTTATAGTGGAATATTGTGAAACGCAATATCCACCATTCTCGCCAGCAGTTTGGCTGAGTAATTTTCTGGCAGCTAATTATTCCGAAAGTATACTAATTTTATTTACAATTTACATTATAGGTACAATTTCAATAAAATTGTTCAACCAACTTGACCTGTTGGCTTATAAAAGGCACTTCAAATATTTGCAAAATGCACATGTTTGAAATGCATTTTATAAGTAAAATCATCGAAATACTAATGGACTACTCGGTATTTATAGGGTATTCTGCATGCATTTTACCCACATATTATTGGTTATTGAAGTGGAAAGACTAACCCGTTTTCGTAGGGTATTTACCACGAACTTTATCCAAATAATACCCGGTTTGCATAGGATATTCACCATGCATTTTACCCAAATAATGCCAGATATTATGTGTCGAATAACCAGTGAATGTGAATTTGACCATATTGGATTGTGAGGGGAAGTCACACGTATGAGTACTGTGTGAAGTATATAGGTGAATTTTTTCCCGACGCTGTATGTGCACTCAACGGTGATTTTAACCAAAAGGCTAACCAGGCATTAACCGGCTATTTAGCCAGTACGTTTCTTGCAGGGTTTGTTTTGCGCGACCTGAAGTTTGTGTCTGTGGCTATGGGCACAATGTCGCCATACTGTGAAGCATAAGTTAGTATTGGTTGCAAACAACTCTTGTATAGAAGGAGCTTATTGTCGAGAGACAGCACCGAATTTCTGTTGATTAGCCGGGTAGAGAGAGTGAATGCTTTTTGAAAACGCCAAGACCGTGTTTTAAATGTGATCTGTATAGATAAGTTTTTTTTATCCAGAGTAACTCCGAGGTATTCTATGTTTCTCTTCCATGGTATGTTTACTCCAAGAAAGTCAGGGGCAGGTTTTCTTTTTTAACTTTATAAGAGAAAAATATTGCCTTGTTTTTGGAAGCGTTTAACTTTAGTCGCCATCGGAAAAAGTATTGGTAAAGTTTTTCAAAATAGGATTCTAGGTTGAGTATCATGGTTTCAGGGTCATCTGCGCTTGTCAGAAAGCAAGTGTCATCGGCGTAGACAGCAAGCTGGCACCCTGAGTGTGCTGGTATATCAGCTACGAATATGTTGAAGAGAGTTGGACTAAGGCAGGATCCCTGAGGGACGCCTGCCGGAATTTCCCTGACCATATACCGCAACCACTACTGCATTCAAAGGTTGAATTTCAATACCAACCAACCAATTCGTATTTAGTCGGATAGGTTTGTGGTTAATTGTGTTTTTTACACATATTGACACGCCACCACCTCTTGAGTTGACACGATCATTTCTATGAACATGGTAATCAGGGAGCCACAACTTATCACTAGGTTTAAGCCAATTTTCCGTAATTATAAAAATATCTATATTAAGCGAATTTACAAAATCGAATGTTTCCATTACTTTCCCTTTGATGCTTTGTGCATTCCACAGTAATAGCTTAATGGAATGGCTACTATCCATAAATGTATTTCACAGTAATTTCGAAAAGAACGTTGAGCTGTTCGATACGAGTCTTACACTTAGTGAGATTACTGATAAGTTCTGTTGAGATTCTCACCAATTCTCCTGATGAAAAGAGATCTGGGCTCTTGTCATCCGATTGTTTTACAGCATCACTATAGCTGAGATTACGGTGGATAGTTCGGTCACTTTGTACGAAAGGTGCATGCGCTGATTTGTTGATTAGTGGGAAACTAGATTCCAATGGTATCGATCTTGTGCTTGGCTGTATGGCGTTTACTTTGTTCTTATGCCGGTATTTTAGACGTCTTTGATGGTTAGAAATTCCTTGCGCTTAGGGCACTTCAGATCGTTCGCATAGTGTTGCTGACTGCAATTTGCGCATTTGATGCGCTCCATATCACTTCCTTTCAGAGTGAATGTCGTTATTGAGTGCTCGCCACTGCAAATTGGGCATTTAGGGGGCAAATGGCAATGTGATGATCCATGGCCGAACAGCTGACAGTTGCGGCATTGTGTGGGGCCACTTCTCCTGCGTGTGTGATAGCTCCAGTGAACTACCGTGTGAGCGATAGCCTTTGTTTTCTTCAGGTCGTTCAGCTTAACCCCTTTTTCGAAATAAAGCAGGTATATTACATTACCAGAGTTGGATTTTTTAACATCGAGGCACTTGATAGTGGTAACTTGTTTAAGATGGTTTTTCAGCTCATCGCATGGCATATCGTGGAGTCCGGAAAGCACAATTTTAACGGGTCGATGGTCGGCTCTGCGGAATGTATAGAACTCCACCTTTTTGTCGATTAGATGTTTGATGACTCGTTCATAATCGTTTAGGTTAAGCCAATGCAAGCGTCTGCCGATTGACATTAGCCGCACGTCGAATTCGGATATTTGCAATTCGGCCATTATCGCCATTATAGTGTCACGCGCCAGTATTGGGAAAGTTATTGCTGGGGGTTTTACCTTTTTTAAAGAATCAGGATTAGCAGTGTCCGCTGAACTCGAGGATGCACGAATATCGCCACCATGATCTGAATCTAGATGCGCCAGAAGCTCGAAACGGTTGGCCGGAGTCGCAACTCGGCCAGTCCGTGGGATTTTTAATTTGTCCCGTAGGAACATGTCTTCAGGGGAGTCCACCCCTCGCTGTCTTTTCCGATCGATTTTGCTTTGATGAATATCTGAATTGTGGTCACAAATGAAGAATTTTAGGTGTATTGAACTGGGAACTGACCCGTATGCTAACTGTACTGGGAGCTATGCAAGTAAATACGATACACTTCACTCGACTGCTGTATTCGGACTGATGAAGTTTCGAATTAATTATAGGGAGGACCGAGAAATATTTCTTATTGGCTAGTTGTATCCGTCGCTTAATTTCGTCGGTTTCGTTGGCGTCCTTTGATAAGTTACAACCCAGATAATTGAAGTTGTCTACATACTCGATATTAAGGTCCCCCACTGTGATGCTTGAATTTGCTGGCGTCCTTGTTTTCGATTGCATCATGTCCTTTGTTTTGCTTCCGTTGATATGTAGTCCAACTTCCTTTGCGGCGTTATTGAGGTTATGCAGAAGGCTTTCTGCATCACCCAATCTTCGGGACACGATGTTGATATCGTCGGTGTACGCTACTAATTGAGTTGACTTGATGAGTAGCGTTCCGCTGCTGTCCATAATCATGGCTCGAATTACATACTCCAAAGCAAGGTTGAAGAGCGTCGGCGCCAGCCCGTCCAGTACGAGTTTCAAATAGGTCAGTGAGTCGGTTCTGCACTCTGACCTGCGAGACGGTATTAGTCATCGTCATCCTTGTGAGTCGCACTAACTTTGCCGGTATACCAAAATTCAGCATAATGTTGTACCGTTGTACAGTACACTTCGATCGATACTGTCGTATGCGTGCTTGAAGTCGACAAAGATTTGGTATACGTCGATGTTATATTCCCTGCACTTTTGGAGTAGTGTAGTAGCTTCACTGTGAAAAGCTGATCGGTCGTTAAGCGACCATTTCCATAACACCTAGTAGTAATTAGGTTTACAGCAAATGCTAAAATTTTGGATTTTAGCGCTTGATCTTCGTCATTACAAATTTCTATAATTGCATTCCGAAAATGATAAGTGCGTGTATGAATGAATGAATTGTATGACGCCTCGGTATCTGTATGGACATAACTATACCACATGTCTTTGTTTTTGGCTTTTACTTTTTTTCAAGCGATCCTTAGATGCAGCTTTTTGCTAGAATAATTTACAATTTACCAACCACAATCACAATTACTGTTTTGCTTATTAGATCCATGTTACTGGACATTTAACTTTACAATCGCAAGTTGCGTGATGGTGCTATTTTCTAGAATTGACGCTATATGATGGTATTTTAAGCAGTCCTGCTCATTTTCGATGAAAACTTATCGTAGCTTAGCGCCGTGGGTGAAATATGATACTCGTGCCGGGATTACACAGAAAAATATTTATGAAAAATATTATGCTTATCTAAGGAAATAGGCACTATTGCCATATTATATTCAAGAAAATTTAAATATACTAGGATAATATCAGGGAGCAGTTTCTCGATATTACCCAATCTGTAGAGTCAAAAGTTATATGAAATGCGGTACTTTACTGTGAGATAATATTTGTCTGAATTTGGATCTCCGGAGGTACTAGACCAGTGTTTCCCAATCTTTTTCAGTCCGCGCCCCCCTTTGCGAAGTCTACTGAGACTGGACTTTTTTTTATATTGGACTTGGTCATAGTCTAATGCAGAGAATTACCTGTTAACAATCCAAATACTCGTATGCAAACACGTTACCCATTCCTGCACAATTGTTTCTTAGTGGAGCCCAAGTTTTGGAACATTTTGGACATTTTTGAAAAGAACGCAACGTGAGTTTCGCCGGAAGTTTGGCAGTAGCAAGCAGTTTTATTTATGGTTGGGATTTGTACAGCCAAAAGCAAGTGGAAAATGTTTACTTAGAATCGGTTTTTGACAAAAAAAAAGTCATCATAACACAAACAAATCTTTTTTTGGCTTGTAATACGGAGATAAGTAAAGCAGTGCTATTTTCAGCGATCTTGTGGCCAGAGGCTCTTAGCTAGTATGAAAATAAATTTATTGTTACAGCAATATATAAGTTGTACTCACGCCCCCCTTCCCAAGCCGTCACGCCTCCCTAGGGGGGCGCGCCCCACAGTTTGGAATCACTGTACTAGACGAAGGCTGCATAATCCATGCAAAGTTAGGCCAGTTAGGCTTCCAGCTTTCTATTTGATTACTTCAGTGCTAGCTTGTATGAAAGATCATACATACTTTACAACACCTGATAAATCTGAATTGGTCGAGGATGCCATTATTTTATAATTTATGCACGATCTGGAGATTTTTATTTTGACTATGTATATAACAAATAGTCAAAACTATAAAATTCATCGTAGGCGCCACGATTCAATCTGCACGCACAAAGTTGCCAAAGCTAACTATGAGCGGATCAGGATTTAGTACATGCTAAAACAAAAGGGTAGAAAGGTAGAAAGCGCACTATGCGCCAAAAGCGATTCCATAATCATCGCTCCTTAAAATACCGTGCTAAGCCGGCTTCGATTTTCGTTGGCTTTTTTTATCTTCTTCCTGTGTTTTACTGTGAAGAGAAAAATTTGTGAATACCCGGTCTTGAAATGCCCTAACTCCTGGTGGAGCATGGTGCGCTGATGACTACCGTGTGTAGTCATCATTTAGAACTATCTTCAACTGCAAACGATATAACGCACCAAATTTCTTCCCTGATTGCATAACAACAACCTCTGTCATCCGGTAAGAATGATGGTGTGTTCCATCGTTCGCAGTTAAACATTGTTGGTTTAGTTCCTCTATCTTGTTCTAAATAAAAATGATGATACATGTATCTAGATAGCGTTGGTATAATAATGAAAAATTGTGTAATACAGTTGCTAGGCGAAAACATATTTCAGATCGCGGACGCAGATCGCGTTGTGTGTGACGAAGCCTTTATAGAACTAAACTGGATCAAGGATAACGAAATCGCTTTAATTCAAGATTTTCGATTTTGTGTGACCCAAATTACTTTTACTTTTCAAATCTAATCAACTGATGAATATTTCCATTCAGATTTACTTATTGAGTTTAGTGTATGTATATGTAGTAATGTTCAATCGATTTCTGTTTATGCACTTGTCTACTAAAATCACTCCAGGTTTTTTCTGCTCCTCATAAAAAATGTTTTATTGTTTAATGCATTTCGTGTACGAGAGCCTTGTTTGAAATGAAGTGCTGTTTTTCACCCGACCAAGTCGACCAAAGTTTAAAGTTGTACTATGTACTTCAAAACATTTCCACCCACTTTACAGCATACATAGGAATCGACATTCAGCCTCTATCTAGCACTAGCATACATTTTATGTGTTTTGAAACATTCGATGCAGTACCTACGGCAAATATGAAGTTTGTATTCAACATGCAGAATGCACGGAATAGAAAATAAGGGATATTCGAATGGCAAGGTCCTTTGAAGCATGGTTCGATATACATACATATCTTCTTCCGATAGAATGAAGCGCGTGTTTTTAGCAAATTAATCTTTTTCATTTCGAGCATTCGTTTCACTAACCGTTTACTCGAAAAAATTTCACTTGTTCGCTATGATATTGGAAGATACAGATCGTATGGGAATATACGTAGTTAACTCTAAATTTTATACAATCGGCTTTAGTTACTGGATGAGAATGAGGAAATAGTTTTTCACGTTACAGACACTCTAATTCAAGTGTTTGATATTAATCGGACTGCTAATACGGTATTGCACCCTAATCGACAGTAATTACCGTGCAATTAGTGTCAGTACACAGCATGCAATGAGATGGTTTGTAATGGATTAGAAATGAAGCTAACAAATGTGTTTCGAGATGGACGGAATCAGTTGGTTTGATTTTGCGGTGGTTCCATCACATGACCAGTGTAATTTGCGGTGCGAAGAGTTATGCCGAGGCTGACTGTTCTAATTTATGAACAGCAGATATGAATTTCATGTGAGACCGAAAACGAGATAAATTTTATAAAATGATAAACCCAGCCAAAAAAACGTTTAAAACTTTAAACAAATATTATAATGTATGAAAAGTAAAATTTGCCGACTTTATTTGAAAATTCACCAATTATTATATAGTTTTTGAGCGTTCATAAACATCGAAAAATACAAAAACACAACATTTCAAAATAAGCCGAATGATCTTGTACACTCAGAAAAATATTTTATATTTTTATTTTTTTATTCATAAACGTTATGCCGAAACATGGATTCGAACCCGGTCTGCCTGCGTGCCAGTCCGTTCACATTGCCATGAAATCACATGTGGAATGTTGTCAATCTTTCCAAAATCTGAACTATGTACTTGACACGCAGTGCAATCTATACCTACAGGGTGTCCCGCAACTGGTTAGCCATAGACCAATGGTAGACTCTATAGGATGTTTTAGGAAAAATGTCGTCAAAATTATTTCTCTAGCTTTTACCGTTAAGGAGCAATTACCTTTTTTGTGATTCTTGTCAAAAAACACGACTTTTTTCGAAAACCTCCTATTTTCTAGCTTCCACTTAAGCCAAATCAATGTTTTTCATATTCTTCTGAAAGTACACAAAATTTCCAATAAAAGGTCATATCGAACGTTTCGAACGGTTTCGTATCTTTCGAGATACAACATTTTGAATTTTGCTGAAATGTCAATTTCAACTTTTAATGTCAAAATTAAACCCGAATTTCGTAACGATACATTGAAGTGGCAAATCTGCAAAGTTCACTAAAGTTGGCCCAATTCCTAAGCTTTCGAACGGCATATAAGAATAAAGCACAGAATCATCCAGTTTGTGAATAATATGTCCAAAAGGGAAAAAAACATAGTCCGTAAGTGGAAGAAATCTTGCTTTTACGTGGAAATAGTTCAGTCATATAAGCATTTCCAATAGAAAAAAATACAGTAAGGCTATTTTTTTCTTGGATCAGGATCAGTCTAAACTCATTTTGCTAAAATAAATTTCATCGGAAAGGTCCCAAAAATGACAAAAAAGGACTCTATTTAATCCTTGACTGGAGGTCGGCATGCTGGGTATCATATCAAAGGGGACGCCGAGTACATTACATATCCGGTGTTTGTTTCTTATTTCAAGGACCCTCAACGGAATAAATCGCGTTTGAATGGAAAATGTTCGTGTCTCGCGTAACTTATCATCTGTATCTTTCCAAAGCCATAACTACGTGAATAATTCAAGTTGCCACTTCCTTTTTCATTTTTTAGAATCTAAGATTCTATCATTAAATTTGCTAAGGAAAAATTGGATCGGAAAACTCTGAAAAAGGACATAAAAGGACACTAATAAATACCTGACAAATTAAAATGTTTATCCCTTAGGCGATGAAAATGAAAAATACTCTCACAATATTAATGTGTACACAGCGAACCTTCGTACAAATAATTGAACACATAAACCAAATTTGTTTATATGTACTTACCGTTATAATTAGTAAAGTAGCATCTACAACAGTAGCGAAAGGTATTTTTCCATAATGCATAACAACCAAGTCTATTCTTGATGTAAAAATTTTACTTCCTTTTCAAGATTGAAGCCGGTTTGGTACATTTGCAGACTATGTTTTTTTTTCATTTATACGTATTATTCAGAAACTGGATGACTCTCTGCTTTATTCTTATATGCCGTTCGAAAGCTAAGATACTACGCCAACTTTTGTCAACTTTGCAGATTTGCCACTACAATGTACCGTTACGAAATTCGGGTTTAATTTTGACATTAAAAATGGAAATGGATATTTCTGCAAAATTTAAAACGGCGTATCTCGGAAGATACGAAACCGTTCCAAACGTTCGATATGTCCTTTTATTGGAAATTTTAAGTACTTTCAGAGGAATATGAAAAGCATTGATTTGGCTAAAGTGGAAGCTATGAATAGGAGTTTTTCTAAAAAGGCCGTATTTTTGACAAGAATCACAAAAAAGGCGATTACTCCTTAACGGTAAAAGCTAGAGAAATAATTTTGGCGACATTTTTCCTAAAACATCCTGTAGAGTCTACCATTGGTCTATGGCTAACCAGTTGCGGGACACCCTGTATATATAAAAGAAAGTCGTGTTAGTTACACCATTTATAACTCGAGAACGGCTGGACAGATTTTCATGATTTTGGGTTTGTTGGATTAGCTCTGGCCAGAATAGCATAATAACTATCGAAACATGGAAAAAGTTCACAATGAGCTAAAACTCACAATGGGTTCTTTTTCATCTATTTCTGCGCGTATTTCTTTAACTATGAGCGGATTTCAGTAAATTTCTTCCACAGGATTGGTGTCTACCCAAAGTAACAGCACAACCATCGAGACATATGAAAAATTCACAATGGACACAAATATGAAGACAAATGTTTTTTCACATACTTCTTTATGTATTTCTTGAATTAATTACCAGATTTCATTAAGTTGACGGATTGGTCATAATCAATTAAATATCCAGAAAATTCACAATGCGCAACAATTCACAAGGACATACTTTTGCCTATATTTTTTGATAATCCAACGGATTATTGAAAGATTTTGCCGTCAAATTGATCTCCTCCACTTATAGCAGAGTAACTACTAAAATACGCAGACAAATTCACAATGGGAAAAATGAAAAGAACAGTTCTCTTTCATATCTTTCTTTCTGTATGTCCTGAACGATTTGCCGCGAATTTCAGCAAATTGATTCCGACGAATTGGTCTACACCCAGAATAAATATTGAAAGATACTACAAATTCACAATGATAAAAATTATGAATGTGTTTGTCTATAACTCATGGACGAATCCCGGATTTGAACAAATTTGCATGACCGTATTGAGATCTTCCCCGATTGGCACAATGAGTATTAAAACAATTCACAATGAACACAATTATGAAGGGTTAGCGGATTTTCCAAGATTTTCCCTTCCGAATTGGTCTCCACCCCGAATGGCCGAATAAGGATTGAAGACGTCGGAAAATTCACAATCAACAAAATTATGTAGACTGTTGTTTTCTTTTCTTAAACGAGGTACCTATCCATTGAACCATGTGAAAAATTAAAATGAGCAAAATTGATAAAATAGTTTTTCTTCACATAGTTTTGTCTTTATTTTCGGAACAGATAAGTGTATTTCACCGGATTAATCTGGAACCCGAACAGCAGATATGCGGATTTTATTGAATTCCATCTGTCGCCTGATTTATTTCGGCTTTCATTGGCATGACTTCCATGCTCAACAGCATTAATACCTTTTGAAACATCTGTAACATTAACTACTAGAAAAATTGTGAAGGCAGTTTGTTTTCTTAATTTATGTATATCTGTTGATCGAATTAACGTACTTCAGTAAATTATTTTCACCTACCCTCCACACTCCTTCAATGACCACCGCCGAAATTGACCCTGGCTGTAATGTTCACCACTAACGGCTTATGAAACATCTGGAAAATCGGCCATGAGAAACATTACCATGGCAATTCAGTTAATATCTCTTGATCAGATTGACGTAGTTCAGTAAATTGAACCCCCTAATCGATTGGGTATTACCTGAATAGCTGAAAATCGACTGAAATTTGCAAACACTCCTGAATCAATAACCAAATGAGAATTTTTTGGAAAGACCCTTTTTCTTATTGTCTGGGCTTATCCTTTGTTTTCAGCAAATGTGTACCCCCCAGGCAACTTCTTTCTCACAAATCTTTGTCTATATCTCCTGACCGGATAAGCGGACTCCAATAAATATGCCCTTCCAGATTCGTCTATAGTAGAACAACTATTGAAACATGAGGAAACTTTGGAAAGTACCTCTTTTGCTCATCCTCCGGATACCGCTGAAAATGATTAGCGGATTAACGAAGAGCAGAAGAAGCATACGGAAAATTTATAGTGAGAAAAATTTTGAAGGCAGCTACCATCTTTTGGAAAAGCACATTGTTAAATGTTCACTACATAATTGGAACCTGCCCTAAATATCGAAATAAACATTCAAACATGGAAAATTCACAATGAGTGCAGTTTACTGAATTTCTCAAAAGATTGTATCTCCTACATCACCTGAAGGAATTAGCTGATTTAAGTGAATTTGGTCTACCTTATTGCTCTCTACCCTAAATACCGGAATTAGTAGTATATTGAAATAGGCTGAAAATTCACAGTGAACAAAACTGAATCCATGGTCAGTTACCCATATTCCCGGAACGGATTGCTGAGACCTCACTAAGTTGCTTACACCCCCAATAACAAAGAAGCTTTTGGCACATCTGGGAAATTACTAGGGTACCTCATTTTCTGCAATTTGTCTATACATATATCTCTTGAGCGGATTAGCAGTTTCCTGTAATTCTCTCTACCACTAGCATAAGGACCAGCCGAATACCTATTGAAATATTTGCAAGATTGTTGGTCAATCTTATCTTATCAATGCTGTTCGTTTTCTAATCCTTTTGTATGAATAACGAATTTCCATAAATTCTACAACCACCTATCTGAACGAGTTCTGCACCCAATAAAAGGGACCCATCGAGAAATTCGGTTAGGAGTCAAATTATGAGGACATCTTATTTTCTCAATTTTTTGTTTATTCTTCCTAAATTTCCATTTACCGGAAAACTTTTCATGAGAAAAATTACGAGGACATATTTTTGGATCGCGGTAGCTGTCCGTCACCAACAGATTTGTACATTTAGAAGTTAGAGCGATACGAAGTTTGCCGGGCCAGCTTGTACAAAATAAATTCTTTGATTAAAAAAAAAATAACTCATAGATTCAATGATGTGGTTTGAATTCTAATTCTATGCAAGTGACCCAATGGCATTTTTCTACCCTTCGCTCATAGAGTGAAAGGGTATATTAACTTTGTCATGAAGTTTGTAACGCATTGAAGGAAGCAGCTCCGACCATAAAAAAAGTATACATATATGATCAGCATGACTTGGGGAGTCGATTGGGCGATGTCCGTCTGTCCGTCTGTCCGTCTGTTGCGACGCGTTTTACTCGGCCAATTTAAACGCTATGAAACTGAAATTTTGCACAAATGCTTCTTTTTGCTGCAGGCAGTTTGTATGTTTGAATCGGTAAAATCGGACAATGGGGTCATGGGGCTGCCATACAAACCGAACTACCCAAATTAGGTTCTTCTAAGAAAACTTGATTTGTGCAGCAATTTCAACAAAATTTCACTCAAATATGTTTCTATTGATAACACAAAACGTATGTAAGAATTGATCAAATCGGACCATGGGGCTGCCATACAAACCTAACCCTCCAAATTAGGTTCTTCTAAGAAAAACTTTTTTATTTGTGCACCAGTTTCAACCAAATTTCACACAAACGTTTTTCCCTTGATGACACAAAACATATCTAAGAATTGATCAAATCGGACAATGGGGTCATGGGGCTGCCATGCAAACCTAACCCCCAAATTAGGATCTTTTAAGAAAACCTTTTTTATTTGTGCACCAATTTCAACTAAATTTCACACAAATGTGTTTCTCTTGATGACACAAAACATATCTAAGAAATGATCAAATCTGACCATGGGGTCATGGGGTGGCCATACAAACCCAACCCCCATTTGGTTCTTCAAAGAAACATTTTTTGCACTAATTTCACAAAACCTTGAATTAATGTTCCTTTACCACAGCAACAAAAAAGTTAAAAACGAATGGAATCGTACTGTGGGGTCATGCTCCCGCAATCCCAATAAAATATTCCGAGTAAATATTTTTATTTGCCCATACTTATTTCAACAAAGCCCAAAACTTTTGTCAATACGGAAGAAAAATAATGAGAAGGGGGATTAAATACAAGTCATAGGTACGCCCGAAAAAACTTTTAGTCCAAGGAGAGCGAAGGGCATCCAAATTTCGGCCGCGCCCGAAATTAGCCTCGGCTCCGGGGGTTGGCGAGCGTAGCGAGCAGGGGGCGAATCCCCTTAGCTAATAATTTATATTCAATCTTTATACGTTTAAAGAAATTTCCAACATTGTAGAAGTAAAGTAAAAACTTCATTGCGGTTTCATTACACGTTTTTCTCTGGGTGTAAGCTTTCGGTCCTTAGTTTGAAAGCCTCTGCCGCTATCTCCTAAAATTTCGACACTCGGGGCAATTATCAAGAAGAAATGGAATTTCAGCATGAACGCGTTCAGGGATCTCCTTTGAAATATAAAAACAAGTTTTGATCACCGCAGTTACTGAGATTATCTATATCTGCATTATCTATCTGCAGGAATTTGAAATATGTCTTCAAATGGTTGGAGCAGTTTGACTATTTTTTTCGATTCTTCTGTGCATGGGCGTAGCCAGGATTTCGGTTAGGGGGGGGGGGGGCAAGCCCAAAATTTTTTAACATCATGATTTTCTTAGAAGCTGAAATTTCCGGTCGAAGAAATATTTTTATCAAATTTTAGAGTAGCCTGGCTTGTGGTTGGATTGATGCAGAGGGTCATGGATTCCAGACTCACCGTGAACGAATTCATTTTATGGTGTTTTTCGAACTCACGACCTACGTGACGGACTAGGATGTCGCTCAGATTGTAAACAAGTATCCATTTATGGGGATAAATAACAATGCTGGTCGTGCTGTTGATCTCAACACCTCAACAAAACAGCAGTTCTTGGAAATAGGATGTCACTCACACATCTGCGGCCCTAGTTTACTGGTGGACTGCCACGCATGATATTTCTTTTTGTTTGCTAATTTAAAGTAAAATTTTTAAAATGGAGATGAGAATGATTTTCTTCTGCATTCTGATTACATTCAACTGGCCTCCAATATCTGCCTTTTAGAGTGAAGTTTGTCTATTTTCAGTGCATTTTTGTATCTCGGACTGCATATTCCACTTGCGAAATCAGTTTGTTTCGTCTGTCACTTTCATCTTCGCAAAGTAGCATCGTCAGAATATTTATAAATCCTTTATTGATTGAAATATGGTTAACGGTTTTAAAAAGATTTCCTTTAAATTTATCAAAGTATTAACAGTGGCTAAATTTTATTGCTGGTATGATTTTGATTTAATAACTTGAAAGACCCGCTCTGTGGCTCACTTGGTTTAGTCGCACTTGACGATGCTAGTAATCTAGAGGTCCGGAGATCGAATCTCGGCGTGGTCCGAAATTTCCGTACATGTGAATGGAAATATGTATATAGTGCTTACAACATTATATTTATACATTCCGAAATGATATGCAACGTAATGTTGATTCGAAATTGCCCATAAAGCAATGTTAACGCACCATGGCCCCACAAGGGGCTATACGGTACTGAGAAGAAAAGGAATAACTTGAAAGACACTGAAATATGAGGTCCTTAACCCTGGAAGGTTATGTTTATTTTTAGTACGGAAAGGTCATGCTTCGTCAGTGGCGTATTTAGAAAATTCTCAAAGGGGGGGCACAAAGTACGGGGCTAATGTGTTACATAAAGTTTTGGTGTGGGGATGCCCGAAAGCAGCTACAGATGAAAAACATTGGCAAGACTGAGGGATCGTTGATCCTTGATTTAAGGCGAAACTCAAGGAGACGTTAAGTTTTCAATAGACTTGAAATATAATATTTCAAGGTAGGTGGGTGGGTCCCCGTAAGGGGGAAGATAAAGGTTGAAAGGCTTCGGCTAATTCCTATAACTTCTTCAGTTGTGGCATAACTGCGGACCCTTAGCTATGCAGGAGGAGTTTCATAGGAAAAGGACTTCGGCCAATTCCTATGTCTCTCTACGGGGCGTTACTTTCCCGCATTATCCGAGTAACCGCTGCGCCTGAGTGCTGCATTAACATCTGCAGCGTCTCAGGTTACTTAACGTGATAGGTGACAGAAAACATTTAAGCCAACCACTAAAGCAGCATCTTCGAGGCATGCCCATGATGGCCTTTACTCAACGATTAAACCCTATCATGGTTTAGCGATGGGCCGACAACTCATCCTAAGAAAAACTTCAAGTCAAGAAACCTGAAACAAAAGCCTCGGATTGGACGGATACAAAACAACGACGACCCCGCAAACGAACAACTGATTACTCTTTCGGATCCTGGAATGTACGCTCCCTGAATAGACCGGGGGCCTTAAGGGCCCTCCTGGATCAGGTAGAACAATACAAGCTGAGCATAGTTGCAATCCAGGAAACTAAATGGCTCAAAAGCGAGATTAACGACCTCAATTCGCACACTATTTTTACGAGTGGTAAAGAGGCGGGCAACAAGGAGTTTGGAGTAGCTTTCATCGTGAATAAGCAGCTCAAGGACCACGTTATCGGCTTCAAACCCATCAACGAGCGGCTATGTGCGATCCGCATTAAGACCCGTTTCGCTAATCTCTGGCTCATTAATGCGCATGCCCCTACAGAAGTAAAAGAAGACGCGATTAAGGACGAGTTCTACAACGACCTAGAAACACTCTTCGACTCACTTCCATCAAACGACGTCAAGCTGCTGCTAGGAGACTTTAACGCCAAAATCGGAAATGAAAGCTGGCATAGGAGAACTACTGGAGGTCATAGCCTCCACGACGAAAACAACAACAACGGTCAGCGACTTATCGACTTCGCGAGCGGCAGAAACCTGGTAATAAGCTCTACATGCTTCCCTCATCGACGAATCCACAAGCAGACCTGGAAGTCTCCAGATGAATACACCGTGAACCAGATCGACCACGTACTTATCAGCAAGAGATGGGCTTCTAATGTCCTAGATGTTCGATCCTATCGAGGAGCCAACTGCGACACCGATCACTATTTGGTGAAGACAACCTACAGGTGCAGAATCTCTTCGGTGCACCTAACGAGAATCAACCCTGCCAAGATCTTCGAGGTTGACAATTTGATTGATGATGCCACGGCGGCTGCGTATACAACAGCACTAGAGGAAAAACTGTCGCCCATGCTTGATGACATCAACAATTTAGGCATCCATGAGTTCTGGGAGGAGCTCAAAGACAGCATCAAGGGGGTCGCAGAAGAGGTCGTGGGCTATAAAGGCCGGCGCAGACGAGCAGACTGGTTCGACGACGAATGCAGGGCCTCGATTGAGGCGAAAAATGAAGCCTATCGCCAATACACACAACGCGCATCCCGAGCCAAGAAAAAAAGATATAACGAGCTTCGGCGAGTATCTAATAAGTTAATTAGACGTAAGAAACGCAAACATTTTGACGAGCAGTTACAGCAAATAAACCAAAGATTAGCCAGTAAGAACATTAGACAGGCGTACAAACTCATAAATAATGTTAAGAACGGATATCAACCCAGGACAAGCCTATGTAAGGACAAGGATGGTAACATCATCAGCGACATCGAAAGCGTCAACAAACGATGGGCCTCGCATTTTGAAGAGCTCCTCAATGCACCCTCAACATCCCCCGCGGAGCCAGCTCTTGAGCAGTTAGCCGAACCAGGCCCTCCCGTTCTACCCCCAACAGTAGAGGAGGTGAGTCTTGCCATACAGTCGCTTCAAAATAATAAAGCGCCCGGCGCTGACGAGATTCCAGCAGAACTGCTGAAGCATGGTGGAACGTGCCTGACCAACGCTATACATGTGCTACTGCTGAAAATATGGAACGACGAGGAAATCCCCGAAGATTGGCGCAAAAGCATAATCTGCCCAATCCACAAAAAGGGTGACAAGCTGAAGTGTGAGAATTACAGGGGCATATCATTAGTTTGTACGGCCTATAAGATATTATCTAAAATTCTTGAAAAGAGAATTAATCCGTACGCAGAACGAATCATTGGCGAGTATCAAGGCGGCTTCAGACCTGGTCGATCAACGACCGATCAGCTTTTCACAGTGAAGCTACTACTCCAAAAGTGCTGGGAATATAACATCGACGTATACCAAATCTTTGTCGACTTCAAGCAGGCATACGACAGTATCGATCGAAGTGTACTGTACAACATTATGCTGAATTTTGGTATACCGGCAAAGTTAGTGCGACTCACAAGGATGACGATGACTAATACCGTCTCGCAGGTCAGAGTGCAGAATCGACTCACTGACCTATTTGAAACTCGTACTGGACTCAAGCAGGGCGACGGGCTGGCGCCGACGCTCTTCAACCTTGCTTTGGAGTATGTAATTCGAGCCATGAATATGGACAGCAGCGGAACGCTTCTCATCAAGTCGACTCAATTAGTAGCGTACGCCGACGATATCAACATCATGTCTCGAAGGGTGGGCGATGCAGAAAGCCTTCTGCATAACCTCAATAACGCCGCAAAGGAAGTTGGACTACATATCAACGAAAGCAAAACAAAGGCCATGATGCAATCGAAAACAAGAACGCCAGCAAATTCAAGCATCACAGTGGGGGACCTTAATATCGAGTATGTAGACAACTTCAACTATCTGGGTTGTAACTTATCAAAGGACGCCAACGAAACCGACGAAATTAAGCGACGGATACAACTAGCCAATAAGACATATTTCTCGGTCCTCCCTATAATTAATTCGAAACTTGCGCACAGGAACACGAAGCTCCGCGTGTACAAAACGATCATCCGACCCGTGCTATGTTATGGCTGCGAAACATGGACCCTCACCCAAGCCTCCGAAATTTTGCTAGACCGATTCGAACGAAAGGTCCTTCGGCGAATTTTCGGGGCCGTTCGCGAGCGAGACCAATGGCGTATCCGGTACAACCATGAGTTGTATCAATTGTACGATGAGCTGGAAGTATCGAAAATCGTGAAGCTTCAACGTTTGCAATGGGCGGGGCATGTACAACGGATGGACGATAATCGCATGCCAAAGAAAGTGATGAACGCACAACGAATTGACGGAGCGAGGTTGCGTGGACGACCGAGAGCTCGCTGGGAGAACTCCGTAGGTGAAGACGCCCACCAGCTGCTGGGCTTCCGAAACTGGAGGACGAGGTCACGTAACCGCGACAATTGGAGGACAACGATTCAGGCGGCCAAGGCCCGACGTCGGGCTATCGTGCCACATTGATGATGATGAAGGTAGGTGGGTAGCTACATTGACTTCAAGTGAGGGTCAAGGTCTCCTTGACTTTCTCCTTAAATCAAGGATGCATTGACTCGTGCATATAAGTGATTTCTATGTAAAAGTATGGAAAATGATATTTATTTTAATTTCGGCATCCTTGACTCAAGGTCTCCTTGAGTTAAGGTATGTTTATAAATACGGGCCTGAGAGTCCTTTGCATTTCAGGCTTTTACACCAAAAGTTTAGTTTTCCTGACAGATCTTAGAATAGCACTCTGCTTTTGGCTTTTCCTGAACCAAAATAGGAGGGCCTAAAAAAAGTTTGCGTAGTGTAGTTCGAAGGAGCCTGAAGCCGAAAAGGAATTTTACGAATATGTACTTAATTGGCTATGGTATTAGTGCAATGACCAAAGAGACTGTTTCCATATGACAAAACGGATTCCAGACGGAACACTTTTCTTTGGAAGATAAATTTCATACATCGTCCGAAATTCTGCCAAATTTCGGCCAAATTCTGCCAAAAAGTGGTTCTGCTTACTTTTGAAAGAAACACAGATGAAAAGCTGATACAACAAATTTTGGCTGACATTGTGGCCTTGAATTCCATGGCAAGTTTAAGCGAATTTGAATGCAAAATTAGGATTTACTGAAAAAGAAGCCTTTGTATGTTTTGTCAAAAATCTAGTAACAGATTGCGTAAAATCGTAACAAGTGCCGAATAATATTTTACAAGTACAATCCAGAATACTACAGGGTTGTAAATTTTGGTGCAAACCAGGAGTAAATTTTATAAATAAAATAGTATAACTCCTATCTATTCCATAAGACTTGAATCAAATTTGACCCTTTTCAACCTATAATTTTAGTTTATTCAAAAATTATATTAATTATAACCGCTACAGAATAAAACTATCCAAATACCCTTTTAATATTATACATTTTACACCGTTCGGGATAGAATAAATTGGATTGAATGTTGTTATAACATAAAAGGGTAGAATCAATCCTACTATGTTATCAAATCTACACTATCAACGCAAGAAGCCCATTCAACCTAGAAATCTATTGATTTGTAGTCTGTCTGGTTCAGTGAGCAGCGCGCTTGATCACAGGATTGGGGATTCGAAGCCGACTGCACTCGTATTACAATTTTTATTTTTTCGAACGGTTGGTATAAATTTGCTTATCAATTTTATACTATTGAAGAGTAAAATTTTTATCAAGAATACTTATACTTTGAATATAGTTCAATTATACTTTTGGTAAAGTTTTTATATGGAAATGTATGAATATATTTTTTTATAAAAATTACACCAAAATTTTCAGCCGTGTAGGAACTATCCGTGGCATAGAGCCGGGAAGCGATCAATCGATTAATTAAAATGAAGCAACAAAAGCAGGAAGGTATGATTGTTTGTTATTTCCATATGTACTGCACTAGCTTCAAATCTATGGTATCTACAATACCTTTTAAAACGAGTCCTAGATGGTAAGCTGAAGCAACATGCTTTAACAAATCAATTGCGAAATAGAAATGAGGAGGAATGGCTATGATGATGTTTACTTCGTGAAAATTGAAGCATTGAAGAAAGTACCCCAGGCAGGGCACCACAGACACCGAACCGTAGGAATTCGAAAATATATGCTAAAAATGCTTTCCCACCATAACACGTCTATGAAAATAAACTCAACCCGTTCGAAAACGGAAAGGGTTCATCAACGAGGAGATCTGGCGAATTGAGAAGATGATGTGATGAATGTTTCGAAAAAGATTTACAAACTTTAGTAATAGAAACGCTCAAAATAAAAAGGGAACATTTGGTACTGCAATTTTTGGTATGGTTTGAAAAAAGTTTGATGTGCCCACAGGGGGGGCACGTGCCCCCTGTGCCCCCCCTGTAAATACGACACTGTGCTTCGTCGATTCGACGACCCTCAACTTTGACGCTTCATACAAATCACCCTTTCTCAATATATTTATAAAATTTGACAAATTTTCAATCAATATTTAGAATGGAAAAACATCGATTTTGAGTAATTTTGTACGGAAATTGATTTACAAATTAAATTTTCTTAATTCAATGTTATTTCGCCCGAAATATAAAACACTAAATTTAAAAATGAGATAAAAAAAAACTTAACGTTTATATAATTTAAAAAATGTGCTCGAATCATAAAATACATATTCTAAACGTACTAGGAAATTGGGTTTAATGAATGAAAAGCTCATGTATATACAAAAGGCACAGCAATCCATTTTGGGGTCCCAACACGGGTTTTCTTTCACTTCACCTATTGCGGTTTTTACAGTGGATTGTAGAATTATTTACAGTAAATTTTGGAATATCTTCTCCCCGAGTTCCCTTGATTAATTCTATGTACGATGTCTAATTTTGACATTGAGTGCCATGGAGCCGACTTTTATGAGTTCGAAATGCAATCTTCCTAAAATGAGGAAGAATTTTGAGCCATTATCCTGATTTGTCCTATTTTTGTCCTAGTAAATATTTTTTCCATAATTTTTGAAAAAATAGGTCCACATTTCAAAAATAAACATATTTGTTATGAGCTAGTTGTATGGACACAGATTTATCGTCGAATCGACAACCAGCCATAAGAACTACTGGAGTTCTAAAAGTTACACAAAGTTCATCCTTCGTCGTTTTGACGACACCAATTTCCAAAAATCTAACTTACCCTGCTTACTTCGTCTATCCGCAATGTACCCGGCAAGTACATCGGCACGGTAAGTGCTGTACGAAAACTCAGCTCCAAATAATGAGAATTGTCTCGAAAAATGGGATAAATTTGATGATGCGTAGTCGATTCGACGAAGCATGACCTTCCGGGGCTAGCAAAGCTGTATACCATTTATCACCCTTTCGGATGGAAATAAGTTGAATTCCACTAACTTCCCGAAGGGACCTAACGGTTGAAATTGTGTACTCCAGCTCAGAAGCCATGAAATGAAACAGGAAATATGAGATCCACGCAGCCACAGTAGCACATTCACAAGTGAAAGTTGTGTGCTGGTACGCAGCCTCCGTCAGTTACGAGAGGCCACTCGCTGTCATCTATTTGTATGCGCCTCCTAACTGCAAACTGTCCCGATCATGACTTCTCCGGCAGCACTTGGAGTGCTAAAGAAGGCACAACATTTTTGAAAATGTTGTATAGTGCAGCGATTGTTTTTACTACATCGATAAGGATTTTTTCACCATCTTCATCGACCAGGGGGGGGGGCGACCGCCCCTCCCTGCCCCCCCTGGCTACGCCCATGATTTTACATATTCCCACTGATGTCAAATTTTCCGACTGCAGATGATAATTGAAAATGTTAGGGGGGTGAGACACCTCCACCATACCCCCCTTAGCTAAGTTCCTGGGGCTATAAAATGTTTACGAGTTAGAATTAGGGAGGTATGTTTTTCGGTTATTTTTGAAGACAGTTAGACCGTCCGGTTTAAAACCGGAAAGAAAGTTCCGGTTAACCGAGTCATTTTGTCTAATTGTAAATTATTTTAAATACGATCCGGATTGTTTATTGCTCGGCATTGCTTTGCTAATGGACCCTTAAGTATGACCACCAAATTCAATTCAGCTGGGCCGGAAAAATGATGATGGCGAACTTAATAAGTTAAGTGACGTCTTCGGACCCTTGGCTCCGTCCGTCCCCTGGGCATCTTCGGAAGGGAAAGTCCTTTCTTTACCTTGGTCTCGTTTCCTGTGGAGAACCCTGCGTACCTTTCTTTTGGAAGGATTGGCGTTCCCATTCATTTTGTCAATTTTCTTTTGAAATTTACATCATTGCAGCGTGAATCAGGGAATCATGATTTGGAAATAGGTACGAGTTTGCAATTGGAATGTGCAGCATCTTAAAAAAATCATGATCGCCTTACTGCAAAATAGAAGACAATGAATATGAATTCCTAGCAGTAATTTTTTTAATTCATTTCCTCTAATGCAGCATTAAATTGTCTAAAACGGAACTATGCAAACACTTCACCATTTTTGGTTTTGCTTTTGTAAACAAATGGAAAATCACGCAACAACAGTGAGGCGAACCCTCGTTTGAAATTGTATAAAATCTTTGCCAACAATGGAAAAAGTCTGCATCATATACGTCGAAACACCATAGTGGCAGTTCGCCTAACATAGAGATTCAGATTCTCACTACATCCTCGTACATCCACTTGTCTCCTTCCGTTGGCTTTGTTCAGTGTTAGCCTATTTTTAAAAGAACAAGGGAACCAACCAGCATTTTTTCTGTGTTGACAATTTGTTGAATAATGTTTATCTTTGTTGGTCGTTTTGTTTGTTGGCCGACACATAACGCCCCACTACGCCACGCGTCACACCGTCTTCACTTGGCTCCTACAAGTTAATGTATAACTGAGTTTGGGGGGTAGTCTACAGAGTACTCCTTTTGTCGTTGACATCGTTGTAACTGCTGCCAACTTCACAAAGCAAAGACATAATTCAATTTTCCGAAAGATTTCGTTGTCAATCAGGATATTTTCTAGACAATGTCTAGACGGCATAGTAGGTACTCGTACATAGTAAGTAAGTAGAATACGGAACTTGACCATAATGGGGTGTAAGCGAAACTCTAATACACAAAATTATCTAAGCGTTTTTTCTTGGATGTTTATGAGATTATTGTGTTCTGGCTGAAAGGACAAGCATTTGATTGTTGAAGGATGAATAGGACGAAGTGATACGTGAATAATATTTTTAAATTATCCCGCAGCGAAATATATACGCTAGGGAAGCCGAAAGGATATAAGGAATGTCATTGTCAAAGCAGCAGATCGCTTCATTCCGGTAGGGCGTTCTTGTTAAATTAGGGTTTTGGCTTATTCCACTTTACAGAGTCGTAAAACAACATGAAATTGATATTGTAAATACATGTAACCAAATGAAATTTTAATGGAATAAAGTGTAATGTAACACCTAAAAAATGTTCTAGCGAAAACATAGTTAAGTTTACAGGTTTTACTGATGCGTATTACAATTTTCAAGTATGTAAATTACTCCGCACAAAACGCTGGTTAACTTTCTTGGCATATTCACGCCATGACACTATACAAAACACTTACATTTTTCGATTTTCAATTTCGGGTGCGAAAGCTATTCAGTTCTATTGAAAACTATTCTGATATCAATTGAAATAACGCATTGTGGCCTTGGGTCTCCGGGCAATGTTTCGTACGAAAATTTGCCCAAAGGGTAAAACAATCAATTGATATTGGGTACTTTAACCATCATGTTGTGAACAGGCTCCAACACACCCAGAGGACCAAGCAAAATTGTTATTGAAAACAATAAAAGGACACAGTGGACGAGTTGGTGTGATTGTGAATTGGTTAAAGAATTTAGAACTTCATAGTTAAAGGAATTACATGAAAATGCGTAAAAAAGTGCTTCTGTTGCCGAACAATTTTGATATGTAATTTCATTCCTTTTTAGTCGAAAGTCAAACATTTTATTATACCACTTTAGTTGAAAAGTAAGTCGACCAAGTTCTAATTGAGAGAGCATGTCACTTCCTCCCTTAATCCACTATCAGCTCTATTAATTAGGAAACACTTAGATAAACAATCTTTGTATTTAAAACTTCTGTTGCGCTAACGTTGACACCGATCACAAACTCCATCTGCTTCTGTAAAACTTTCACAGTGAGTATTTTCCAACTTTAATCCATGGAATCGATTCCTGTTCTATAAGTAGCTCATTCTGATCTCATTTTTATACGAGTATTATATGCTTTACTCCTGATGATACCATAGAACAGAAAGTTGTCGTCGACTATATTTATTCTTCTCTCCATCGTCCAACTTTCACTAGTCATCTTCTGCGCTTCCCATGGTGTAATTTTATGGAAATTTGTCTGGGACAGTTTAATCTTTTCAAGATAAACTAGTGAAAAAGTAAAGGACAAAAAATATCATGCACACACTTTACAGGACCGATTGGATGAAGTGTGTAATTTGACATACATACAGGGTGAGCCAAACGAGACGTACTAATGTTAAATGCGTATAATTCTTGATATTACCGTTTGTTTTCTTTAATTTGTTTAATATTGTAATGTGTCTAGGCTATACGTCAATCCTTAGTTTACACCAGAGGGCACTGATGTCACTAACGAGAAATAACGTTGACGTATTAGCTTAGCCAACAACCACGACTTTCTGGAAGTTTCCGGAAAGTGCGTCACCGAAGTTTCTGGAACAGTGGAAACGAGTATATAAGGGCGTTGACTAGTGTCGATGAGTCAGTCTAGTTTTACCCGTGAATAATGTCGAGTCAATAATTAGTGAAGTAATTAGTAGAAATTGTAAACCGTGTATATCCGTGTGGTTGTAATAAATAGTGTTACAGTAAAGCGAGTGTTATTCATTATCGTGTACGCGAAAATCTATCGAACCCACTGGAACGTCTAGAAAAGACGAGAAAAATATAACAATTGGTGTCAGAAGTGGGATTTTTAAGTACTTGGTGGTGTAACTCGTGCGCGGAATATACGACGTGAAATTTCGAGAAAGTTCGCGTTGGAAAGTTCTGGATTGTGAACTTACGCGGGCGTGTTGAACTAGTGTGGACAGATTCAGTGCGTGAAACTGTGTGTCAAGTGCATTCGGGGATATTCGAGAATTCTACTAGAATTTTCGGGAAAGTCGCGTTGGAAAGTTCTGGAAAATTAACTTACGCGGTCGTGTTGAACTAGTGTGGACAGATTCAGTGCATGAAATCGCGTGTGTCGAGTGAACATTCGAGAAGGCGACGAGAATTTTCTGGAAAATTCGCGACAGAAAATTCTGGAAAGTGAGGGCAATCGTGTCGGACCAGTGTAAAGAGATCCGGTAAAAGTGAAATTGCGTGCGCTAATGAACATTCGAGAACTCGACGAGAGTTTTCGGGAAAGTTCGTGACGGAAAGTTCTGGAAAGTGAATTTACGAACTTCGGGTCGGACTATCGTGAACATAAAAACTTCTCGAAAGCGAATTAGTGCCGTAAAGTGTAAAATTCGAAAACATTCTAGAAAGTTCGATTCGCGTAAAAGTGAACTGTGGACAGTTTTTAGTCGGGAAACAAAATGCCGCGTAATATCTCGCAACTAACAACGGCCGAATTGAAACGTGAGCTGGCGAAACAGAATTTGTCGACTTTGGGAAACAAAAGCGCGTTGCTTGCTCGGCTGATGGACGCACTGAAGGATGAAGAACAAGATCCCGACACGGTGGAATTTCGGTAAGAGTAAGATCCTAGTGAGGCAAGTGCAGAAGAAGCCACAGACCCAATGATGCAGTTACTGAAAGCGGTGACCGAGTTAAACCAGCGGTCAGCCAAGTCGGAGGAAGCAATGAGCAAGATGAATGAGCGGTCGGTGAAGTCTGAGGAGGCACTCATCGCATTAACTGGACGATCAGCCAAGTCTAACGAGGCAATGAGCAGAATGGAGAAATCGATAAAATCTGAACTGAAGACCACAAAGAACAGCCCCGAAGAACAATTTGAAAAACAGAAAGCAGAAGCTCTGAATATAATCGACGAGAAGTCTCGAGAAAATTAAGACAGTGGCCAAAGAGTAAGAGATGCATAAGTTCAAGAGTGACCTGTCTGAAGAAGTCCATAAGATAAAAGATGATCTGGAACGGTTGAAAACATCGAATATCATCCAACACCCGCAGAGTGCAGTAGTAGTCGAAAAAATCCAGAAGTCGGATGGTGACTGCGAAATATCGAGAAAAAGTGAAATATTTAAAACTGACTCGAATATTAAAAGTCTCAAAAGCGCCGACTTTTGATGGACAAATGTCTTGGAACATCTACAAAACACAATTTGAGGCTGCTGCGGTGGTAAGTGGTTGGTCGGACAGTGAGCGTGCCACGGCTCTTGTTCTAGCGTTGAGAGGACCTGCTGCTGAAATTCTGCAATCGATTTCTGCTTCACTTCAGACATCTTACGTAGAGCTTGTGAAGGCGTTGAAGCTGCGAAGCAAGCCGCCCGTAACTGTGAATGAGTTCGAGAGGTAGTGGAGTATTGTGTCTGCCAGCGACTGGATGCATCAAGCCAAGATAACAACAGTTCAATTCGATGTTGGAACTGCGGTGAACAGGGACATGTGCGAAGCGCCTGTGTACAGCAGAGGAAGGCAGGCACATTCTGCAAGAAGGTTACAAACGGAGGTTCGAAACGATGCTGGAAATGCGTTGAACACGGGCACGTGCGAAGTAACTGTGAACAGCCGAGGAAGGCAGGCACACTCTGCAAGAAGGTTGTCAACGGCGATTCAATACGGTGCTGGAATTGCGGTGAAAATGGTCATCTGCGAAGGAACTGTCGTCTGCCGAGAATGGCAGGAACATCCTGTAAGAGATGCGTGCAGCGAACCATCGAAGCAAGTTCTGTTCGGGACGAACAGGTTTAAGGAGGGGGTAATGTAATGTGTCTAGGCTATACGTCAATCCTTAGCCTACACCAGAGGGCGCTGATGTCACTAACGAGAAATAACGTTGACGTATTAGCTTAGACAACAACCACGACTTTCTTTAAGTTTCCGGAAAGTGCGTCACCGAAGTTTCTGGAACAGTGGAAACGAGTATATAACGGCGTCGACTAGTGTCGACGAGTCAGTCTAGTTTTACCCGTGGATTATGTCGTGTCAGTAATTAGAAAAGTAATTAGTGATATTGTAAATCGTGTATATATCCGCGTGTGTGTTGTAATAAATTGTGTTACAGTAAAGCGAGTGTTATTCATTATCGTGTACGCGAAAATCTATCGAACCCACTGGAACGTCTAGAAAAGACGAGAAAAATATAACAATATGATATTCATTTTATGGAAATTTAAATCAGATTTTCACTGTTTGGCTGGGTACAGACATGCGCGCGTTACCCTGCATAACATAACATTACATAACGTAATGTTTCTGGCTATAGGCTCCGTATTTCGTCTCGAATTTTCATGCATAAGTTTACTAATATTTCCTAGCACAGTTTGATTACGAAACAACACAGTTCCACAAAACGTTAGATCAAATATCTAATCATAAAGACGGAAAGAGCTGCGCTAAAAAATGCAAAATTTGCGATATTTTCGCTGCAAAATAACAATAAATTTTTGACAAGGATAAAAAATATCAATAGGTACATTGTACTGCACATATCCAATCTAAATTTATAATTTTATAATAGAAAACTTTTTCGCGTTTTATATTGGTAGGTTTCATTTGGCCCACCTTGTATACTTATGAGAAATTCCGAACAGATACGCCATTGAAACGACCCTATGTTTTTGCGGATTTTTTTTAACCCAAGTAGACTCTCATCAATAAGAAGCCTCAAGTAAGTTTGAAATTTTACATTTTTGTAAAGAGTATGCAGAATAGTTGACACCCTTCACCGTATATCGCTAATATTTAATGCCTCGTCTTTTTGTTTTTCTGCTTCTCTATACTATCTTATGTCATTGATTCGTTCCAGAATACTCAGCACGCTGCAGGAACTTCCTGCTTGACACTTTCCGACTCAGTGACTGGCAAGACAAAGTTTCTCACAAGCTCCTTTTTGTCGTGCTCTATTCAAAACTTTTTTTCCGGAATTTTCGTTATTCGCCGGGTGACTGAAAGTTTGTCCTTGTGAAATGGCCAAGAAGAATGAAAAATTCACGCTGCGAATTGAAATGATTGTCGTAAATGTATAGATAGTAGAAGAGGACAAGATAGTATGCCGATTCTCTGGACTATAAAGAAAACTAATATTTTTGGGAACGATAACAAAATGGGGTATTATGCGAGAGAGTACACTAAATGTCACAATATGGGTGTACAATGTGAGGAGTATTGTAATGGTTCCCTAATATAATTAGCTCGGCGTAGCATCAATTATATTTTTGTCTAGAACAGTGGTTCCCAACTCGCAAATGACTGCGGACCACTTTGATTGAACATAAATCCCTACGGACCACCATATTTTTTAATGCAGGGAATTTCGCAATTTTTATTTTACATTTAAATTTAAACTTATTTTTTTTTAAAGACAACAAAGTGGACAATTTAAGATGAAAATGGTCGGAAAGAAAAAGACACATTCGTCCTCTGTCACCGCCTCGTATTGAAATAATTTTAAGCAGACTCTACATAGGCTTTGTCGAAACATGCACTAAAAAGTTCTGCCGAACCACGCGCACCAGTTCAGTTGAACCACCCTCAAAAGATCAACGAACCGTCAGCGAGTTGAATACACCGAACCGAACCACGCAAGTGGCGATAAAATTCATTTCCACTCTTTTTCTTTTGCGTGGTACGGCGAACACCACGCTAAATTGGGCCGGCTTTAGAAAAACTTAAAACCTGCAATGTAAAATTTCATCGAGTAACTAAGTACCGACTTTTGTCCATTTTTAATGACCACTCTTATACCTTCGACAAAATGTATATTACCGTAATAACTACCAAAATTAAAGTATAGGCACAGGCAGTAGCATCGATATTTTTTGGGTTGTTCAGAACAGGACAGGTACACTTAACTTTGAGAGTTAAAGGCGCCTAACTTTGTCCGATAATAATTCATTGAATGCGGTTTTACCGGATTAATTTTATCTTGTTGAACGAAGGATTGAGGTGGTTGATTACCACTAGTATGGGTTGTCTTCGAATGATACTGTGGCAAGATTTGGACACTGTGCTGCCACTGCATCAATTAAATAAGAAATAAAAACAATTAAGTAGAGACAATAGTGTCACATTATGTGACAAAAAATGCATTGCTTCACGAAAATCACCGGTACAATGTAGACTGAGACCACTGAGCCTTATGCAACTTAACTAAAGGTCTGCTCACATCGTATTTTCAGATCGACCACATACCTAATAACGAAAGAATTCAGTACCTACTTTAGAGACCCCACAGAGTGTCCAATCGATTGTACAATAAAGCTAATTTTTTTAGGTTCCACTACCGACTTCAATAGAGAAAATCAGCTTTCTCCTCAGAAAATGAGCTTTATTGTACAATCGATTGGGCAGTCTATGATGACTCTTATCTATAATAGCTATATTATTTTTCAAAGCTCACGCCTGTTATTTTAATTAATCACGATTAAAACTAATTTTTCAGAAGTAGTCCCATTAGTACCTCGCGGCCCACTTACGGGTCTCTCACGGACCATCATAGAAATTGAGAAAAGTAGCATTTTCAGCTCAAAAAGAGCGTTTTGGGGGTGATTTATTGCCCATTCTTTAAACGGCTGTATCTCCTAAACGGTGATAGCTAGGGCCCTCAAAGTTTCAGCAAAATGTAGGTCTGGATGTCCTTCATCGACTTTTTCAAACCCCATTTTCGCCAAATCTCATAGAAATTGAGAAAAGTGTCATTTTCAGCCTAAAAGGAGCGTTTTGGGGGTGATTTATTGCCCATTCTTTAAACGGCTGTATCTCCTAAACGGTGATAGCTAGGGCCCTCAAAGTTTCAGCAAAATGTAGGTCTGGATGTCCTCTTCATCGACTTTTTCAAGCCCCATTTTCGCCAAATCTCATAGAAATTGAGAAAAGTGTCATTTTCAGCCTAAAAGGAGCGTTTTGGGGGTGATTTATTGCCCATTCTTTAAACGGCTGTATCTCCTAAACGGTGATAGCTAGGGCCCTCAAAGTTTCAGCAAAATGTAGGTCTGGATGTCCTCTTCATCGACTTTTTCAAACCCCATTTTTGCCAAATCTCATAGAAATTGAGAAAAGTGGCATTTTCAGATCAAAAAGAGCGTTTTGGGGGTAATTTATTGCCCATTCTTTAAACGGCTGTATCTCCTAAACGGTGATAGCTAGGGCCCTCAAAGTTTCAGCAAAATGTAAGTCTGGATGCCCTCTTCATCGACTTTTTCAAACCCCATTTTCGCCAATCTCATAGAAATTGAGAAAAGTGGCATTTTCAGCCCAAAAGAAGCGTTTTGGGGGTGGTTTATTGGCCAACCTTCAAGCGGCTGTATCTCCTAAACGGTGATAGCTAGGACCCTCAAAGTTTCAGCAAAATGTAGGTCTGGATGCCCTCTTCATCGACTTTTTCAAACCCCATTTTCGCCAATCTCATAGAAATTGAGAAAAGTGGCATTTTCAGCCCAAAAGAAGCGTTTTGGGGGGTGGTTTATTGGCCAACCTTTAAACGGCTGTATCTCCTAAACGGTGATAGCTAGGGCCCTCAAAGTTTCAGCAAAATGTAGGTCTGGATGCCCTCTTCATCGACTTTTTCAAACCCCATTTTCGCCAATCTCATAGAAATTGAGAAAAGTGGCATTTTCAGCCCAAAAGAAGCGTTTTGGGGGTGGTTTATTGGCCAACCTTTAAACGGCTGTATCTCCTAAACGGTGATAGCTAGGGCCCTCAAAGTTTCAGCAAAATGTAGGTCTGGATGCCCTCTTCATCGACTTTTTCAAACCCCATTTTCGCCAATCTCATAGAAATTGAGAAAAGTGGCATTTTCAGCCCAAAAGAAGCATTTTGGGGGTGGTTTATTGGCCAACCTTTAAACGGCTGTATCTCCTAAACGGTGATAGCTAGGGCCCTCAAAGTTTCAGCAAAATGTAGGTCTGGATGCCCTCTTCATCGACTTTTTCAAACCCCATTTTCGCCAAATTTCGCAGAAATTGAGAAAAGTGGCATTTTCAGCCCAAAAGAAGCGTTTTATGGGGTGATTTATTGGCCAACCTTTAAACGGCTGTATCTCCTAAACGGTGATAGCTAGGGCCCTCAAAGTTCCAGCAAAATGTAGGTCTGGATGCCCTCTTCATCGACTTTTTCAAACCCCATTTTCGCCAAATTTCACAGAAATTGAGAAAAATAGCATTTTCAGCCCAAAAGAAGCGTTTTGGGGGGTGGTTTATTGGCCAACCTTTAAACGGCTGTATCTCCTAAACGGTGATAGCTAGGGCCCTCAAAGTTTCAGCAAAATGTAGGTCTGGATGCCCTCTTCATCGACTTTTTCAAACCCCATTTTCGCCAAATCTCATAGAAATTGAGAAAAGTGGCATTTTCAGCCCAAAAGAAGCGTTTTGGGGGGTGGTTTATTGGCCAACCTTTAAACGGCTGTATCTCCTAAACGGTGATAGCTAGGGCCCTCAAAGTTTCAGCAAAATGTAGGTCTGGATGCCCTCTTCATCGACTTTTTCAAACCCCATTTTCGCCAATCTCATAGAAATTGAGAAAAGTGGCATTTTCAGCCCAAAAGAAGCGTTTTGGGGGTGGTTTATTGGCCAACCTTTAAACGGCTGTATCTCCTAAACGGTGATAGCTAGGGCCCTCAAAGTTTCAGCAAAATGTAGGTCTGGATGCCCTCTTCATCGACTTTTTCAAACCCCATTTTCGCCAATCTCATAGAAATTGAGAAAAGTGGCATTTTCAGCCCAAAAGAAGCGTTTTGGGGGTGGTTTATTGGCCAACCTTTAAACGGCTGTATCTCCTAAACGGTGATAGCTAGGGCCCTCAAAGTTTCAGCAAAATGTAGGTCTGGATGCCCTCTTCATCGACTTTTTCAAACCCCATTTTCGCCAATCTCATAGAAATTGAGAAAAGTGGCATTTTCAGCCCAAAAGAAGCATTTTGGGGGTGGTTTATTGGCCAACCTTTAAACGGCTGTATCTCCTAAACGGTGATAGCTAGGGCCCTCAAAGTTTCAGCAAAATGTAGGTCTGGATGCCCTCTTCATCGACTTTTTCAAACCCCATTTTCGCCAAATTTCGCAGAAATTGAGAAAAGTGGCATTTTCAGCCCAAAAGAAGCGTTTTATGGGGTGATTTATTGGCCAACCTTTAAACGGCTGTATCTCCTAAACGGTGATAGCTAGGGCCCTCAAAGTTCCAGCAAAATGTAGGTCTGGATGCCCTCTTCATCGACTTTTTCAAACCCCATTTTCGCCAATCTCATAGAAATTGAGAAAAGTGGCATTTTCAGCCCAAAAGAAGCGTTTTGGGGGGTGGTTTATTGGCCAACCTTTAAACGGCTGTATCTCCTAAACGGTGATAGCTAGGGCCCTCAAAGTTTCAGCAAAATGTAGGTCTGGATGCCCTCTTCATCGACTTTTTCAAACCCCATTTTTCCCAATCTCATAGAAATTGAGAAAAGTGGCATTTTCAGCCCAAAAGAAGCGTTTTGGGGGTGGTTTATTGGCCAACCTTTAAACGGCTGTATCTCCTAAACGGTGATAGCTAGGGCCCTCAAAGTTTCAGCAAAATGTAGGTCTGGATGCCCTCTTCATCGACTTTTTCAAACCCCATTTTCGCCAAATTTCACAGAAATTGAGAAAAGTGGCATTTTCAGCCCAAAAGAAGCGTTTTGGGGGGTGGTTTATTGGCCAACCTTTAAACGGCTGTATCTCCTAAACGGTGATAGCTAGGGCCCTCAAAGTTTCAGCAAAATGTAGGTCTGGATGCCCTCTTCATCGACTTTTTCAAACCCCATTTTCGCCAAATCTCATAGAAATTGAGAAAAGTGGCATTTTCAGCCCAAAAGAAGCGTTTTGGGGGTGGTTTATTGGCTAACCTTTAAACGGCTGTATCTCCTAAACGGTGATAGCTAGGGCCCTCAAAGTTTCAGGCAAATGTAGGTCTGGATGCCCTCTTCATCCACTTTTTCAAACCCCATTTTCGCCAATCTCATAGAAATTGAGAAAAGTGGCATTTTCAGCCCAAAAGAAGCGTTTTGGGGGTGGTTTATTGGCCAACCTTTAAACGGCTGTATCTCCTAAACGGTGATAGCTAGGGCCCTCAAAGTTTCAGCAAAATGTAGGTCTGGATGCCCTCTTCATCGACTTTTTCAAACCCCATTTTCGCCAAATTTCACAGAAATTGAGAAAAGTGGCATTTTCAGCCCAAAAGAAGCGTTTTGGGGGGTGGTTTATTGGCCAACCTTTAAACGGCTGTATCTCCTAAACGGTGATAGCTAGGGCCCTCAAAGTTTCAGCAAAATGTAGGTCTGGATGCCCTCTTCATCGACTTTTTCAAACCCCATTTTCGCCAAATCTCATAGAAATTGAGAAAAGTGGCATTTTCAGCCCAAAAGAAGCGTTTTGGGGGTGGTTGATTGGCCAACCTTTAAACGGCTGTATCTCGTAAACGGTGATAGCTAGGGCCCTCAAAGTTTCAGCAAAATGTAGGTCTGGATGCCCTCTTCATCAACTTTTTCAAACCCCACTTTCGCCAAATCTCATAGAAATTGGGAAAAGTGGCATTTTCAGCCCAAAAGAAGCGTTTTGGAGGTGGTTTATTGACCAACCTTTAAACGGCTGTATCTCCTAAACGGTGATAGCTAGGGCCCCTCAAAGTTTCAGCAAAATGTAGGTCTGGATGCCCTCTTCATGGACTTTTTCAAACCCCATTTTCGCCAAATTTCACAGAAATTGAGAAAATTAGCATTTTCAGCCCAAAAGAAGCGTTTTGGGGGTGGTTTATTGGCCAACCTTTAAAAGGCTGTATCTCCTAAACGGTGATAGCTAGGGCCCTCAAAGTTTCAGCAAAATGTAGGTCAGGATGCCCTCTTCATCGACTTTTTCAAACCCCATTTTCGCCAATCTCATAGAAATTGAGAAAAGTGGCATTTTCAGCCCAAAAGAAGCGTTTTGGGGGTGGTTTATTGGCCAACCTTTTTCGCCAATCTCATAGAAATTGAGAAAAGTGTCATTTTCAGCCCAAAAGAAGCGTTTTGGGGGTGGTTTATTGGCCAACCTTTAAACGGCTGTATCTCCTAAACGGTAATAGCTAGGGCCCTCAAAGTTTCAGCAAAATGTAGGTCTGGATGCCCTCTTCATCGACTTTTTCAAACCCCATTTTCGCCAATCTCATAGAAATTGAGAAAAGTGGCATTTTCAGCCCAAAAGAAGCGTTTTGGGGGTGGTTTATTGGCCAACCTTTAAACGGCTGTATCTCCTAAACGGTGATAGCTAGGGCCCTCAAAGTTTCAGCAAAATGTAGGTCTGGATGCCCTCTTCATCGACTTTTTCAAACCCCATTTTCGCCAATCTCATAGAAATTGAGAAAAGTGGCATTTTCAGCCCAAAAGAAGCGTTTTGGGGGTGGTTTATTGGCCAACCTTTAAACGGCTGTATCTCCTAAACGGTGATAGCTAGGGCCCTCAAAGTTTCAGCAAAATGTAGGTCTGGATGCCCTCTTCATCGACTTTTCAAACCCCATTTTCGCCAATCTCATAGAAATTGAGAAAAGTGGCATTTTCAGCCCAAAAGAAGCATTTTGGGGGTGGTTTATTGGCCAACCTTTAAACGGCTGTATCTCCTAAACGGTGATAGCTAGGGCCCTCAAAGTTTCAGCAAAATGTAGGTCTGGATGCCCTCTTCATCGACTTTTTCAAACCCCATTTTCGCCAAATTTCGCAGAAATTGAGAAAAGTGGCATTTTCAGCCCAAAAGAAGCGTTTTATGGGGTGATTTATTGGCCAACCTTTAAACGGCTGTATCTCCTAAACGGTGATAGCTAGGGCCCTCAAAGTTCCAGCAAAATGTAGGTCTGGATGCCCTCTTCATCGACTTTTTCAAACCCCATTTTCGCCAATCTCATAGAAATTGAGAAAAGTGGCATTTTCAGCCCAAAAGAAGCGTTTTGGGGGGTGGTTTATTGGCCAACCTTTAAACGGCTGTATCTCCTAAACGGTGATAGCTAGGGCCCTCAAAGTTTCAGCAAAATGTAGGTCTGGATGCCCTCTTCATCGACTTTTTCAAACCCCATTTTTCCCAATCTCATAGAAATTGAGAAAAGTGGCATTTTCAGCCCAAAAGAAGCGTTTTGGGGGTGGTTTATTGGCCAACCTTTAAACGGCTGTATCTCCTAAACGGTGATAGCTAGGGCCCTCAAAGTTTCAGCAAAATGTAGGTCTGGATGCCCTCTTCATCGACTTTTTCAAACCCCATTTTCGCCAAATTTCACAGAAATTGAGAAAAGTGGCATTTTCAGCCCAAAAGAAGCGTTTTGGGGGGTGGTTTATTGGCCAACCTTTAAACGGCTGTATCTCCTAAACGGTGATAGCTAGGGCCCTCAAAGTTTCAGCAAAATGTAGGTCTGGATGCCCTCTTCATCGACTTTTTCAAACCCCATTTTCGCCAAATCTCATAGAAATTGAGAAAAGTGGCATTTTCAGCCCAAAAGAAGCGTTTTGGGGGTGGTTTATTGGCTAACCTTTAAACGGCTGTATCTCCTAAACGGTGATAGCTAGGGCCCTCAAAGTTTCAGGCAAATGTAGGTCTGGATGCCCTCTTCATCCACTTTTTCAAACCCCATTTTCGCCAATCTCATAGAAATTGAGAAAAGTGGCATTTTCAGCCCAAAAGAAGCGTTTTGGGGGTGGTTTATTGGCCAACCTTTAAACGGCTGTATCTCCTAAACGGTGATAGCTAGGGCCCTCAAAGTTTCAGCAAAATGTAGGTCTGGATGCCCTCTTCATCGACTTTTTCAAACCCCATTTTCGCCAAATTTCACAGAAATTGAGAAAAGTGGCATTTTCAGCCCAAAAGAAGCGTTTTGGGGGGTGGTTTATTGGCCAACCTTTAAACGGCTGTATCTCCTAAACGGTGATAGCTAGGGCCCTAAAAGTTTCAGCAAAATGTAGGTCTGGATGCCCTCTTCATCGACTTTTTCAAACCCCATTTTCGCCAAATCTCATAGAAATTGAGAAAAGTGGCATTTTCAGCCCAAAAGAAGCGTTTTGGGGGTGGTTGATTGGCCAACCTTTAAACGGCTGTATCTCGTAAACGGTGATAGCTAGGGCCCTCAAAGTTTCAGCAAAATGTAGGTCTGGATGCCCTCTTCATCAACTTTTTCAAACCCCACTTTCGCCAAATCTCATAGAAATTGGGAAAAGTGGCATTTTCAGCCCAAAAGAAGCGTTTTGGAGGTGGTTTATTGACCAACCTTTAAACGGCTGTATCTCCTAAACGGTGATAGCTAGGGCCCCTCAAAGTTTCAGCAAAATGTAGGTCTGGATGCCCTCTTCATGGACTTTTTCAAACCCCATTTTCGCCAAATTTCACAGAAATTGAGAAAATTAGCATTTTCAGCCCAAAAGAAGCGTTTTGGGGGTGGTTTATTGGCCAACCTTTAAAAGGCTGTATCTCCTAAACGGTGATAGGTGATAGGTCAGGATGCCCTCTTCATCGACTTTTTCAAACCCCATTTTCGCCAATCTCATAGAAATTGAGAAAAGTGGCATTTTCAGCCCAAAAGAAGCGTTTTGGGGGTGGTTTATTGGCCAACCTTTTTCGCCAATCTCATAGAAATTGAGAAAAGTGTCATTTTCAGCCCAAAAGAAGCGTTTTGGGGGTGGTTTATTGGCCAACCTTTAAACGGCTGTATCTCCTAAACGGTAATAGCTAGGGCCCTCAAAGTTTCAGCAAAATGTAGGTCTGGATGCCCTCTTCATCGACTTTTTCAAACCCCATTTTCGCCAATCTCATAGAAATTGAGAAAAGTGGCATTTTCAGCCCAAAAGAAGCGTTTTGGGGGTGGTTTATTGGCCAACCTTTAAACGGCTGTATCTCCTAAACGGTGATAGCTAGGGCCCTCAAAGTTTCAGCAAAATGTAGGTCTGGATGCCCTCTTCATCGACTTTTTCAAACCCCATTTTCGCCAATCTCATAGAAATTGAGAAAAGTGGCATTTTCAGCCCAAAAGAAGCGTTTTGGGGGTGGTTTATTGGCCAACCTTTAAACGGCTGTATCTCCTAAACGGTGATAGCTAGGGCCCTCAAAGTTTCAGCAAAATGTAGGTCTGGATGCCCTCTTCATCGACTTTTTTAAACCCCATTTTCGCCAAATTTCACAGAAATTGAGAAAAGTAGCATTTTCAGCGCAAAAGAAGCGTTTTGGGGGGTGGTTTATTGGCCAACCTTTAAACGGCTGCATCTCCTAAACGGTGATAGCTAGGGCCCTCAAAGTTTCAGCAAAATGTAGGTCTGGATGCCCTCTTCATCGACTTTTTCAAACCCCATTTTCGCCAATCTCATAGAAATTGCGAAAAGTGGCATTTTCAGCCCAAAAGAAGCGTTTTGGGGGTGGTTTATTGGCCAACCTTTAAACGGCTGTATCTCCTAAACGGTGATAGCTAGGGCCCTCAAAGTTTCAGCAAAATGTAGGTCTGGATGCCCTCTTCATCGACTTTTTCAAACCCCATTTTCGCCAAATCTCATAGAAATTGAGAAAAGTGGCATTTTCAGCCCAAAAGAAGCGTTTTGGGGGGGGGGGGGGGGGGTGGTTTATTGGCCAACCTTTAACCGGCTGTATCTCCTAAACGGTGTTAGCTAGGGCCCTCAAAGTTTCAGCAAAATGTAGGTCTGGATGCCCTCTTCATCGACTTTTTCAAACCCCATTTTCGCCAATCTCATAGAAATTGAGAAAAGTGGCATTTTCAGCCCAAAAGAAGCGTTTTGGGGGTGGTTTATTGGCCAACCTTTAAACGGCTGTATCTCCTAAACGGTGATAGCTAGGGCCCTCAAAGTTTCAGCAAAATGTAGGTCTGGATGCCCTCTTCATCGACTTTTTCAAACCCCATTTTCGCCAAATTTCACAGAAATTGAGAAAAGTGGCATTTTCAGCCCAAAAGAAGCGTTTTGGGGGTGGTTTATTGGCCAACCTTTAAACGGCTGTATCTCCTAAAGGGTGATAGCTAGGGCCCTCAAAGTTTCAGCAAAATGTAGGTCTGGATGCCCTCTTCATCGACTTTTTCAAACCCCATTTTCGCCAATCTCATAGAAATTGAGAAAAGTGGCATTTTCAGCCCAAAAGAAGCGTTTTGGGGGTGGTTTATTGGCCAACCTTTAAACGGCTGTATCTCCTAAACGGTGATAGCTAGGGCCCTCAAAGTTTCAGCCAAATGTAGGTCTGGATGCCCTCTTCATCAACTTTTTCAAACCCCACTTTCGCCAAATCTCATAGAAATTGGGAAAAGTAGCATTTTCAGCCCAAAAGAAGCGTTTTTGGGGTGGTTTATTGGCCAACCTTTAAACGGCTGTATCTCCTAAACGGTGATAGCTAGGGCCCTCAAAGTTTCAGCAAAATGTAGGTCTGGATGCCCTCTTCATAGACTTTTTCAAACCCCATTTTCGCCAATCTCATAGAAATTGAGAAAAGTGGCATTTTCAGCCCAAAAGAAGCGTTTTGGGGGTGGTTTATTGGCCAACCTTTAAACGGCTGTATCTCCTAAACGGTGATAGCTAGGGCCCTCAAAGTTTCAGCAAAATGTAGGTCTGGATGCCCTCTTCATCGACTTTTTTAAACCCCATTTTCGCCAAATTTCACAGAAATTGAGAAAAGTAGCATTTTCAGCGCAAAAGAAGCGTTTTGGGGGGTGGTTTATTGGCCAACCTTTAAACGGCTGCATCTCCTAAGCGGTGATAGCTAGGGCCCTCAAAGTTTCAGCAAAATGTAGGTCTGGATGCCCTCTTCATCGACTTTTTCGAACCTCATTTTCGCCAAATCTCATAGAAATTGAGAAAAGTGGCATTTTCAGCCCAAAAGAAGCGTTTTGGGGGGTGGTTTATTGGCCAACCTTTAAACGGCTGTATCTCCTAAACGGTGATAGCTAGGGCCCTCAAAGTTTCAGCAAAATGTAGGTCTGGATGCCCTCTTCATCGACTTTTTCAAACCCCATTTTCGCCAATCTCATAGAAATTGAGAAAAGTGGCATTTTCAGCCCAAAAGAAGCGTTTTGGGGGTGGTTTATTGGCCAACAGCCGTTTAAAGCTGTATCTCCTAAACGGTGATAGCTAGGGCCCTCAAAGTTCCAGCAAAATGTAGGTCTGGATGCCCTCTTCATCGACTTTTTTAAACCCCATTTTCGCCAAATTTCACAGAAATTGAGAAAAGTAGCATTTTCAGCGCAAAAGAAGCGTTTTGGGGAGTGGTTTATTGGCCAACCTTTAAACGGCTGCATCTCCTAAACGGTGATAGCTACGGCCCTCAAAGTTTCAGCAAAATGTAGGTCTGGATGCCCTCTTCATCGACTTTTTCAAACCCCATTTTCGCCAATCTCATAGAAATTGAGAAAAGTAGCATTTTCACCCCAAAAGAAGCGTTTTGGGGGTGGTTTATTGGCCAACCTTTAAACCCCATTTTCGCCAAATCTCATAGAAATTGAGAAAAGTGGCATTTTCAGCCCAAAAGAAGCGTTTTGGGGGTGGTTTATTGGCCAACCTTTAAACGGCTGTATCTCATAAACGGTGATAGCTAGGGCCCTCAAAGTTTCAGCAAAATGTAGGTCTGGATGCCCTCTTCATCGACTTTTTCAAACCTCATTTTCGCCAAATCTCATAGAAATTGAGAAAAGTGGCATTTTCAGCCCAAAAGAAGCGTTTTGGGGGTGGTTTATTGGCCAACCTTTAAACGGCTGTATCTCCTAAACGGTGATAGCTAGGGCCCTCAAAGTTTCAGCAAAATGTAGGTCTGGATGTCCTCTTCATGGACTTTTTCAAACCCCATTTTCGCCAAATCTCATAGAAATTGAGAAAAGTGGCATTTTCAGCCCAAAAGAAGCGTTTTGGGGGTGGTTTATTGGCCAACCTTTAAACGGCTGTATCTCATAAACGGTGATAGCTAGGGCCCTCAAAGTTTCAGCAAAATGTAGGTCTGGATGCCCTCTTCATCGACTTTTTCAAACCCCATTTTCGCCAAATCTCATAGAAATTGAGAAAAGTGGCATTTTCAGCCCAAAAGAAGCGTTTTGGGGGTGGTTTATTGGCCAACCTTTAAACGGCTGTATCTCCTAAACGGTGATAGCTAGGGCCCTCAAAGTTTCAGCAAAATGTAGGTCTGGATGCCCTCTTCATCGACTTTTTCAAACCCCATTTTCGCCAATCTCATAGAAATTGAGAAAAGTGGCATTTCAGCCCAAAAGAAGCGTTTTGGGGGTGGTTTATTGGCCAACCTTTAAACGGCTGTATCTCCTAAACGGTGATAGCTAGGGCCCTCAAAGTTTCAGCAAAATGTAGGTCTGGATGCCCTCTTCATCGACTTTTTCAAACCCCATTTTCGCCAATCTCATAGAAATTGAGAAAAGTGGCATTTTCAGCCCAAAAGAAGCGTTTTGGGGGTGGTTTATTGGCCAACCTTTAAACGGCTGTATCTCCTAAACGGTGATAGCTAGGGCCCTCAAAGTTTCAGCAAAATGTAGGTCTGGATGCCCTCTTCATCGACTTTTTCAAACCCCATTTTCGCCAATCTCATAGAAATTGAGAAAAGTGGCATTTTCAGCCCAAAAGAAGCGTTTTGGGGGTGGTTTATTGGCCAACCTTTAAACGGCTGTATCTCCTAAACGGTGATAGCTAGGGCCCTCAAAGTTTCAGCAAAATGTAGGTCTGGATGCCCTCTTCATCGACTTTTTCAAACCCCATTTTCGCCAATCTCATAGAAATTGAGAAAAGTGGCATTTTCAGCCCAAAAGAAGCGTTTTGGGGGTGGTTTATTGGCCAATCTTTAAACGGCTGTATCTCCTAAACGGTGATAGCTAGGGCCCTCAAAGTTTCAGCAAAATGTAGGTCTGGATACCCTCTTCATCGACTTTTTCAAACCTCATTTTCGCCAAATTTCACAGAAATTGAGAAAAGTGGCATTTTCACCCCAAAAGAAGCGTTTTGGGGGTGGTTTATTGCCCTCTTCATCGACTTTTTCGAACCTCATTTTCGCCAAATCTCATAGAAATTGAGAAAAGTGGCATTTTCAGCCCAAAAGAAGCGTTTTGGGGGGTGGTTTATTGGCCAACCTTTAAACGGCTGTATCTCCTAAACGGTGATAGCTAGGGCCCTCAAAGTTTCAGCAAAATGTAGGTCTGGATACCCTCTTCATCGACTTTTTCAAACCTCATTTTCGCCAAATTTCACAGAAATTGAGAAAAGTGGCATTTTCACCTCAAAAGAAGCGTTTTGGGGGTGGTTTATTGCCCTCTTCATCGACTTTTTCGAACCTCATTTTCGCCAAATCTCATAGAAATTGAGAAAAGTGGCATTTTCAGCCCAAAAGAAGCGTTTTGGGGGGTGGTTTATTGGCCAACCTTTAAACGGCTGTATCTCCTAAACGGTGATAGCTAGGGCCCTCAAAGTTTCAGCAAAATGTAGGTCTGGATACCCTCTTCATCGACTTTTTCAAACCTCATTTTCGCCAAATTTCACAGAAATTGAGAAAAGTGGCATTTTCACCCCAAAAGAAGCGTTTTGGGGGTGGTTTATTGGCCAACCTTTAAACGGCTGTATCTCCTAAACGGTGATAGCTAGGGCCCTCAAAGTTTCAGCAAAATATAGGTCTGGATGCCCCCTTCATCGACTTTTTCAAACCCCATTTTCGCCAATCTCATAGAAATTGAGAAAAGTGGCATTTTCAGCCCAAAAGAAGCGTTTTGGGGGTGGTTTATTGGCCAATCTTTAAACGGCTGTATCTCCTAAACGGTGATAGCTAGGGCCCTCAAAGTTTCAGCAAAATGTAGGTCTGGATACCCTCTTCATCGACTTTTTCAAACCTCATTTTCGCCAAATTTCACAGAAATTGAGAAAAGTGGCATTTTCACCCCAAAAGAAGCGTTTTGGGGGTGGTTTATTGCCCTCTTCATCGACTTTTTCGAACCTCATTTTCGCCAAATCTCATAGAAATTGAGAAAAGTGGCATTTTCAGCCCAAAAGAAGCGTTTTGGGGGGTGGTTTATTGGCCAACCTTTAAACGGCTGTATCTCCTAAACGGTGATAGCTAGGGCCCTCAAAGTTTCAGCAAAATGTAGGTCTGGATGCCCTCTTCATCAAATTTCACAGAAATTGAGAAAAGTAGCATTTTCAGCGCAAAAGAAGCGTTTTGGGGGTGGTTTATTGGCCAACCTTTAAACGGCTGCATCTCCTAAACGGTGATAGCTAGGGCCCTCAAAGTTTCAGCAAAATGTAGGTCTGGGTGCCCTCTTCATCGACTTTTTCGAACCTCATTTTCGCCAAATCTCATAGAAATTGAGAAAAGTGGCATTTTCAGCCCAAAAGAAGCGTTTTGGGGGTGGTTTATTGGCCAACCTTTAAACGGCTGTATCTCCTAAACGGTGATAGCTAGGGCCCTCAAAGTTTCAGCAAAATGTAGGTCTGGATACCCTCATCATCGACTTTTTCAAACCTCATTTTCGCCAAATTTCACAGAAATTGAGAAAAGTGGCATTTTCACCCCAAAAGAAGCGTTTTGGGGGTGGTTTATTGGCCAACCTTTAAACGGCTGTATCTCCTAAACGGTGATAGCTAGGGCCCTCAAAGTTTCAGCAAAATATAGGTCTGGATGCCCCCTTCATCGACTTTTTCAAACCCCATTTTCGCCAATCTCATAGAAATTGAGAAAAGTGGCATTTTCAGCCCAAAAGAAGCGTTTTGGGGGTGGTTTATTGGCCAACCTTTAAACGGCTGTATCTCATAAACGGTGATAGCTAGGGCTCTCAAAGTTTCAGCAAAATGTAGGTCTGGATGCCCTCTTCATCGACTTTTCCAAACCCCATTTTCGCCAATCTCATAGAAATTGAGAAAAGTGGCATTTTCAGCCCAAAAGAAGCGTTTTGGGGGTGGTTTATTGGCCAACCTTTAAACGGCTGTATCTCCTAAACGGTGATAGCTAGGGCCCTCAAAGTTTCAGCAAAATGTAGGTCTGGATGCCCTCTTCATCGACTTTTTCAAACCCCATTTTCGCCAATCTCATAGAAATTGAGAAAAGTGGCATTTTCAGCCCAAAAGAAGCGTTTTGGGGGTGGTTTATTGGCCAACCTTTAAACGGCTGTATCTCCTAAACGGTGATAGCTAGGGCCCTCAAAGTTTCAGCAAAATGTAGGTCTGGATGCCCTCTTCATCGACTTTTTTAAACCCCATTTTCGCCAAATTTCACAGAAATTGAGAAAAGTAGCATTTTCAGCGCAAAAGAAGCGTTTTGGGGGGTGGTTTATTGGCCAACCTTTAAACGGCTGCATCTCCTAAACGGTGATAGCTAGGGCCCTCAAAGTTTCAGCAAAATGTAGGTCTGGATGCCCTCTTCATCGACTTTTTCAAACCCCATTTTCGCCAATCTCATAGAAATTGAGAAAAGTGGCATTTTCAGCGCAAAAGAAGCGTTTTGGGGGTGGTTTATTGGCCAACCTTTAAACGGCTGTATCTCCTAAACGGTGATAGCTAGGGCCCTCAAAGTTTCAGCAAAATGTAGGTCTGGATGCCCTCTTCATCGACTTTTTCAAACCCCATTTTCGCCAATCTCATAGAAATTGAGAAAAGTGGCATTTTCAGCCCAAAAGAAGCGTTTTGGGGGTGGTTTATTGGCCAACCTTTAAACGGCTGTATCTCATAAACGGTGATAGCTAGGGCTCTCAAAGTTTCAGCAAAATGTAGGTCTGGATGCCCTCTTCATCGACTTTTCCAAACCCCATTTTCGCCAATCTCATAGAAATTGAGAAAAGTGGCATTTTCAGCCCAAAAGAAGCGTTTTGGGGGTGGTTTATTGGCCAACCTTTAAACGGCTGTATCTCCTAAACGGTGATAGCTAGGGCCCTCAAAGTTTCAGCAAAATGTAGGTCTGGATGCCCTCTTCATCGACTTTTTCAAACCCCATTTTCGCCAATCTCATAGAAATTGAGAAAAGTGGCATTTTCAGCCCAAAAGAAGCGTTTTGGGGGTGGTTTATTGGCCAACCTTTAAACGGCTGTATCTCCTAAACGGTGATAGCTAGGGCCCTCAAAGTTTCAGCAAAATGTAGGTCTGGATGCCCTCTTCATCGACTTTTTTAAACCCCATTTTCGCCAAATTTCACAGAAATTGAGAAAAGTAGCATTTTCAGCGCAAAAGAAGCGTTTTGGGGGGTGGTTTATTGGCCAACCTTTAAACGGCTGCATCTCCTAAACGGTGATAGCTAGGGCCCTCAAAGTTTCAGCAAAATGTAGGTCTGGATGCCCTCTTCATCGACTTTTTCAAACCCCATTTTCGCCAATCTCATAGAAATTGAGAAAAGTGGCATTTTCAGCCCAAAAGAAGCGTTTTGGGGGTGGTTTATTGGCCAACCTTTAAACGGCTGTATCTCCTAAACGGTGATAGCTAGGGCCCTCAAAGTTTCAGCAAAATGTAGGTCTGGATGCCCTCTTCATCGACTTTTTCAAACCCCATTTTCGCCAATCTCATAGAAATTGAGAAAAGTGGCATTTTCAGCCCAAAAGAAGCGTTTTGGGGGTGGTTTATTGGCCAACCTTTAAACGGCTGTATCTCCTAAACGGTGATAGCTAGGGCCCTCAAAGTTTCAGCCAAATGTAGGTCTGGATGCCCTCTTCATCAACTTTTTCAAACCCCACTTTCGCCAAATCTCATAGAAATTGGGAAAAGTAGCATTTTCAGCCCAAAAGAAGCGTTTTTGGGGTGGTTTATTGGCCAACCTTTAAACGGCTGTATCTCCTAAACGGTGATAGCTAGGGCCCTCAAAGTTTCAGCAAAATGTAGGTCTGGATGCCCTCTTCATAGACTTTTTCAAACCCCATTTTCGCCAATCTCATAGAAATTGAGAAAAGTGGCATTTTCAGCCCAAAAGAAGCGTTTTGGGGGTGGTTTATTGGCCAACCTTTAAACGGCTGTATCTCCTAAACGGTGATAGCTAGGGCCCTCAAAGTTTCAGCAAAATGTAGGTCTGGATGCCCTCTTCATCGACTTTTTTAAACCCCATTTTCGCCAAATTTCACAGAAATTGAGAAAAGTAGCATTTTCAGCGCAAAAGAAGCGTTTTGGGGGGTGGTTTATTGGCCAACCTTTAAACGGCTGCATCTCCTAAGCGGTGATAGCTAGGGCCCTCAAAGTTTCAGCAAAATGTAGGTCTGGATGCCCTCTTCATCGACTTTTTCGAACCTCATTTTCGCCAAATCTCATAGAAATTGAGAAAAGTGGCATTTTCAGCCCAAAAGAAGCGTTTTGGGGGGTGGTTTATTGGCCAACCTTTAAACGGCTGTATCTCCTAAACGGTGATAGCTAGGGCCCTCAAAGTTTCAGCAAAATGTAGGTCTGGATGCCCTCTTCATCGACTTTTTCAAACCCCATTTTCGCCAATCTCATAGAAATTGAGAAAAGTGGCATTTTCAGCCCAAAAGAAGCGTTTTGGGGGTGGTTTATTGGCCAACAGCCGTTTAAAGCTGTATCTCCTAAACGGTGATAGCTAGGGCCCTCAAAGTTCCAGCAAAATGTAGGTCTGGATGCCCTCTTCATCGACTTTTTTAAACCCCATTTTCGCCAAATTTCACAGAAATTGAGAAAAGTAGCATTTTCAGCGCAAAAGAAGCGTTTTGGGGAGTGGTTTATTGGCCAACCTTTAAACGGCTGCATCTCCTAAACGGTGATAGCTAGGGCCCTCAAAGTTTCAGCAAAATGTAGGTCTGGATGCCCTCTTCATCGACTTTTTCAAACCCCATTTTCGCCAATCTCATAGAAATTGAGAAAAGTGGCATTTTCACCCCAAAAGAAGCGTTTTGGGGGTGGTTTATTGGCCAACCTTTAAACCCCATTTTCGCCAAATCTCATAGAAATTGAGAAAAGTGGCATTTTCAGCCCAAAAGAAGCGTTTTGGGGGTGGTTTATTGGCCAACCTTTAAACGGCTGTATCTCATAAACGGTGATAGCTAGGGCCCTCAAAGTTTCAGCAAAATGTAGGTCTGGATGCCCTCTTCATCGACTTTTTCAAACCTCATTTTCGCCAAATCTCATAGAAATTGAGAAAAGTGGCATTTTCAGCCCAAAAGAAGCGTTTTGGGGGTGGTTTATTGGCCAACCTTTAAACGGCTGTATCTCCTAAACGGTGATAGCTAGGGCCCTCAAAGTTTCAGCAAAATGTAGGTCTGGATGTCCTCTTCATGGACTTTTTCAAACCCCATTTTCGCCAAATCTCATAGAAATTGAGAAAAGTGGCATTTTCAGCCCAAAAGAAGCGTTTTGGGGGTGGTTTATTGGCCAACCTTTAAACGGCTGTATCTCATAAACGGTGATAGCTAGGGCCCTCAAAGTTTCAGCAAAATGTAGGTCTGGATGCCCTCTTCATCGACTTTTTCAAACCCCATTTTCGCCAAATCTCATAGAAATTGAGAAAAGTGGCATTTTCAGCCCAAAAGAAGCGTTTTGGGGGTGGTTTATTGGCCAACCTTTAAACGGCTGTATCTCCTAAACGGTGATAGCTAGGGCCCTCAAAGTTTCAGCAAAATGTAGGTCTGGATGCCCTCTTCATCGACTTTTTCAAACCCCATTTTCGCCAATCTCATAGAAATTGAGAAAAGTGGCATTTCAGCCCAAAAGAAGCGTTTTGGGGGTGGTTTATTGGCCAACCTTTAAACGGCTGTATCTCCTAAACGGTGATAGCTAGGGCCCTCAAAGTTTCAGCAAAATGTAGGTCTGGATGCCCTCTTCATCGACTTTTTCAAACCCCATTTTCGCCAATCTCATAGAAATTGAGAAAAGTGGCATTTTCAGCCCAAAAGAAGCGTTTTGGGGGTGGTTTATTGGCCAACCTTTAAACGGCTGTATCTCCTAAACGGTGATAGCTAGGGCCCTCAAAGTTTCAGCAAAATGTAAGTCTGGATGCCCTCTTCATCGACTTTTTCAAACCCCATTTTCGCCAATCTCATAGAAATTGAGAAAAGTGGCATTTTCAGCCCAAAAGAAGCGTTTTGGGGGTGGTTTATTGGCCAACCTTTAAACGGCTGTATCTCCTAAACGGTGATAGCTAGGGCCCTCAAAGTTTCAGCAAAATGTAGGTCTGGATGCCCTCTTCATCGACTTTTTCAAACCCCATTTTCGCCAATCTCATAGAAATTGAGAAAAGTGGCATTTTCAGCCCAAAAGAAGCGTTTTGGGGGTGGTTTATTGGCCAATCTTTAAACGGCTGTATCTCCTAAACGGTGATAGCTAGGGCCCTCAAAGTTTCAGCAAAATGTAGGTCTGGATACCCTCTTCATCGACTTTTTCAAACCTCATTTTCGCCAAATTTCACAGAAATTGAGAAAAGTGGCATTTTCACCCCAAAAGAAGCGTTTTGGGGGTGGTTTATTGCCCTCTTCATCGACTTTTTCGAACCTCATTTTCGCCAAATCTCATAGAAATTGAGAAAAGTGGCATTTTCAGCCCAAAAGAAGCGTTTTGGGGGGTGGTTTATTGGCCAACCTTTAAACGGCTGTATCTCCTAAACGGTGATAGCTAGGGCCCTCAAAGTTTCAGCAAAATGTAGGTCTGGATACCCTCTTCATCGACTTTTTCAAACCTCATTTTCGCCAAATTTCACAGAAATTGAGAAAAGTGGCATTTTCACCTCAAAAGAAGCGTTTTGGGGGTGGTTTATTGCCCTCTTCATCGACTTTTTCGAACCTCATTTTCGCCAAATCTCATAGAAATTGAGAAAAGTGGCATTTTCAGCCCAAAAGAAGCGTTTTGGGGGGTGGTTTATTGGCCAACCTTTAAACGGCTGTATCTCCTAAACGGTGATAGCTAGGGCCCTCAAAGTTTCAGCAAAATGTAGGTCTGGATACCCTCTTCATCGACTTTTTCAAACCTCATTTTCGCCAAATTTCACAGAAATTGAGAAAAGTGGCATTTTCACCCCAAAAGAAGCGTTTTGGGGGTGGTTTATTGGCCAACCTTTAAACGGCTGTATCTCCTAAACGGTGATAGCTAGGGCCCTCAAAGTTTCAGCAAAATATAGGTCTGGATGCCCCCTTCATCGACTTTTTCAAACCCCATTTTCGCCAATCTCATAGAAATTGAGAAAAGTGGCATTTTCAGCCCAAAAGAAGCGTTTTGGGGGTGGTTTATTGGCCAATCTTTAAACGGCTGTATCTCCTAAACGGTGATAGCTAGGGCCCTCAAAGTTTCAGCAAAATGTAGGTCTGGATACCCTCTTCATCGACTTTTTCAAACCTCATTTTCGCCAAATTTCACAGAAATTGAGAAAAGTGGCATTTTCACCCCAAAAGAAGCGTTTTGGGGGTGGTTTATTGCCCTCTTCATCGACTTTTTCGAACCTCATTTTCGCCAAATCTCATAGAAATTGAGAAAAGTGGCATTTTCAGCCCAAAAGAAGCGTTTTGGGGGGTGGTTTATTGGCCAACCTTTAAACGGCTGTATCTCCTAAACGGTGATAGCTAGGGCCCTCAAAGTTTCAGCAAAATGTAGGTCTGGATGCCCTCTTCATCAAATTTCACAGAAATTGAGAAAAGTAGCATTTTCAGCGCAAAAGAAGCGTTTTGGGGGTGGTTTATTGGCCAACCTTTAAACGGCTGCATCTCCTAAACGGTGATAGCTAGGGCCCTCAAAGTTTCAGCAAAATGTAGGTCTGGGTGCCCTCTTCATCGACTTTTTCGAACCTCATTTTCGCCAAATCTCATAGAAATTGAGAAAAGTGGCATTTTCAGCCCAAAAGAAGCGTTTTGGGGGTGGTTTATTGGCCAACCTTTAAACGGCTGTATCTCCTAAACGGTGATAGCTAGGGCCCTCAAAGTTTCAGCAAAATGTAGGTCTGGATACCCTCATCATCGACTTTTTCAAACCTCATTTTCGCCAAATTTCACAGAAATTGAGAAAAGTGGCATTTTCACCCCAAAAGAAGCGTTTTGGGGGTGGTTTATTGGCCAACCTTTAAACGGCTGTATCTCCTAAACGGTGATAGCTAGGGCCCTCAAAGTTTCAGCAAAATATAGGTCTGGATGCCCCCTTCATCGACTTTTTCAAACCCCATTTTCGCCAATCTCATAGAAATTGAGAAAAGTGGCATTTTCAGCCCAAAAGAAGCGTTTTGGGGGTGGTTTATTGGCCAACCTTTAAACGGCTGTATCTCATAAACGGTGATAGCTAGGGCTCTCAAAGTTTCAGCAAAATGTAGGTCTGGATGCCCTCTTCATCGACTTTTTCAAACCCCATTTTCGCCAAATCTCATAGAAATTGAGAAAAGTGGCATTTTCAGCCCAAAAGAAGCGTTTTGGGGGTGGTTTATTGGCAAACCTTTAAACGGCTGTATCTCCTAAACGGTGATAGCTAGGGCCCTCAAAGTTTCAGCAAAATATAGGTCTGGATGCCCTCTTCATGGACTTTTTCAAACCCCATTTTCGCCAAATCTCATAGAAATTGAGAAAAGTGGCATTTTCAGCCCAAAAGAAGCGTTTTGGGGGTGGTTTATTGGCCAACCTTTAAACGGCTGTATCTCATAAACGGTGATAGCTAGGGCTCTCAAAGTTTCAGCAAAATGTAGGTCTGGATGCCCTCTTCATCGACTTTTTCAAACCCCATTTTCGCCAAATCTCATAGAAATTGAGAAAAGTGGCATTTTCAGCCCAAAAGAAGCGTTTTGGGGGTGGTTTATTGGCAAACCTTTAAACGGCTGTATCTCCTAAACGGTGATAGCTAGGGCCCTCAAAGTTTCAGCAAAATATAGGTCTGGATGCCCTCTTCATCGACTTTTTCAAACCCCATTTTCGCCAATCTCATAGAAATTGAGAAAAGTGGTATTTTCAGCCCAAAAGAAGCGTTTTGGGGGTGGTTTATTGGCCAACCTTTAAACGGCTGTATCTCCTAAACGGTGATAGCTAGGGCCCTCAAAGTTTCAGCAAAATGTAGGTCTGGATGCCCTCTTCATCGACTTTTTTAAACCCCATTTTCGCCAAATTTCACAGAAATTGAGAAAAGTAGCATTTTCAGCGCAAAAGAAGCGTTTTGGGGGTGGTTTATTGGCCAACCTTTAAACGGCTGCATCTCCTAAACGGTGATAGCTAGGGCCCTCAAAGTTTCAGCAAAATGTAGGTCTGGGTGCCCTCTTCATCGACTTTTTCGAACCTCATTTTCGCCAAATCTCATAGAAATTGAGAAAAGTGGCATTTTCAGCCCAAAAGAAGCGTTTTGGGGGTGGTTTATTGGCCAACCTTTAAACGGCTGTATCTCCTAAACGGTGATAGCTAGGGCCCTCAAAGTTTCAGCAAAATGTAGGTCTGGATACCCTCATCATCGACTTTTTCAAACCTCATTTTCGCCAAATTTCACAGAAATTGAGAAAAGTGGCATTTTCAGCCCAAAAGAAGCGTTTTGGGGGTGGTTTATTGGCCAACCTTTAAACGGCTGTATCTCCTAAACGGTGATAGCTAGGGCCCTCAAAGTTTCAGCAAAATGTAGGTCTGGATGCCCTCTTCATCGACTTTTTCAAACCCCATTTTCGCCAATCTCATAGAAATTGAGAAAAGTGGCATTTCAGCCCAAAAGAAGCGTTTTGGGGGTGGTTTATTGGCCAACCTTTAAACGGCTGTATCTCCTAAACGGTGATAGCTAGGGCCCTCAAAGTTTCAGCAAAATGTAGGTCTGGATGCCCTCTTCATCGACTTTTTCAAACCCCATTTTCGCCAATCTCATAGAAATTGAGAAAAGTGGCATTTTCAGCCCAAAAGAAGCGTTTTGGGGGTGGTTTATTGGCCAACCTTTAAACGGCTGTATCTCCTAAACGGTGATAGCTAGGGCCCTCAAAGTTTCAGCAAAATGTAAGTCTGGATGCCCTCTTCATCGACTTTTTCAAACCCCATTTTCGCCAATCTCATAGAAATTGAGAAAAGTGGCATTTTCAGCCCAAAAGAAGCGTTTTGGGGGTGGTTTATTGGCCAACCTTTAAACGGCTGTATCTCCTAAACGGTGATAGCTAGGGCCCTCAAAGTTTCAGCAAAATGTAGGTCTGGATGCCCTCTTCATCGACTTTTTCAAACCCCATTTTCGCCAATCTCATAGAAATTGAGAAAAGTGGCATTTTCAGCCCAAAAGAAGCGTTTTGGGGGTGGTTTATTGGCCAATCTTTAAACGGCTGTATCTCCTAAACGGTGATAGCTAGGGCCCTCAAAGTTTCAGCAAAATGTAGGTCTGGATACCCTCTTCATCGACTTTTTCAAACCTCATTTTCGCCAAATTTCACAGAAATTGAGAAAAGTGGCATTTTCACCCCAAAAGAAGCGTTTTGGGGGTGGTTTATTGCCCTCTTCATCGACTTTTTCGAACCTCATTTTCGCCAAATCTCATAGAAATTGAGAAAAGTGGCATTTTCAGCCCAAAAGAAGCGTTTTGGGGGGTGGTTTATTGGCCAACCTTTAAACGGCTGTATCTCCTAAACGGTGATAGCTAGGGCCCTCAAAGTTTCAGCAAAATGTAGGTCTGGATACCCTCTTCATCGACTTTTTCAAACCTCATTTTCGCCAAATTTCACAGAAATTGAGAAAAGTGGCATTTTCACCTCAAAAGAAGCGTTTTGGGGGTGGTTTATTGCCCTCTTCATCGACTTTTTCGAACCTCATTTTCGCCAAATCTCATAGAAATTGAGAAAAGTGGCATTTTCAGCCCAAAAGAAGCGTTTTGGGGGGTGGTTTATTGGCCAACCTTTAAACGGCTGTATCTCCTAAACGGTGATAGCTAGGGCCCTCAAAGTTTCAGCAAAATGTAGGTCTGGATACCCTCTTCATCGACTTTTTCAAACCTCATTTTCGCCAAATTTCACAGAAATTGAGAAAAGTGGCATTTTCACCCCAAAAGAAGCGTTTTGGGGGTGGTTTATTGGCCAACCTTTAAACGGCTGTATCTCCTAAACGGTGATAGCTAGGGCCCTCAAAGTTTCAGCAAAATATAGGTCTGGATGCCCCCTTCATCGACTTTTTCAAACCCCATTTTCGCCAATCTCATAGAAATTGAGAAAAGTGGCATTTTCAGCCCAAAAGAAGCGTTTTGGGGGTGGTTTATTGGCCAATCTTTAAACGGCTGTATCTCCTAAACGGTGATAGCTAGGGCCCTCAAAGTTTCAGCAAAATGTAGGTCTGGATACCCTCTTCATCGACTTTTTCAAACCTCATTTTCGCCAAATTTCACAGAAATTGAGAAAAGTGGCATTTTCACCCCAAAAGAAGCGTTTTGGGGGTGGTTTATTGCCCTCTTCATCGACTTTTTCGAACCTCATTTTCGCCAAATCTCATAGAAATTGAGAAAAGTGGCATTTTCAGCCCAAAAGAAGCGTTTTGGGGGGTGGTTTATTGGCCAACCTTTAAACGGCTGTATCTCCTAAACGGTGATAGCTAGGGCCCTCAAAGTTTCAGCAAAATGTAGGTCTGGATGCCCTCTTCATCAAATTTCACAGAAATTGAGAAAAGTAGCATTTTCAGCGCAAAAGAAGCGTTTTGGGGGTGGTTTATTGGCCAACCTTTAAACGGCTGCATCTCCTAAACGGTGATAGCTAGGGCCCTCAAAGTTTCAGCAAAATGTAGGTCTGGGTGCCCTCTTCATCGACTTTTTCGAACCTCATTTTCGCCAAATCTCATAGAAATTGAGAAAAGTGGCATTTTCAGCCCAAAAGAAGCGTTTTGGGGGTGGTTTATTGGCCAACCTTTAAACGGCTGTATCTCCTAAACGGTGATAGCTAGGGCCCTCAAAGTTTCAGCAAAATGTAGGTCTGGATACCCTCATCATCGACTTTTTCAAACCTCATTTTCGCCAAATTTCACAGAAATTGAGAAAAGTGGCATTTTCACCCCAAAAGAAGCGTTTTGGGGGTGGTTTATTGGCCAACCTTTAAACGGCTGTATCTCCTAAACGGTGATAGCTAGGGCCCTCAAAGTTTCAGCAAAATATAGGTCTGGATGCCCCCTTCATCGACTTTTTCAAACCCCATTTTCGCCAATCTCATAGAAATTGAGAAAAGTGGCATTTTCAGCCCAAAAGAAGCGTTTTGGGGGTGGTTTATTGGCCAACCTTTAAACGGCTGTATCTCATAAACGGTGATAGCTAGGGCTCTCAAAGTTTCAGCAAAATGTAGGTCTGGATGCCCTCTTCATCGACTTTTTCAAACCCCATTTTCGCCAAATCTCATAGAAATTGAGAAAAGTGGCATTTTCAGCCCAAAAGAAGCGTTTTGGGGGTGGTTTATTGGCAAACCTTTAAACGGCTGTATCTCCTAAACGGTGATAGCTAGGGCCCTCAAAGTTTCAGCAAAATATAGGTCTGGATGCCCTCTTCATGGACTTTTTCAAACCCCATTTTCGCCAAATCTCATAGAAATTGAGAAAAGTGGCATTTTCAGCCCAAAAGAAGCGTTTTGGGGGTGGTTTATTGGCCAACCTTTAAACGGCTGTATCTCATAAACGGTGATAGCTAGGGCTCTCAAAGTTTCAGCAAAATGTAGGTCTGGATGCCCTCTTCATCGACTTTTTCAAACCCCATTTTCGCCAAATCTCATAGAAATTGAGAAAAGTGGCATTTTCAGCCCAAAAGAAGCGTTTTGGGGGTGGTTTATTGGCAAACCTTTAAACGGCTGTATCTCCTAAACGGTGATAGCTAGGGCCCTCAAAGTTTCAGCAAAATATAGGTCTGGATGCCCTCTTCATCGACTTTTTCAAACCCCATTTTCGCCAATCTCATAGAAATTGAGAAAAGTGGTATTTTCAGCCCAAAAGAAGCGTTTTGGGGGTGGTTTATTGGCCAACCTTTAAACGGCTGTATCTCCTAAACGGTGATAGCTAGGGCCCTCAAAGTTTCAGCAAAATGTAGGTCTGGATGCCCTCTTCATCGACTTTTTTAAACCCCATTTTCGCCAAATTTCACAGAAATTGAGAAAAGTAGCATTTTCAGCGCAAAAGAAGCGTTTTGGGGGTGGTTTATTGGCCAACCTTTAAACGGCTGCATCTCCTAAACGGTGATAGCTAGGGCCCTCAAAGTTTCAGCAAAATGTAGGTCTGGGTGCCCTCTTCATCGACTTTTTCGAACCTCATTTTCGCCAAATCTCATAGAAATTGAGAAAAGTGGCATTTTCAGCCCAAAAGAAGCGTTTTGGGGGTGGTTTATTGGCCAACCTTTAAACGGCTGTATCTCCTAAACGGTGATAGCTAGGGCCCTCAAAGTTTCAGCAAAATGTAGGTCTGGATACCCTCATCATCGACTTTTTCAAACCTCATTTTCGCCAAATTTCACAGAAATTGAGAAAAGTGGCATTTTCACCCCAAAAGAAGCGTTTTGGGGGTGGTTTATTGGCCAACCTTTAAACGGCTGTATCTCCTAAACGGTGATAGCTAGGGCCCTCAAAGTTTCAGCAAAATATAGGTCTGGATGCCCTCTTCATCGACTTTTCAAACCCCATTTTCGCCAAATCTCATAGAAGTTGAGAAAGGTGGCATTTTCAGCCCAAAAGAAGCGTTTTGGGGGTGGTTTATTGGCCAACCTTTAAACGGCTGTATCTCCTAAACGGTGATAGCTAGGGCCGTCAAAGTTTCAGCAAAATATAGGTCTGGATGCCCTCTTCATGGACTTTTTCAAACCCCATTTTCGCCAAATCTCATAGAAATTGAGAAAAGTGGCATTTTCAGTCCAAAAGAAGCGTTTTGGGGGTGGTTTATTGGCCAACCTTTAAACGGCTGTATCTCATAAACGGTGATAGCTAGGGCCCTCAAAGTTTCAGCAAAATGTAGGTCTGGATGCCCTCTTCATCGACTTTTTCAAACCCCATTTTCGCCAAATCTCATAGAAATTGAGAAAAGTGGCATTTTCAGCCCAAAAGAAGCGTTTTGGGGGTGGTTTATTGGCAAACCTTTAAACGGCTGTATCTCCTAAACGGTGATAGCTAGGGCCCTCAAAGTTTCAGCAAAATATAGGTCTGGATGCCCTCTTCATGGACTTTTTCAAACCCCATTTTCGCCAAATCTCATAGAAATTGAGAAAAGTGGCATTTTCAGCCCAAAAGAAGCGTTTTGGGGGTGGTTTATTGGCCAACCTTTAAACGGCTGTATCTCATAAACGGTGATAGCTAGGGCTCTCAAAGTTTCAGCAAAATCTAGGTCTGGATGCCCTCTTCATCGACTTTTTCAAACCCCATTTTCGCCAAATCTCATAGAAATTGAGAAAAGTGGCATTTTCAGCCCAAAAGAAGCGTTTTGGGGGTGGTTTATTGGCAAACCTTTAAACGGCTGTATCTCCTAAACGGTGATAGCTAGGGCCCTCAAAGTTTCAGCAAAATATAGGTCTGGATGCCCTCTTCATGGACTTTTTCAAACCCCATTTTCGCCAAATCTCATAGAAATTGAGAAAAGTGGCATTTTCAGCCCAAAAGAAGCGTTTTGGGGGTGGTTTATTGGCCAACCTTTAAACGGCTGTATCTCATAAACGGTGATAGCTAGGGCTCTCAAAGTTTCAGCAAAATGTAGGTCTGGATGCCCTCTTCATCGACTTTTTCAAACCCCATTTTCGCCAATCTCATAGAAATTGAGAAAAGTGGTATTTTCAGCCCAAAAGAAGCGTTTTGGGGGTGGTTTATTGGCCAACCTTTAAACGGCTGTATCTCCTAAACGGTGATAGCTAGGGCCCTCAAAGTTTCAGCAAAATGTAGGTCTGGATGCCCTCTTCATCGACTTTTTTAAACCCCATTTTCGCCAAATTTCACAGAAATTGAGAAAAGTAGCATTTTCAGCGCAAAAGAAGCGTTTTGGGGGTGGTTTATTGGCCAACCTTTAAACGGCTGCATCTCCTAAACGGTGATAGCTAGGGCCCTCAAAGTTTCAGCAAAATGTAGGTCTGGGTGCCCTCTTCATCGACTTTTTCGAACCTCATTTTCGCTAAATCTCATAGAAATTGAGAAAAGTGGCATTTTCAGCCCAAAAGAAGCGTTTTGGGGGTGGTTTATTGGCCAACCTTTAAACGGCTGTATCTCCTAAACGGTGATAGCTAGGGCCCTCAAAGTTTCAGCAAAATGTAGGTCTGGATACCCTCATCATCGACTTTTTCAATCCTCATTTTCGCCAAATTTCACAGAAATTGAGAAAAGTGGCATTTTCACCCCAAAAGAAGCGTTTTGGGGGTGGTTTATTGGCCAACCTTTAAACGGCTGTATCTCCTAAACGGTGATAGCTAGGGCCCTCAAAGTTTCAGCAAAATATAGGTCTGGATGCCCTCTTCATGGACTTTTTCAAACCCCATTTTCGCCAAATCTCATAGAAATTGAGAAAAGTGGCATTTTCAGCCCAAAAGAAGCGTTTTGGGGGTGGTTTATTGGCCAACCTGTAAACGGCTGTATCTCATAAACGGTGATAGCTAGGGCTCTCAAAGTTTCAGCAAAATGTAGGTCTGGATGCCCTCTTCATCGACTTTTTCAAACCCCATTTTCGCCAATCTCATAGAAATTGAGAAAAGTGGCATTTTCAGCCCAAAAGAAGCGTTTTGGGGGTGGTTTATTGGCAAACCTTTAAACGGCTGTATCTCCTAAACGGTGATAGCTAGGGCCCTCAAAGTTTCAGCAAAATGTAGGTCTGGATGCCCTCTTCATGGACTTTTTCAAACCCCATTTTCGCCAAATCTCATAGAAATTGAGAAAAGTGGCATTTTCAGCCCAAAAGAAGCGTTTTGGGGGTGGTTTATTGGCAAACCTTTAAACGGCTGTATCTCCTAAACGGTGATAGCTAGGGCCCTCAAAGTTTCAGCAAAATATAGGTCTGGATGCCCTCTTCATGGACTTTTTCAAACCCCATTTTCGCCAAATCTCATAGAAATTGAGAAAAGTGGCATTTTCAGCCCAAAAGAAGCGTTTTGGGGGTGGTTTATTGGCCAACCTTTAAACGGCTGTATCTCATAAATGGTGATAGCTAGGGCTCTCAAAGTTTCAGCAAAATGTAGGTCTGGATGCCCTCTTCATCGACTTTTTCAAACCCCATTTTCGCCAATCTCATAGAAATTGAGAAAAGTGGTATTTTCAGCCCAAAAGAAGCGTTTTGGGGGTGGTTTATTGGCCAACCTTTAAACGGCTGTATCTCCTAAACGGTGATAGCTAGGGCCCTCAAAGTTTCAGCAAAATGTAGGTCTGGATGCCCTCTTCATCGACTTTTTTAAACCCCATTTTCGCCAAATTTCACAGAAATTGAGAAAAGTAGCATTTTTAGCGCAAAAGAAGCGTTTTGGGGGTGGTTTATTGGCCAACCTTTAAACGGCTGCATCTCCTAAACGGTGATAGCTAGGGCCCTCAAAGTTTCAGCAAAATGTAGGTCTGGGTGCCCTCTTCATCGACTTTTTCGAACCTCATTTTCGCCAAATCTCATAGAAATTGAGAAAAGTGGCATTTTCAGCCCAAAAGAAGCGTTTTGGGGGTGGTTTATTGGCCAACCTTTAAACGGCTGTATCTCCTAAACGGTGATAGCTAGGGCCCTCAAAGTTTCAGCAAAATGTAGGTCTGGATACCCTCATCATCGACTTTTTCAAACCTCATTTTCGCCAAATTTCACAGAAATTGAGAAAAGTGGCATTTTCAGCCCAAAAGAAGCGTTTTGGGGGTGGTTTATTGGCCAACCTTTAAACGGCTGTATCTCCTAAACGGTGATAGCTAGGGCCCTCAAAGTTTCAGCAAAATATAGGTCTGGATGCCCTCTTCATCGACTTTTTCAAACCCCATTTTCGCCAAATCTCATAGAAGTTGAGAAAGGTGGCATTTTCAGCCCAAAAGAAGCGTTTTGGGGGTGGTTTATTGGCCAACCTTTAAACGGCTGTATCTCCTAAACGGTGATAGCTAGGGCCCTCAAAGTTTCAGCAAAATATAGGTCTGGATGCCCTCTTCATCGACTTTTTCAAACCCCATTTTCGCCAAATCTCATAGAAGTTGAGAAAGGTGGCATTTTCAGCCCAAAAGAAGCGTTTTGGGGGTGGTTTATTGGCCAACCTTTAAACGGCTGTATCTCCTAAACGGTGATAGCTAGGGCCCTCAAAGTTTCAGCAAAATGTAGGTCTGGATACCCTCATCATCGACTTTTTCAAACCTCATTTTCGCCAAATTTCACAGAAATTGAGAAAAGTGGCATTTTCACCCCAAAAGAAGCGTTTTGGGGGTGGTTTATTGGCCAACCTTTAAACGGCTGTATCTCCTAAACGGTGATAGCTAGGGCCCTCAAAGTTTCAGCAAAATATAGGTCTGGATGCCCTCTTCATGGACTTTTTCAAACCCCATTTTCGCCAAATCTCATAGAAATTGAGAAAAGTGGCATTTTCAGCCCAAAAGAAGCGTTTTGGGGGTGGTTTATTGGCCAACCTTTAAACGGCTGTATCTCCTAAACGGTGATAGCTAGGGCCCTCAAAGTTTCAGCAAAATATAGGTCTGGATGCCCTCTTCATCGACTTTTTCAAACCCCATTTTCGCCAATCTCATAGAAATTGAGAAAAGTGGCATTTTCAGCCCAAAAGAAGCGTTTTGGGGGTGGTTTATTGGCCAACCTTTAAACGGCTGTATCTCCTAAACGGTGATAGCTAGGGCCCTCAAAGTTTCAGCAAAATATAGGTCTGGATGCCCTCTTCATCGACTTTTTCAAACCCCATTTTCGCCAAATCTCATAGAAATTGAGAAAAGTGGCATTTTCAGCCCAAAAGAAGCGTTTTGGGGGTGGTTTATTGGCCAACCTTTAAACGGCTGTATCTCCTAAACGGTGATAGCTAGGGCCCTCAAAGTTTCAGCAAAATATAGGTCTGGATGCCCTCTTCATCGACTTTTTCAAACCCCATTTTCGCCAATCTCATAGAAATTGAGAAAAGTGGCATTTTCAGCCCAAAAGAAGCGTTTTGGGGGTGGTTTATTGGCCAACCTTTAAACGGCTGTATCTCATAAACGGTGATAGCTAGGGCTCTCAAAGTTTCAGCAAAATGTAGGTCTGGATGCCCTCTTCATCGACTTTTTCAAACCCCATTTTCGCCAAATCTCATAGAAATTGAGAAAAGTGGCATTTTCAGCCCAAAAGAAGCGTTTTGGGGGTGGTTTATTGGCAAACCTTTAAACGGCTGTATCTCCTAAACGGTGATAGCTAGGGCCCTCAAAGTTTCAGCAAAATATAGGTCTGGATGCCCTCTTCATGGACTTTTTCAAACCCCATTTTCGCCAAATCTCATAGAAATTGAGAAAAGTGGCATTTTCAGCCCAAAAGAAGCGTTTTGGGGGTGGTTTATTGGCCAACCTTTAAACGGCTGTATCTCCTAAACGGTGATAGCTAGGGCCCTCAAAGTTTCAGCAAAATGTAGGTCTGGATGCCCTCTTCATCGACTTTTTTAAACCCCATTTTCGCCAAATTTCACAGAAATTGAGAAAAGTAGCATTTTCAGCGCAAAAGAAGCGTTTTGGGGGTGGTTTATTGGCCAACCTTTAAACGGCTGCATCTCCTAAACGGTGATAGCTAGGGCCCTCAAAGTTTCAGCAAAATGTAGGTCTGGGTGCCCTCTTCATCGACTTTTTCGAACCTCATTTTCGCCAAATCTCATAGAAATTGAGAAAAGTGGCATTTTCAGCCCAAAAGAAGCGTTTTGGGGGTGGTTTATTGGCCAACCTTTAAACGGCTGTATCTCCTAAACGGTGATAGCTAGGGCCCTCAAAGTTTCAGCAAAATATAGGTCTGGATGCCCTCTTCATGGACTTTTTCAAACCCCATTTTCGCCAAATCTCATAGAAATTGAGAAAAGTGGCATTTTCAGTCCAAAAGAAGCGTTTTGGGGGTGGTTTATTGGCCAACCTTTAAACGGCTGTATCTCCTAAACGGTGATAGCTAGGGCCCTCAAAGTTTCAGCAAAATATAGGTCTGGATGCCCTCTTCATCGACTTTTTCAAACCCCATTTTCGCCAAATCTCATAGAAATTGAGAAAGGTGGCATTTTCAGCCCAAAAGAAGCGTTTTGGGGGTGGTTTATTGGCCAACCTTTAAACGGCTGTATCTCCTAAACGGTGATAGCTAGGGCCCTCAAAGTTTCAGCAAAATATAGGTCTGGATGCCCTCTTCATGGACTTTTTCAAACCCCATTTTCGCCAAATCTCATAGAAATTGAGAAAAGTGGCATTTTCAGTCCAAAAGAAGCGTTTTGGGGGTGGTTTATTGGCCAACCTTTAAACGGCTGTATCTCATAAACGGTGATAGCTAGGGCCCTCAAAGTTTCAGCAAAATGTAGGTCTGGATGCCCTCTTCATCGACTTTTTCAAACCCCATTTTCGCCAAATCTCATAGAAATTGAGAAAAGTGGCATTTTCAGCCCAAAAGAAGCGTTTTGGGGGTGGTTTATTGGCCAACCTTTAAACGGCTGTATCTCCTAAACGGTGATAGCTAGGGCCCTCAAAGTTTCAGCAAAATATAGGTCTGGATGCCCTCTTCATCGACTTTTTTAAACCCCATTTTCGCCAAATTTCACAGAAATTGAGAAAAGTAGCATTTTCAGCGCAAAAGAAGCGTTTTGGGGGGTGGTTTATTGGCCAACCTTTAAACGGCTGCATCTCCTAAACGGTGATAGCTAGGGCCCTCAAAGTTTCAGCAAAATGTAGGTCTGGATGCCCTCTTCATCGACTTTTTCAAACCCCATTTTCGCCAATCTCATAGAAATTGAGAAAAGTGGCATTTTCAGCCCAAAAGAAGCGTTTTGGGGGGGGGGGTGGTTTATTGGCCAACCTTTAACCGGCTGTATCTCCTAAACGGTGTTAGCTAGGGCCCTCAAAGTTTCAGCAAAATGTAGGTCTGGATGTCCTCTTCATCGACTTTTTCAAACCCCATTTTCGCCAATCTCATAGAAATTGAGAAAAGTGGCATTTTCAGCCCAAAAGAAGCGTTTTGGGGGTGGTTTATTGGCCAACCTTTAAACGGCTGTATCTCCTAAACGGTGATAGCTAGGGCCCTCAAAGTTTCAGCAAAATGTAGGTCTGGATGCCCTCTTCATCGACTTTTTTAAACCCCATTTTCGCCAAATTTCACAGAAATTGAGAAAAGTAGCATTTTCAGCGCAAAAGAAGCGTTTTGGGGGGTGGTTTATTGGCCAACCTTTAAACGGCTGCATCTCCTAAACGGCGATAGCTAGGGCCCTCAAAGTTTCAGCAAAATGTAGGTCTGGATGCCCTCTTCATCGACTTTTTCAAACCCCATTTTCGCCAATCTCATAGAAATTGAGAAAAGTGGCATTTTCAGCCCAAAAGAAGCGTTTTGGGGGTGGTTTATTGGCCAACCTTTAAACGGCTGTATCTCCTAAACGGTGATAGCTAGGGCCCTCAAAGTTTCAGCAAAATGTAGGTCTGGATGCCCTCTTCATCGACTTTTTCAAACCCCATTTTCGCCAAATCTCATAGAAATTGAGAAAAGTGGCATTTTCAGCCCAAAAGAAGCGTTTTGGGGGGGTGGTTTATTGGCCAACCTTTAACCGGCTGTATCTCCTAAACGGTGTTAGCTAGGGCCCTCAAAGTTTCAGCAAAATGTAGGTCTGGATGCCCTCTTCATCGACTTTTTCAAACCCCATTTTCGCCAATCTCATAGAAATTGAGAAAAGTGGCATTTTCAGCCCAAAAGAAGCGTTTTGGGGGTGGTTTATTGGCCAACCTTTAAACGGCTGTATCTCCTAAACGGTGATAGCTAGGGCCCTCAAAGTTTCAGCAAAATGTAGGTCTGGATGCCCTCTTCATCGACTTTTTCAAACCCCATTTTCGCCAAATTTCACAGAAATTGAGAAAAGTGGCATTTTCAGCCCAAAAGAAGCGTTTTGGGGGTGGTTTATTGGCCAACCTTTAAACGGCTGTATCTCCTAAAGGGTGATAGCTAGGGCCCTCAAAGTTTCAGCAAAATGTAGGTCTGGATGCCCTCTTCATCGACTTTTTCAAACCCCATTTTCGCCAATCTCATAGAAATTGAGAAAAGTGGCATTTTCAGCCCAAAAGAAGCGTTTTGGGGGTGGTTTATTGGCCAACCTTTAAACGGCTGTATCTCCTAAACGGTGATAGCTAGGGCCCTCAAAGTTTCAGCCAAATGTAGGTCTGGCTGCCCTCTTCATCGACTTTTTCAAACCCCATTTTCGCCAATCTCATAGAAATTGAGAAAAGTGGCATTTTCAGCCCAAAAGAAGCGTTTTGGGGGTGGTTTATTGGCCAACCTTTAAACGGCTGTATCTCCTAAACGGTGATAGCTAGGGCCCTCCAAGTTTCAGCAAAATGTAGGTCTGGATGCCCTCTTCATCAACTTTTTCAAACCCCACTTTCGCCAAATTTCACAGAAATTGAGAAAAGTAGCATTTTCAGCGCAAAAGAAGCGTTTTGGGGGGTGGTTTATTGGCCAACCTTTAAACGGCTGCATCTCCTAAACGGTGATAGCTAGGGCCCTCAAAGTTTCAGCAAAATGTAGGTCTGGATGCCCTCTTCATCGACTTTTTCGAACCTCATTTTCGCCAAATCTCATAGAAATTGAGAAAAGTGGCATTTTCAGCCCAAAAGAAGCGTTTTGGGGGGTGGTTTATTGGCCAACCTTTAAACGGCTGTATCTCCTAAACGGTGATAGCTAGGGCCCTCAAAGTTTCAGCAAAATGTAGGTCTGGATGCCCTCTTCATCGACTTTTTCAAACCCCATTTTCGCCAATCTCATAGAAATTGAGAAAAGTGGCATTTTCAGCCCAAAAGAAGCGTTTTGGGGGTGGTTTATTGGCCAACAGCCGTTTAAAGCTGTATCTCCTAAACGGTGATAGCTAGGGCCCTCAAAGTTTCAGCAAAATGTAGGTCTGGATGCCCTCTTCATCGACTTTTTTAAACCCCATTTTCGCCAAATTTCACAGAAATTGAGAAAAGTAGCATTTTCAGCGCAAAAGAAGCGTTTTGGGGAGTGGTTTATTGGCCAACCTTTAAACGGCTGCATCTCCTAAACGGTGATAGCTAGGGCCCTCAAAGTTTCAGCAAAATGTAGGTCTGGATGCCCTCTTCATCGACTTTTTCAAACCCCATTTTCGCCAATCTCATAGAAATTGAGAAAAGTGGCATTTTCACCCCAAAAGAAGCGTTTTGGGGGTGGTTTATTGGCCAACCTTTAAACCCCATTTTCGCCAAATCTCATAGAAATTGAGAAAAGTGGCATTTTCAGCCCAAAAGAAGCGTTTTGGGGGTGGTTTATTGGCCAACCTTTAAACGGCTGTATCTCATAAACGGTGATAGCTAGGGCCCTCAAAGTTTCAGCAAAATGTAGGTCTGGATGCCCTCTTCATCGACTTTTTCAAACCTCATTTTCGCCAAATCTCATAGAAATTGAGAAAAGTGGCATTTTCAGCCCAAAAGAAGCGTTTTGGGGGTGGTTTATTGGCCAACCTTTAAACGGCTGTATCTCCTAAACGGTGATAGCTAGGGCCCTCAAAGTTTCAGCAAAATGTAGGTCTGGATGTCCTCTTCATGGACTTTTTCAAACCCCATTTTCGCCAAATCTCATAGAAATTGAGAAAAGTGGCATTTTCAGCCCAAAAGAAGCGTTTTGGGGGTGGTTTATTGGCCAACCTTTAAACGGCTGTATCTCATAAACGGTGATAGCTAGGGCCCTCAAAGTTTCAGCAAAATGTAGGTCTGGATGCCCTCTTCATCGACTTTTTCAAACCCCATTTTCGCCAAATCTCATAGAAATTGAGAAAAGTGGCATTTTCAGCCCAAAAGAAGCGTTTTGGGGGTGGTTTATTGGCCAACCTTTAAACGGCTGCATCTCCTAAACGGTGATAGCTAGGGCCCTCAAAGTTTCAGCAAAATGTAGGTCTGGATGCCCTCTTCATCGACTTTTTCAAACCCCATTTTCGCCAAATTTCACAGAAATTGAGAAAAGTGGCATTTTCAGCCCAAAAGAAGCGTTTTGGGGGTGGTTTATTGGCCAACCTTTAAACGGCTGTATCTCCTAAACGGTGATAGCTAGGGCCCTCAAAGTTTCAGCCAAATGTAGGTCTGGCTGCCCTCTTCATCGACTTTTTCAAACCCCATTTTCGCCAATCTCATAGAAATTGAGAAAAGTGGCATTTTCAGCCCAAAAGAAGCGTTTTGGGGGTGGTTTATTGGCCAACCTTTAAACGGCTGTATCTCCTAAACGGTGATAGCTAGGGCCCTCAAAGTTTCAGCAAAATGTAGGTCTGGATGCCCTCTTCATCGACTTTTTTAAACCCCATTTTCGCCAAATTTCACAGAAATTGAGAAAAGTAGCATTTTCAGCGCAAAAGAAGCGTTTTGGGGGGTGGTTTATTGGCCAACCTTTAAACGGCTGCATCTCCTAAACGGTGATAGCTAGGGCCCTCAAAGTTTCAGCAAAATGTAGGTCTGGATGCCCTCTTCATCGACTTTTTCGAACCTCATTTTCGCCAAATCTCATAGAAATTGAGAAAAGTGGCATTTTCAGCCCAAAAGAAGCGTTTTGGGGGGTGGTTTATTGGCCAACCTTTAAACGGCTGTATCTCCTAAACGGTGATAGCTAGGGCCCTCAAAGTTTCAGCAAAATGTAGGTCTGGATGCCCTCTTCATCGACTTTTTCAAACCCCATTTTCGCCAATCTCATAGAAATTGAGAAAAGTGGCATTTTCAGCCCAAAAGAAGCGTTTTGGGGGTGGTTTATTGGCCAACAGCCGTTTAAAGCTGTATCTCCTAAACGGTGATAGCTAGGGCCCTCAAAGTTTCAGCAAAATGTAGGTCTGGATGCCCTCTTCATCGACTTTTTTAAACCCCATTTTCGCCAAATTTCACAGAAATTGAGAAAAGTAGCATCTTCAGCGCAAAAGAAGCGTTTTGGGGAGTGGTTTATTGGCCAACCTTTAAACGGCTGCATCTCCTAAACGGTGATAGCTAGGGCCCTCAAAGTTTCAGCAAAATGTAGGTCTGGATGCCCTCTTCATCGACTTTTTCAAACCCCATTTTCGCCAAATATCATAGAAATTGAGAAAAGTGGCATTTTCAGTCCAAAAGAAGCGTTTTGGGGGTGGTTTATTGGCCAACCTTTAAACGGCTGTATCTCCTAAACGGTGATAGCTAGGGCCCTCAAAGTTTCAGCAAAATGTAGGTCTGGATGTCCTCTTCATGGACTTTTTCAAACCCCATTTTCGCCAAATCTCATAGAAATTGAGAAAAGTGGCATTTTCAGCCCAAAAGAAGCGTTTTGGGGGTGGTTTATTGGCCAACCTTTAAACGGCTGTATCTCCTAAACGGTGATAGCTAGGGCCCTCAAAGTTTCAGCAAAATGTAGGTCTGGATGTCCTCTTTGTAAGGTTGGCAATGCTGTCACGAGTAATGTATCGCAGTTGCTAGTAGTTAGTCAGAGAACATAGACATACGTTTGGATTCTAATTGTGAAAACTAATAATGAAATAAAATAAGAGTTAAACCAAAGCGACTAGTGGATTTAATTTAATACATGGTGTCAGGTGTGAAAAAAAAAAGAAAGAACAAATTTGAAAACAATAAAAATAAATGCTAAAAAGTGTATCGTCGAGTTAGTGAAAAAAAAACAAGTGCCAAAATGGAGATTAATCTTAGAATTCCGGAACCGATTAACTTAAATGCTGCAAATGTCTCTGAGGAATGGAAGCATTTTAAACAAAAATTTTCAATATTTTTAACGGCATCGGGAAATGTGTTAGCTACAGACGCAAGGAAAATTGCATTATTGCTTAATATTGTTGGTAACGACGGACTGGAAGTGTACAACACATTTAAATTTGATGAGGACCAAAAGGACAAGTACGACGGAGTTCTTAAAAAATTTGAAGATTATTTTGCACCGAAAAAAAATGTAATATTTGAAAGGTTTAAATTTAACAATATCGTGCAAAAGGCGGATCAAAATGTAGAAGCATTTATAACGGAGCTTAAAATTGCGGTAAAATCGTGCGAGTACCAGCAAGATGACGAAATGGTACGAGACAGAGTCGTTTTGGGAATTCGTAATAAAATTGTTCAGGAACGGTTACTACGAGAATCAAGCCTGGATTTGAAGGTGGCAATCGATATTTGTAAGGCGGCAGAGTCCACTAGAGATCAAATTCAAGCGATACAAAAAAGTTCTGATGAACACTCTCTAGTTGAATCGGTGAAGAAAATTAACAAATCGTGGAACGATAAAAATTCACAATATGACGGTAACCTTACTAAAAAACTCGTTTGTACGCGATGTGGTCTCAGGCATAGAGAGAGAGAGTGTCCGGCATTTTCTAAAAGTTGTACATTTTGCGGAAAGCGGGGCCATTTTTATAAAATGTGCGGTAAAAGGGTCGAAAACAGGAAAGACGGTAATAGCTATTCTAAATACGTCCATGGAGTTGGAGCCTCATCTTCGACAGAGGACTTAGATAAACTTTACGTGCACATAGTGACTAAAAACAGTGTATCAACGTGGACTAAACAATTGAAAATATATAATAAAAGCGTAAGTTTCAAAATAGACACGGGCGCGCAAACAAATGTAATATCATTAAAACTGTATGAAATGCTAACTGACAATAAGCAAAACCTGAAGTCAACAAACACAGTGTTAGTGGCGTATGGTGGTGAAGAAATTAAGCCAGTGGGCAAGGCCAATCTTTCATGCGAGTTCAAAGATAGACTGTTTAATATTGAGTTCCATATTGTGTTTAAAGACGTTTGTCCCATTTTAGGTTTACAAACATGCATAGACTTGCAAATAATAAAGGAAGTGGATAGTGTTTGCAATAAACCATACTTTCCGAGCCTGGACACGGTTTTATGTAAGTACAAGGATGTATTTGAAGGACTCGGTAAATATCCTTCACAATACACCATTCGTCTAGATAATAATGCTGTACCAAAAGTGCAACCTGCAAGACGTGTGCCGTTGGCATTACATAAGGCGCTAAAAGAAAAATTAGACGAACTCGAAAGAAAAGAGATCATAAGCAAAGTAAACAAACCAACTAATTGGGTAAATGCGCTAACCATCGTCGAAAAGAAGAATGGAGATTACCGGATTTGCCTTGATCCCAGGCCGCTAAACGAATACATCAAACGTGAGCATTTTCCGATACCAACTGCCGAGGAAATAGCCGCAAAATTATCAGGTCAAAAACATTTCACCGTACTGGACATGAAGGATGGGTATCTACAGGTATGTTTATCTCAACGCTCGAGGGAATTGACGACATTCAACACACCATTTGGGAGGTATTCATGGAACAGAATGGCATTCGGGCTGTGTTCTGCTCCAGAAGTCTTCCAGCGAATGAATTACGAGCTTTTTGGACATCTGTCTGGCGTGGGTATGTATTTCGATGACATGATTATTTTTGGCAAAAACGAAGAGGAACACGATTTGAATTTAAAACAGGTATTAGACACAGCTAGAAAATATAATATAAAATTTAACAGAAGTAAAATACAATTTAAAACAAATAGCGTGAAATATATGGGGCAGAATTTCTCAGAAGCAGGTATAAAGGCTGATGATAAATACATTAAGGCGATATTAGATTTGAAAGCACCAACAAATAAACATGAGTTATTGAAAATACTAGGAATGGCGAAATTTATAGGTCGCTTTGTTCCAAATATGGCTAGAGTAACAGCAAACATGAGATATTTAACACGAAATAATGTCAATTGGTACTGGTCGCAAAAACATGAGATAGAGTTTGAAAATTTTAAAAAATTTATTATAAAAGCACCAGTGCTCGTTTTTTTCAACCCTAATCAACAAATTGTAATTCAATGCGATGCAAGTAAAGATGGGCTAGGAGCATGTATTTTGCAAAATAATCATCCGGTAGCATTTGCGTCTAGGAGTTTGAATAAATGTGAACAGAAATACGCACAAATCGAGAAGGAATGTTTAGCCATTACTTTTGCAGTAGAAAAATTTCATTATTTTATTTACGGTCGCCCAAAAATAATTGTTCAGTCTGATCATAAGCCATTGCAAGTGATATTTAAAAAAGATTTTGATAAAATGAATACACGATTACAAAGAATGCTTTTCAAGGTAATTGGATACAATCTAGATGTTCAGTATGTCCCTGGTAGAGACTTATATATTGCAGACCTGTTGAGTAGGAATTTTGTAAATGAAAATATAATAGAAAATAAGCAGTATGTTTACAATTTATCAGAAAATATACCCATGACCGAGTCAAGAAAAAAAGAATTTATAACATACATAAAAGATGATCCTATTTTGACTGAACTTAAAAATTTTGTTTTAAATTGTTGGCCAAGAAAATTTAAAAGTCTAAACACTGAACTTAAGCACTACTATGGACTAAAAGACAATATATCAGTTGATAATGATTTGTTATTTTTAAATGATAAAATTATTGTTCCTCATGAATTAAAAAATGACATGCTTAAGCTTATTCACGAGGGTCATTTGGGAATTAATAAATGTAAAAAAAAGAGCAAGAGAGTGCTTGTATTGGAAGAATATGGCCATTGATATAGAGAATACATGTAAAAATTGCGCTGTCTGCAATAAATTCCAAAATAAGAATGTCAAAGAACCTTTGTTATTACACCCGACCCCTAAAAGGGCATGGGAAAGAGTTTCAGCTGATATATTCACGTTCATGTCTAAAGATTATTTAATTTTAATTGATTCTTATAGTAACTGGTTAGAATTGAATTCATTGAAAACTAAAACAGCCACAGAAGTAATAACTATCATAAAATCAATTTTCAGTCGATTTGGTATACCAGATAAGTTTACGAGTGACAATGTACCTTTTAATAGTATTGAGTTTAAAAAATTCTCAAATGAATGGCAATTTGAAATCATATACAGTAGCCCTTTGTATTCACAAAGTAATGGATTGGCTGAAAAAGGAGTAAATATATGTAAAAATTTACTAAAGAAATGTTTTGAAGATAAAACTGATATTAATTTAGCATTGTTGAATTACAGAAATACAATTTTAAACAATATGGAATATTCTCCAGCTCAATTATTGTTCAATCGCTCGCTTAAAACTAAACTGCCCTGTACATTAAAGATTTTGGAACCAAAGTTAAATAAGAATATTAAAGAAAATATTGATTACAAAAGAGCTCAAAATGAATTCTACTATAACAAAGGTGCAAAAGAGATGAGCCAATTAAGAAAAGGGCAAAGTGTTAGAATGCTAAAAGGGAATTCATGGGAGTTGGCGAAAGTTGTAGATGTTTGTAAGGAACCGCGGTCGTATATTATTGAAGACATATTTGGTAACAGATACAGGCGTAATAGGAGATTTTTGAAAGAAACTCGTGAAGTATTTAGATATTACAGTGACTTGGAGAATATTCCTTATCAGCACAATAAAGAAGAAAGTGAGAATGTTTTGAACAAAAGTTATAATGTTAAAAATGATAGTAATGAAGACATTAGCCATCACTCTGATGATGTTATTGAGCCATGGTCAACTAGATTAAGAGATAGAAATTTACTTATAAAACCATGCAACTAATTTAAGAAATAAGAGAAAGGGTGTAAGGTTGGCAATGCTGTCACGAGTAATGTATCGCAGTTGCTAGTAGTTAGTCAGAGAACATAGACATACGTTTGGATTCTAATTGTGAAAACTAATAATGAAATAAAATAAGAGTTAAACCAAAGCGACTAGTGGATTTAATTTAATACACTCTTCATGGACTTTTTCAAACCCCATTTTCGCCAAATCTCATAGAAATTGAGAAAAGTGGCATTTTCAGCCCAAAAGAAGCGTTTTGGGGGTGGTTTATTGGCCAACCTTTAAACGGCTGTATCTCATAAACGGTGATAGCTAGGGCCCTCAAAGTTTCAGCAAAATGTAGGTCTGGATGCCCTCTTCATCGACTTTTTCAAACCCCATTTTCGCCAAATCTCATAGAAATTGAGAAAAGTGGCATTTTCAGCCCAAAAGAAGCGTTTTGGGGGTGGTTTATTGGCCAACCTTTAAACGGCTGTATCTCCTAAACGGTGATAGCTAGGGCCCTCAAAGTTTCAGCAAAATGTAGGTCTGGATGCCCTCTTCATCGACTTTTTCAAACCCCATTTTCGCCAATCTCATAGAAATTGAGAAAAGTGGCATTTTCAGCCCAAAAGAAGCGTTTTGGGGGTGGTTTATTGGCCAACCTTTAAACGGCTGTATCTCCTAAACGGTGATAGCTAGGGCCCTCAAAGTTTCAGCAAAATATAGGTCTGGATGCCCTCTTCATCGACTTTTTCAAACCCCATTTTCGCCAAATCTCATAGAAGTTGAGAAAGGTGGCATTTTCAGCCCAAAAGAAGCGTTTTGGGGGTGGTTTATTGGCCAACCTTTAAACGGCTGTATCTCCTAAACGGTGATAGCTAGGGCCCTCAAAGTTTCAGCAAAATATAGGTCTGGATGCCCTCTTCATCGACTTTTTCAAACCCCATTTTCGCCAAATCTCATAGAAGTTGAGAAAGGTGGCATTTTCAGCCCAAAAGAAGCGTTTTGGGGGTGGTTTATTGGCCAACCTTTAAACGGCTGTATCTCCTAAACGGTGATAGCTAGGGCCCTCAAAGTTTCAGCAAAATGTAGGTCTGGATACCCTCATCATCGACTTTTTCAAACCTCATTTTCGCCAAATTTCACAGAAATTGAGAAAAGTGGCATTTTCACCCCAAAAGAAGCGTTTTGGGGGTGGTTTATTGGCCAACCTTTAAACGGCTGTATCTCCTAAACGGTGATAGCTAGGGCCCTCAAAGTTTCAGCAAAATATAGGTCTGGATGCCCTCTTCATGGACTTTTTCAAACCCCATTTTCGCCAAATCTCATAGAAATTGAGAAAAGTGGCATTTTCAGTCCAAAAGAAGCGTTTTGGGGGTGGTTTATTGGCCAACCTTTAAACGGCTGTATCTCATAAACGGTGATAGCTAGGGCCCTCAAAGTTTCAGCAAAATGTAGGTCTGGATGCCCTCTTCATCGACTTTTTCAAACCCCATTTTCGCCAAATCTCATAGAAATTGAGAAAAGTGGCATTTTCAGCCCAAAAGAAGCGTTTTGGGGGTGGTTTATTGGCCAACCTTTAAACGGCTGTATCTCCTAAACGGTGATAGCTAGGGCCCTCAAAGTTTCAGCAAAATATAGGTCTGGATGCCCTCTTCATCGACTTTTTCAAACCCCATTTTCGCCAATCTCATAGAAATTGAGAAAAGTGGCATTTTCAGCCCAAAAGAAGCGTTTTGGGGGTGGTTTATTGGCCAACCTTTAAACGGCTGTATCTCCTAAACGGTGATAGCTAGGGCCCTCAAAGTTTCAGCAAAATATAGGTCTGGATGCCCTCTTCATCGACTTTTTCAAACCCCATTTTCGCCAAATCTCATAGAAATTGAGAAAAGTGGCATTTTCAGCCCAAAAGAAGCGTTTTGGGGGTGGTTTATTGGCCAACCTTTAAACGGCTGTATCTCCTAAACGGTGATAGCTAGGGCCCTCAAAGTTTCAGCAAAATATAGGTCTGGATGCCCTCTTCATCGACTTTTTCAAACCCCATTTTCGCCAATCTCATAGAAATTGAGAAAAGTGGCATTTTCAGCCCAAAAGAAGCGTTTTGGGGGTGGTTTATTGGCCAACCTTTAAACGGCTGTATCTCATAAACGGTGATAGCTAGGGCTCTCAAAGTTTCAGCAAAATGTAGGTCTGGATGCCCTCTTCATCGACTTTTTCAAACCCCATTTTCGCCAAATCTCATAGAAATTGAGAAAAGTGGCATTTTCAGCCCAAAAGAAGCGTTTTGGGGGTGGTTTATTGGCAAACCTTTAAACGGCTGTATCTCCTAAACGGTGATAGCTAGGGCCCTCAAAGTTTCAGCAAAATATAGGTCTGGATGCCCTCTTCATGGACTTTTTCAAACCCCATTTTCGCCAAATCTCATAGAAATTGAGAAAAGTGGCATTTTCAGCCCAAAAGAAGCGTTTTGGGGGTGGTTTATTGGCCAACCTTTAAACGGCTGTATCTCCTAAACGGTGATAGCTAGGGCCCTCAAAGTTTCAGCAAAATGTAGGTCTGGATGCCCTCTTCATCGACTTTTTTAAACCCCATTTTCGCCAAATTTCACAGAAATTGAGAAAAGTAGCATTTTCAGCGCAAAAGAAGCGTTTTGGGGGTGGTTTATTGGCCAACCTTTAAACGGCTGCATCTCCTAAACGGTGATAGCTAGGGCCCTCAAAGTTTCAGCAAAATGTAGGTCTGGGTGCCCTCTTCATCGACTTTTTCGAACCTCATTTTCGCCAAATCTCATAGAAATTGAGAAAAGTGGCATTTTCAGCCCAAAAGAAGCGTTTTGGGGGTGGTTTATTGGCCAACCTTTAAACGGCTGTATCTCCTAAACGGTGATAGCTAGGGCCCTCAAAGTTTCAGCAAAATATAGGTCTGGATGCCCTCTTCATGGACTTTTTCAAACCCCATTTTCGCCAAATCTCATAGAAATTGAGAAAAGTGGCATTTTCAGTCCAAAAGAAGCGTTTTGGGGGTGGTTTATTGGCCAACCTTTAAACGGCTGTATCTCCTAAACGGTGATAGCTAGGGCCCTCAAAGTTTCAGCAAAATATAGGTCTGGATGCCCTCTTCATCGACTTTTTCAAACCCCATTTTCGCCAAATCTCATAGAAATTGAGAAAGGTGGCATTTTCAGCCCAAAAGAAGCGTTTTGGGGGTGGTTTATTGGCCAACCTTTAAACGGCTGTATCTCCTAAACGGTGATAGCTAGGGCCCTCAAAGTTTCAGCAAAATATAGGTCTGGATGCCCTCTTCATGGACTTTTTCAAACCCCATTTTCGCCAAATCTCATAGAAATTGAGAAAAGTGGCATTTTCAGTCCAAAAGAAGCGTTTTGGGGGTGGTTTATTGGCCAACCTTTAAACGGCTGTATCTCATAAACGGTGATAGCTAGGGCCCTCAAAGTTTCAGCAAAATGTAGGTCTGGATGCCCTCTTCATCGACTTTTTCAAACCCCATTTTCGCCAAATCTCATAGAAATTGAGAAAAGTGGCATTTTCAGCCCAAAAGAAGCGTTTTGGGGGTGGTTTATTGGCCAACCTTTAAACGGCTGTATCTCCTAAACGGTGATAGCTAGGGCCCTCAAAGTTTCAGCAAAATATAGGTCTGGATGCCCTCTTCATCGACTTTTTTAAACCCCATTTTCGCCAAATTTCACAGAAATTGAGAAAAGTAGCATTTTCAGCGCAAAAGAAGCGTTTTGGGGGGTGGTTTATTGGCCAACCTTTAAACGGCTGCATCTCCTAAACGGTGATAGCTAGGGCCCTCAAAGTTTCAGCAAAATGTAGGTCTGGATGCCCTCTTCATCGACTTTTTCAAACCCCATTTTCGCCAATCTCATAGAAATTGAGAAAAGTGGCATTTTCAGCCCAAAAGAAGCGTTTTGGGGGGGGGGGGTGGTTTATTGGCCAACCTTTAACCGGCTGTATCTCCTAAACGGTGTTAGCTAGGGCCCTCAAAGTTTCAGCAAAATGTAGGTCTGGATGTCCTCTTCATCGACTTTTTCAAACCCCATTTTCGCCAATCTCATAGAAATTGAGAAAAGTGGCATTTTCAGCCCAAAAGAAGCGTTTTGGGGGTGGTTTATTGGCCAACCTTTAAACGGCTGTATCTCCTAAACGGTGATAGCTAGGGCCCTCAAAGTTTCAGCAAAATGTAGGTCTGGATGCCCTCTTCATCGACTTTTTTAAACCCCATTTTCGCCAAATTTCACAGAAATTGAGAAAAGTAGCATTTTCAGCGCAAAAGAAGCGTTTTGGGGGGTGGTTTATTGGCCAACCTTTAAACGGCTGCATCTCCTAAACGGTGATAGCTAGGGCCCTCAAAGTTTCAGCAAAATGTAGGTCTGGATGCCCTCTTCATCGACTTTTTCAAACCCCATTTTCGCCAATCTCATAGAAATTGAGAAAAGTGGCATTTTCAGCCCAAAAGAAGCGTTTTGGGGGTGGTTTATTGGCCAACCTTTAAACGGCTGTATCTCCTAAACGGTGATAGCTAGGGCCCTCAAAGTTTCAGCAAAATGTAGGTCTGGATGCCCTCTTCATCGACTTTTTCAAACCCCATTTTCGCCAAATCTCATAGAAATTGAGAAAAGTGGCATTTTCAGCCCAAAAGAAGCGTTTTGGGGGGGTGGTTTATTGGCCAACCTTTAACCGGCTGTATCTCCTAAACGGTGTTAGCTAGGGCCCTCAAAGTTTCAGCAAAATGTAGGTCTGGATGCCCTCTTCATCGACTTTTTCAAACCCCATTTTCGCCAATCTCATAGAAATTGAGAAAAGTGGCATTTTCAGCCCAAAAGAAGCGTTTTGGGGGTGGTTTATTGGCCAACCTTTAAACGGCTGTATCTCCTAAACGGTGATAGCTAGGGCCCTCAAAGTTTCAGCAAAATGTAGGTCTGGATGCCCTCTTCATCGACTTTTTCAAACCCCATTTTCGCCAAATTTCACAGAAATTGAGAAAAGTGGCATTTTCAGCCCAAAAGAAGCGTTTTGGGGGTGGTTTATTGGCCAACCTTTAAACGGCTGTATCTCCTAAAGGGTGATAGCTAGGGCCCTCAAAGTTTCAGCAAAATGTAGGTCTGGATGCCCTCTTCATCGACTTTTTCAAACCCCATTTTCGCCAATCTCATAGAAATTGAGAAAAGTGGCATTTTCAGCCCAAAAGAAGCGTTTTGGGGGTGGTTTATTGGCCAACCTTTAAACGGCTGTATCTCCTAAACGGTGATAGCTAGGGCCCTCAAAGTTTCAGCCAAATGTAGGTCTGGCTGCCCTCTTCATCGACTTTTTCAAACCCCATTTTCGCCAATCTCATAGAAATTGAGAAAAGTGGCATTTTCAGCCCAAAAGAAGCGTTTTGGGGGTGGTTTATTGGCCAACCTTTAAACGGCTGTATCTCCTAAACGGTGATAGCTAGGGCCCTCCAAGTTTCAGCAAAATGTAGGTCTGGATGCCCTCTTCATCAACTTTTTCAAACCCCACTTTCGCCAAATTTCACAGAAATTGAGAAAAGTAGCATTTTCAGCGCAAAAGAAGCGTTTTGGGGGGTGGTTTATTGGCCAACCTTTAAACGGCTGCATCTCCTAAACGGTGATAGCTAGGGCCCTCAAAGTTTCAGCAAAATGTAGGTCTGGATGCCCTCTTCATCGACTTTTTCGAACCTCATTTTCGCCAAATCTCATAGAAATTGAGAAAAGTGGCATTTTCAGCCCAAAAGAAGCGTTTTGGGGGGTGGTTTATTGGCCAACCTTTAAACGGCTGTATCTCCTAAACGGTGATAGCTAGGGCCCTCAAAGTTTCAGCAAAATGTAGGTCTGGATGCCCTCTTCATCGACTTTTTCAAACCCCATTTTCGCCAATCTCATAGAAATTGAGAAAAGTGGCATTTTCAGCCCAAAAGAAGCGTTTTGGGGGTGGTTTATTGGCCAACAGCCGTTTAAAGCTGTATCTCCTAAACGGTGATAGCTAGGGCCCTCAAAGTTTCAGCAAAATGTAGGTCTGGATGCCCTCTTCATCGACTTTTTTAAACCCCATTTTCGCCAAATTTCACAGAAATTGAGAAAAGTAGCATTTTCAGCGCAAAAGAAGCGTTTTGGGGAGTGGTTTATTGGCCAACCTTTAAACGGCTGCATCTCCTAAACGGTGATAGCTAGGGCCCTCAAAGTTTCAGCAAAATGTAGGTCTGGATGCCCTCTTCATCGACTTTTTCAAACCCCATTTTCGCCAATCTCATAGAAATTGAGAAAAGTGGCATTTTCACCCCAAAAGAAGCGTTTTGGGGGTGGTTTATTGGCCAACCTTTAAACCCCATTTTCGCCAAATCTCATAGAAATTGAGAAAAGTGGCATTTTCAGCCCAAAAGAAGCGTTTTGGGGGTGGTTTATTGGCCAACCTTTAAACGGCTGTATCTCATAAACGGTGATAGCTAGGGCCCTCAAAGTTTCAGCAAAATGTAGGTCTGGATGCCCTCTTCATCGACTTTTTCAAACCTCATTTTCGCCAAATCTCATAGAAATTGAGAAAAGTGGCATTTTCAGCCCAAAAGAAGCGTTTTGGGGGTGGTTTATTGGCCAACCTTTAAACGGCTGTATCTCCTAAACGGTGATAGCTAGGGCCCTCAAAGTTTCAGCAAAATGTAGGTCTGGATGTCCTCTTCATGGACTTTTTCAAACCCCATTTTCGCCAAATCTCATAGAAATTGAGAAAAGTGGCATTTTCAGCCCAAAAGAAGCGTTTTGGGGGTGGTTTATTGGCCAACCTTTAAACGGCTGTATCTCATAAACGGTGATAGCTAGGGCCCTCAAAGTTTCAGCAAAATGTAGGTCTGGATGCCCTCTTCATCGACTTTTTCAAACCCCATTTTCGCCAAATCTCATAGAAATTGAGAAAAGTGGCATTTTCAGCCCAAAAGAAGCGTTTTGGGGGTGGTTTATTGGCCAACCTTTAAACGGCTGCATCTCCTAAACGGTGATAGCTAGGGCCCTCAAAGTTTCAGCAAAATGTAGGTCTGGATGCCCTCTTCATCGACTTTTTCAAACCCCATTTTCGCCAAATTTCACAGAAATTGAGAAAAGTGGCATTTTCAGCCCAAAAGAAGCGTTTTGGGGGTGGTTTATTGGCCAACCTTTAAACGGCTGTATCTCCTAAACGGTGATAGCTAGGGCCCTCAAAGTTTCAGCCAAATGTAGGTCTGGCTGCCCTCTTCATCGACTTTTTCAAACCCCATTTTCGCCAATCTCATAGAAATTGAGAAAAGTGGCATTTTCAGCCCAAAAGAAGCGTTTTGGGGGTGGTTTATTGGCCAACCTTTAAACGGCTGTATCTCCTAAACGGTGATAGCTAGGGCCCTCAAAGTTTCAGCAAAATGTAGGTCTGGATGCCCTCTTCATCGACTTTTTTAAACCCCATTTTCGCCAAATTTCACAGAAATTGAGAAAAGTAGCATTTTCAGCGCAAAAGAAGCGTTTTGGGGGGTGGTTTATTGGCCAACCTTTAAACGGCTGCATCTCCTAAACGGTGATAGCTAGGGCCCTCAAAGTTTCAGCAAAATGTAGGTCTGGATGCCCTCTTCATCGACTTTTTCGAACCTCATTTTCGCCAAATCTCATAGAAATTGAGAAAAGTGGCATTTTCAGCCCAAAAGAAGCGTTTTGGGGGGTGGTTTATTGGCCAACCTTTAAACGGCTGTATCTCCTAAACGGTGATAGCTAGGGCCCTCAAAGTTTCAGCAAAATGTAGGTCTGGATGCCCTCTTCATCGACTTTTTCAAACCCCATTTTCGCCAATCTCATAGAAATTGAGAAAAGTGGCATTTTCAGCCCAAAAGAAGCGTTTTGGGGGTGGTTTATTGGCCAACAGCCGTTTAAAGCTGTATCTCCTAAACGGTGATAGCTAGGGCCCTCAAAGTTTCAGCAAAATGTAGGTCTGGATGCCCTCTTCATCGACTTTTTTAAACCCCATTTTCGCCAAATTTCACAGAAATTGAGAAAAGTAGCATCTTCAGCGCAAAAGAAGCGTTTTGGGGAGTGGTTTATTGGCCAACCTTTAAACGGCTGCATCTCCTAAACGGTGATAGCTAGGGCCCTCAAAGTTTCAGCAAAATGTAGGTCTGGATGCCCTCTTCATCGACTTTTTCAAACCCCATTTTCGCCAAATATCATAGAAATTGAGAAAAGTGGCATTTTCAGTCCAAAAGAAGCGTTTTGGGGGTGGTTTATTGGCCAACCTTTAAACGGCTGTATCTCCTAAACGGTGATAGCTAGGGCCCTCAAAGTTTCAGCAAAATGTAGGTCTGGATGTCCTCTTCATGGACTTTTTCAAACCCCATTTTCGCCAAATCTCATAGAAATTGAGAAAAGTGGCATTTTCAGCCCAAAAGAAGCGTTTTGGGGGTGGTTTATTGGCCAACCTTTAAACGGCTGTATCTCCTAAACGGTGATAGCTAGGGCCCTCAAAGTTTCAGCAAAATGTAGGTCTGGATGTCCTCTTTGTAAGGTTGGCAATGCTGTCACGAGTAATGTATCGCAGTTGCTAGTAGTTAGTCAGAGAACATAGACATACGTTTGGATTCTAATTGTGAAAACTAATAATGAAATAAAATAAGAGTTAAACCAAAGCGACTAGTGGATTTAATTTAATACATGGTGTCAGGTGTGAAAAAAAAAAGAAAGAACAAATTTGAAAACAATAAAAATAAATGCTAAAAAGTGTATCGTCGAGTTAGTGAAAAAAAAACAAGTGCCAAAATGGAGATTAATCTTAGAATTCCGGAACCGATTAACTTAAATGCTGCAAATGTCTCTGAGGAATGGAAGCATTTTAAACAAAAATTTTCAATATTTTTAACGGCATCGGGAAATGTGTTAGCTACAGACGCAAGGAAAATTGCATTATTGCTTAATATTGTTGGTAACGACGGACTGGAAGTGTACAACACATTTAAATTTGATGAGGACCAAAAGGACAAGTACGACGGAGTTCTTAAAAAATTTGAAGATTATTTTGCACCGAAAAAAAATGTAATATTTGAAAGGTTTAAATTTAACAATATCGTGCAAAAGGCGGATCAAAATGTAGAAGCATTTATAACGGAGCTTAAAATTGCGGTAAAATCGTGCGAGTACCAGCAAGATGACGAAATGGTACGAGACAGAGTCGTTTTGGGAATTCGTAATAAAATTGTTCAGGAACGGTTACTACGAGAATCAAGCCTGGATTTGAAGGTGGCAATCGATATTTGTAAGGCGGCAGAGTCCACTAGAGATCAAATTCAAGCGATACAAAAAAGTTCTGATGAACACTCTCTAGTTGAATCGGTGAAGAAAATTAACAAATCGTGGAACGATAAAAATTCACAATATGACGGTAACCTTACTAAAAAACTCGTTTGTACGCGATGTGGTCTCAGGCATAGAGAGAGAGAGTGTCCGGCATTTTCTAAAAGTTGTACATTTTGCGGAAAGCGGGGCCATTTTTATAAAATGTGCGGTAAAAGGGTCGAAAACAGGAAAGACGGTAATAGCTATTCTAAATACGTCCATGGAGTTGGAGCCTCATCTTCGACAGAGGACTTAGATAAACTTTACGTGCACATAGTGACTAAAAACAGTGTATCAACGTGGACTAAACAATTGAAAATATATAATAAAAGCGTAAGTTTCAAAATAGACACGGGCGCGCAAACAAATGTAATATCATTAAAACTGTATGAAATGCTAACTGACAATAAGCAAAACCTGAAGTCAACAAACACAGTGTTAGTGGCGTATGGTGGTGAAGAAATTAAGCCAGTGGGCAAGGCCAATCTTTCATGCGAGTTCAAAGATAGACTGTTTAATATTGAGTTCCATATTGTGTTTAAAGACGTTTGTCCCATTTTAGGTTTACAAACATGCATAGACTTGCAAATAATAAAGGAAGTGGATAGTGTTTGCAATAAACCATACTTTCCGAGCCTGGACACGGTTTTATGTAAGTACAAGGATGTATTTGAAGGACTCGGTAAATATCCTTCACAATACACCATTCGTCTAGATAATAATGCTGTACCAAAAGTGCAACCTGCAAGACGTGTGCCGTTGGCATTACATAAGGCGCTAAAAGAAAAATTAGACGAACTCGAAAGAAAAGAGATCATAAGCAAAGTAAACAAACCAACTAATTGGGTAAATGCGCTAACCATCGTCGAAAAGAAGAATGGAGATTACCGGATTTGCCTTGATCCCAGGCCGCTAAACGAATACATCAAACGTGAGCATTTTCCGATACCAACTGCCGAGGAAATAGCCGCAAAATTATCAGGTCAAAAACATTTCACCGTACTGGACATGAAGGATGGGTATCTACAGGTATGTTTATCTCAACGCTCGAGGGAATTGACGACATTCAACACACCATTTGGGAGGTATTCATGGAACAGAATGGCATTCGGGCTGTGTTCTGCTCCAGAAGTCTTCCAGCGAATGAATTACGAGCTTTTTGGACATCTGTCTGGCGTGGGTATGTATTTCGATGACATGATTATTTTTGGCAAAAACGAAGAGGAACACGATTTGAATTTAAAACAGGTATTAGACACAGCTAGAAAATATAATATAAAATTTAACAGAAGTAAAATACAATTTAAAACAAATAGCGTGAAATATATGGGGCAGAATTTCTCAGAAGCAGGTATAAAGGCTGATGATAAATACATTAAGGCGATATTAGATTTGAAAGCACCAACAAATAAACATGAGTTATTGAAAATACTAGGAATGGCGAAATTTATAGGTCGCTTTGTTCCAAATATGGCTAGAGTAACAGCAAACATGAGATATTTAACACGAAATAATGTCAATTGGTACTGGTCGCAAAAACATGAGATAGAGTTTGAAAATTTTAAAAAATTTATTATAAAAGCACCAGTGCTCGTTTTTTTCAACCCTAATCAACAAATTGTAATTCAATGCGATGCAAGTAAAGATGGGCTAGGAGCATGTATTTTGCAAAATAATCATCCGGTAGCATTTGCGTCTAGGAGTTTGAATAAATGTGAACAGAAATACGCACAAATCGAGAAGGAATGTTTAGCCATTACTTTTGCAGTAGAAAAATTTCATTATTTTATTTACGGTCGCCCAAAAATAATTGTTCAGTCTGATCATAAGCCATTGCAAGTGATATTTAAAAAAGATTTTGATAAAATGAATACACGATTACAAAGAATGCTTTTCAAGGTAATTGGATACAATCTAGATGTTCAGTATGTCCCTGGTAGAGACTTATATATTGCAGACCTGTTGAGTAGGAATTTTGTAAATGAAAATATAATAGAAAATAAGCAGTATGTTTACAATTTATCAGAAAATATACCCATGACCGAGTCAAGAAAAAAAGAATTTATAACATACATAAAAGATGATCCTATTTTGACTGAACTTAAAAATTTTGTTTTAAATTGTTGGCCAAGAAAATTTAAAAGTCTAAACACTGAACTTAAGCACTACTATGGACTAAAAGACAATATATCAGTTGATAATGATTTGTTATTTTTAAATGATAAAATTATTGTTCCTCATGAATTAAAAAATGACATGCTTAAGCTTATTCACGAGGGTCATTTGGGAATTAATAAATGTAAAAAAAAGAGCAAGAGAGTGCTTGTATTGGAAGAATATGGCCATTGATATAGAGAATACATGTAAAAATTGCGCTGTCTGCAATAAATTCCAAAATAAGAATGTCAAAGAACCTTTGTTATTACACCCGACCCCTAAAAGGGCATGGGAAAGAGTTTCAGCTGATATATTCACGTTCATGTCTAAAGATTATTTAATTTTAATTGATTCTTATAGTAACTGGTTAGAATTGAATTCATTGAAAACTAAAACAGCCACAGAAGTAATAACTATCATAAAATCAATTTTCAGTCGATTTGGTATACCAGATAAGTTTACGAGTGACAATGTACCTTTTAATAGTATTGAGTTTAAAAAATTCTCAAATGAATGGCAATTTGAAATCATATACAGTAGCCCTTTGTATTCACAAAGTAATGGATTGGCTGAAAAAGGAGTAAATATATGTAAAAATTTACTAAAGAAATGTTTTGAAGATAAAACTGATATTAATTTAGCATTGTTGAATTACAGAAATACAATTTTAAACAATATGGAATATTCTCCAGCTCAATTATTGTTCAATCGCTCGCTTAAAACTAAACTGCCCTGTACATTAAAGATTTTGGAACCAAAGTTAAATAAGAATATTAAAGAAAATATTGATTACAAAAGAGCTCAAAATGAATTCTACTATAACAAAGGTGCAAAAGAGATGAGCCAATTAAGAAAAGGGCAAAGTGTTAGAATGCTAAAAGGGAATTCATGGGAGTTGGCGAAAGTTGTAGATGTTTGTAAGGAACCGCGGTCGTATATTATTGAAGACATATTTGGTAACAGATACAGGCGTAATAGGAGATTTTTGAAAGAAACTCGTGAAGTATTTAGATATTACAGTGACTTGGAGAATATTCCTTATCAGCACAATAAAGAAGAAAGTGAGAATGTTTTGAACAAAAGTTATAATGTTAAAAATGATAGTAATGAAGACATTAGCCATCACTCTGATGATGTTATTGAGCCATGGTCAACTAGATTAAGAGATAGAAATTTACTTATAAAACCATGCAACTAATTTAAGAAATAAGAGAAAGGGTGTAAGGTTGGCAATGCTGTCACGAGTAATGTATCGCAGTTGCTAGTAGTTAGTCAGAGAACATAGACATACGTTTGGATTCTAATTGTGAAAACTAATAATGAAATAAAATAAGAGTTAAACCAAAGCGACTAGTGGATTTAATTTAATACACTCTTCATGGACTTTTTCAAACCCCATTTTCGCCAAATCTCATAGAAATTGAGAAAAGTGGCATTTTCAGCCCAAAAGAAGCGTTTTGGGGGTGGTTTATTGGCCAACCTTTAAACGGCTGTATCTCATAAACGGTGATAGCTAGGGCCCTCAAAGTTTCAGCAAAATGTAGGTCTGGATGCCCTCTTCATCGACTTTTTCAAACCCCATTTTCGCCAAATCTCATAGAAATTGAGAAAAGTGGCATTTTCAGCCCAAAAGAAGCGTTTTGGGGGTGGTTTATTGGCCAACCTTTAAACGGCTGTATCTCCTAAACGGTGATAGCTAGGGCCCTCAAAGTTTCAGCAAAATGTAGGTCTGGATGCCCTCTTCATCGACTTTTTCAAACCCCATTTTCGCCAATCTCATAGAAATTGAGAAAAGTGGCATTTTCAGCCCAAAAGAAGCGTTTTGGGGGTGGTTTATTGGCCAACCTTTAAACGGCTGTATCTCCTAAACGGTGATAGCTAGGGCCCTCAAAGTTTCAGCAAAATATAGGTCTGGATGCCCTCTTCATCGACTTTTTCAAACCCCATTTTCGCCAAATCTCATAGAAGTTGAGAAAGGTGGCATTTTCAGCCCAAAAGAAGCGTTTTGGGGGTGGTTTATTGGCCAACCTTTAAACGGCTGTATCTCCTAAACGGTGATAGCTAGGGCCCTCAAAGTTTCAGCAAAATATAGGTCTGGATGCCCTCTTCATCGACTTTTTCAAACCCCATTTTCGCCAAATCTCATAGAAGTTGAGAAAGGTGGCATTTTCAGCCCAAAAGAAGCGTTTTGGGGGTGGTTTATTGGCCAACCTTTAAACGGCTGTATCTCCTAAACGGTGATAGCTAGGGCCCTCAAAGTTTCAGCAAAATGTAGGTCTGGATACCCTCATCATCGACTTTTTCAAACCTCATTTTCGCCAAATTTCACAGAAATTGAGAAAAGTGGCATTTTCACCCCAAAAGAAGCGTTTTGGGGGTGGTTTATTGGCCAACCTTTAAACGGCTGTATCTCCTAAACGGTGATAGCTAGGGCCCTCAAAGTTTCAGCAAAATATAGGTCTGGATGCCCTCTTCATGGACTTTTTCAAACCCCATTTTCGCCAAATCTCATAGAAATTGAGAAAAGTGGCATTTTCAGTCCAAAAGAAGCGTTTTGGGGGTGGTTTATTGGCCAACCTTTAAACGGCTGTATCTCATAAACGGTGATAGCTAGGGCCCTCAAAGTTTCAGCAAAATGTAGGTCTGGATGCCCTCTTCATCGACTTTTTCAAACCCCATTTTCGCCAAATCTCATAGAAATTGAGAAAAGTGGCATTTTCAGCCCAAAAGAAGCGTTTTGGGGGTGGTTTATTGGCCAACCTTTAAACGGCTGTATCTCCTAAACGGTGATAGCTAGGGCCCTCAAAGTTTCAGCAAAATATAGGTCTGGATGCCCTCTTCATCGACTTTTTCAAACCCCATTTTCGCCAATCTCATAGAAATTGAGAAAAGTGGCATTTTCAGCCCAAAAGAAGCGTTTTGGGGGTGGTTTATTGGCCAACCTTTAAACGGCTGTATCTCCTAAACGGTGATAGCTAGGGCCCTCAAAGTTTCAGCAAAATATAGGTCTGGATGCCCTCTTCATCGACTTTTTCAAACCCCATTTTCGCCAAATCTCATAGAAATTGAGAAAAGTGGCATTTTCAGCCCAAAAGAAGCGTTTTGGGGGTGGTTTATTGGCCAACCTTTAAACGGCTGTATCTCCTAAACGGTGATAGCTAGGGCCCTCAAAGTTTCAGCAAAATATAGGTCTGGATGCCCTCTTCATCGACTTTTTCAAACCCCATTTTCGCCAATCTCATAGAAATTGAGAAAAGTGGCATTTTCAGCCCAAAAGAAGCGTTTTGGGGGTGGTTTATTGGCCAACCTTTAAACGGCTGTATCTCATAAACGGTGATAGCTAGGGCTCTCAAAGTTTCAGCAAAATGTAGGTCTGGATGCCCTCTTCATCGACTTTTTCAAACCCCATTTTCGCCAAATCTCATAGAAATTGAGAAAAGTGGCATTTTCAGCCCAAAAGAAGCGTTTTGGGGGTGGTTTATTGGCAAACCTTTAAACGGCTGTATCTCCTAAACGGTGATAGCTAGGGCCCTCAAAGTTTCAGCAAAATATAGGTCTGGATGCCCTCTTCATGGACTTTTTCAAACCCCATTTTCGCCAAATCTCATAGAAATTGAGAAAAGTGGCATTTTCAGCCCAAAAGAAGCGTTTTGGGGGTGGTTTATTGGCCAACCTTTAAACGGCTGTATCTCCTAAACGGTGATAGCTAGGGCCCTCAAAGTTTCAGCAAAATGTAGGTCTGGATGTCCTCTTTGTAAGGTTGGCAATGCTGTCACGAGTAATGTATCGCAGTTGCTAGTAGTTAGTCAGAGAACATAGACATACGTTTGGATTCTAATTGTGAAAACTAATAATGAAATAAAATAAGAGTTAAACCAAAGCGACTAGTGGATTTAATTTAATACATGGTGTCAGGTGTGAAAAAAAAAAGAAAGAACAAATTTGAAAACAATAAAAATAAATGCTAAAAAGTGTATCGTCGAGTTAGTGAAAAAAAAACAAGTGCCAAAATGGAGATTAATCTTAGAATTCCGGAACCGATTAACTTAAATGCTGCAAATGTCTCTGAGGAATGGAAGCATTTTAAACAAAAATTTTCAATATTTTTAACGGCATCGGGAAATGTGTTAGCTACAGACGCAAGGAAAATTGCATTATTGCTTAATATTGTTGGTAACGACGGACTGGAAGTGTACAACACATTTAAATTTGATGAGGACCAAAAGGACAAGTACGACGGAGTTCTTAAAAAATTTGAAGATTATTTTGCACCGAAAAAAAATGTAATATTTGAAAGGTTTAAATTTAACAATATCGTGCAAAAGGCGGATCAAAATGTAGAAGCATTTATAACGGAGCTTAAAATTGCGGTAAAATCGTGCGAGTACCAGCAAGATGACGAAATGGTACGAGACAGAGTCGTTTTGGGAATTCGTAATAAAATTGTTCAGGAACGGTTACTACGAGAATCAAGCCTGGATTTGAAGGTGGCAATCGATATTTGTAAGGCGGCAGAGTCCACTAGAGATCAAATTCAAGCGATACAAAAAAGTTCTGATGAACACTCTCTAGTTGAATCGGTGAAGAAAATTAACAAATCGTGGAACGATAAAAATTCACAATATGACGGTAACCTTACTAAAAAACTCGTTTGTACGCGATGTGGTCTCAGGCATAGAGAGAGAGAGTGTCCGGCATTTTCTAAAAGTTGTACATTTTGCGGAAAGCGGGGCCATTTTTATAAAATGTGCGGTAAAAGGGTCGAAAACAGGAAAGACGGTAATAGCTATTCTAAATACGTCCATGGAGTTGGAGCCTCATCTTCGACAGAGGACTTAGATAAACTTTACGTGCACATAGTGACTAAAAACAGTGTATCAACGTGGACTAAACAATTGAAAATATATAATAAAAGCGTAAGTTTCAAAATAGACACGGGCGCGCAAACAAATGTAATATCATTAAAACTGTATGAAATGCTAACTGACAATAAGCAAAACCTGAAGTCAACAAACACAGTGTTAGTGGCGTATGGTGGTGAAGAAATTAAGCCAGTGGGCAAGGCCAATCTTTCATGCGAGTTCAAAGATAGACTGTTTAATATTGAGTTCCATATTGTGTTTAAAGACGTTTGTCCCATTTTAGGTTTACAAACATGCATAGACTTGCAAATAATAAAGGAAGTGGATAGTGTTTGCAATAAACCATACTTTCCGAGCCTGGACACGGTTTTATGTAAGTACAAGGATGTATTTGAAGGACTCGGTAAATATCCTTCACAATACACCATTCGTCTAGATAATAATGCTGTACCAAAAGTGCAACCTGCAAGACGTGTGCCGTTGGCATTACATAAGGCGCTAAAAGAAAAATTAGACGAACTCGAAAGAAAAGAGATCATAAGCAAAGTAAACAAACCAACTAATTGGGTAAATGCGCTAACCATCGTCGAAAAGAAGAATGGAGATTACCGGATTTGCCTTGATCCCAGGCCGCTAAACGAATACATCAAACGTGAGCATTTTCCGATACCAACTGCCGAGGAAATAGCCGCAAAATTATCAGGTCAAAAACATTTCACCGTACTGGACATGAAGGATGGGTATCTACAGGTATGTTTATCTCAACGCTCGAGGGAATTGACGACATTCAACACACCATTTGGGAGGTATTCATGGAACAGAATGGCATTCGGGCTGTGTTCTGCTCCAGAAGTCTTCCAGCGAATGAATTACGAGCTTTTTGGACATCTGTCTGGCGTGGGTATGTATTTCGATGACATGATTATTTTTGGCAAAAACGAAGAGGAACACGATTTGAATTTAAAACAGGTATTAGACACAGCTAGAAAATATAATATAAAATTTAACAGAAGTAAAATACAATTTAAAACAAATAGCGTGAAATATATGGGGCAGAATTTCTCAGAAGCAGGTATAAAGGCTGATGATAAATACATTAAGGCGATATTAGATTTGAAAGCACCAACAAATAAACATGAGTTATTGAAAATACTAGGAATGGCGAAATTTATAGGTCGCTTTGTTCCAAATATGGCTAGAGTAACAGCAAACATGAGATATTTAACACGAAATAATGTCAATTGGTACTGGTCGCAAAAACATGAGATAGAGTTTGAAAATTTTAAAAAATTTATTATAAAAGCACCAGTGCTCGTTTTTTTCAACCCTAATCAACAAATTGTAATTCAATGCGATGCAAGTAAAGATGGGCTAGGAGCATGTATTTTGCAAAATAATCATCCGGTAGCATTTGCGTCTAGGAGTTTGAATAAATGTGAACAGAAATACGCACAAATCGAGAAGGAATGTTTAGCCATTACTTTTGCAGTAGAAAAATTTCATTATTTTATTTACGGTCGCCCAAAAATAATTGTTCAGTCTGATCATAAGCCATTGCAAGTGATATTTAAAAAAGATTTTGATAAAATGAATACACGATTACAAAGAATGCTTTTCAAGGTAATTGGATACAATCTAGATGTTCAGTATGTCCCTGGTAGAGACTTATATATTGCAGACCTGTTGAGTAGGAATTTTGTAAATGAAAATATAATAGAAAATAAGCAGTATGTTTACAATTTATCAGAAAATATACCCATGACCGAGTCAAGAAAAAAAGAATTTATAACATACATAAAAGATGATCCTATTTTGACTGAACTTAAAAATTTTGTTTTAAATTGTTGGCCAAGAAAATTTAAAAGTCTAAACACTGAACTTAAGCACTACTATGGACTAAAAGACAATATATCAGTTGATAATGATTTGTTATTTTTAAATGATAAAATTATTGTTCCTCATGAATTAAAAAATGACATGCTTAAGCTTATTCACGAGGGTCATTTGGGAATTAATAAATGTAAAAAAAAGAGCAAGAGAGTGCTTGTATTGGAAGAATATGGCCATTGATATAGAGAATACATGTAAAAATTGCGCTGTCTGCAATAAATTCCAAAATAAGAATGTCAAAGAACCTTTGTTATTACACCCGACCCCTAAAAGGGCATGGGAAAGAGTTTCAGCTGATATATTCACGTTCATGTCTAAAGATTATTTAATTTTAATTGATTCTTATAGTAACTGGTTAGAATTGAATTCATTGAAAACTAAAACAGCCACAGAAGTAATAACTATCATAAAATCAATTTTCAGTCGATTTGGTATACCAGATAAGTTTACGAGTGACAATGTACCTTTTAATAGTATTGAGTTTAAAAAATTCTCAAATGAATGGCAATTTGAAATCATATACAGTAGCCCTTTGTATTCACAAAGTAATGGATTGGCTGAAAAAGGAGTAAATATATGTAAAAATTTACTAAAGAAATGTTTTGAAGATAAAACTGATATTAATTTAGCATTGTTGAATTACAGAAATACAATTTTAAACAATATGGAATATTCTCCAGCTCAATTATTGTTCAATCGCTCGCTTAAAACTAAACTGCCCTGTACATTAAAGATTTTGGAACCAAAGTTAAATAAGAATATTAAAGAAAATATTGATTACAAAAGAGCTCAAAATGAATTCTACTATAACAAAGGTGCAAAAGAGATGAGCCAATTAAGAAAAGGGCAAAGTGTTAGAATGCTAAAAGGGAATTCATGGGAGTTGGCGAAAGTTGTAGATGTTTGTAAGGAACCGCGGTCGTATATTATTGAAGACATATTTGGTAACAGATACAGGCGTAATAGGAGATTTTTGAAAGAAACTCGTGAAGTATTTAGATATTACAGTGACTTGGAGAATATTCCTTATCAGCACAATAAAGAAGAAAGTGAGAATGTTTTGAACAAAAGTTATAATGTTAAAAATGATAGTAATGAAGACATTAGCCATCACTCTGATGATGTTATTGAGCCATGGTCAACTAGATTAAGAGATAGAAATTTACTTATAAAACCATGCAACTAATTTAAGAAATAAGAGAAAGGGTGTAAGGTTGGCAATGCTGTCACGAGTAATGTATCGCAGTTGCTAGTAGTTAGTCAGAGAACATAGACATACGTTTGGATTCTAATTGTGAAAACTAATAATGAAATAAAATAAGAGTTAAACCAAAGCGACTAGTGGATTTAATTTAATACACTCTTCATGGACTTTTTCAAACCCCATTTTCGCCAAATCTCATAGAAATTGAGAAAAGTGGCATTTTCAGCCCAAAAGAAGCGTTTTGGGGGTGGTTTATTGGCCAACCTTTAAACGGCTGTATCTCATAAACGGTGATAGCTAGGGCCCTCAAAGTTTCAGCAAAATGTAGGTCTGGATGCCCTCTTCATCGACTTTTTCAAACCCCATTTTCGCCAAATCTCATAGAAATTGAGAAAAGTGGCATTTTCAGCCCAAAAGAAGCGTTTTGGGGGTGGTTTATTGGCCAACCTTTAAACGGCTGTATCTCCTAAACGGTGATAGCTAGGGCCCTCAAAGTTTCAGCAAAATGTAGGTCTGGATGCCCTCTTCATCGACTTTTTCAAACCCCATTTTCGCCAATCTCATAGAAATTGAGAAAAGTGGCATTTTCAGCCCAAAAGAAGCGTTTTGGGGGTGGTTTATTGGCCAACCTTTAAACGGCTGTATCTCCTAAACGGTGATAGCTAGGGCCCTCAAAGTTTCAGCAAAATGTAGGTCTGGATGCCCTCTTCATCGACTTTTTCAAACCCCATTTTCGCCAATCTCATAGAAATTGAGAAAAGTGGCATTTTCAGCCCAAAAGAAGCGTTTTGGGGGTGGTTTATTGGCCAACCTTTAAACGGCTGTATCTCCTAAACGGTGATAGCTAGGGCCCTCAAAGTTTCAGCAAAATGTAGGTCTGGATGCCCTCTTCATCGACTTTTTCAAACCCCATTTTCGCCAATCTCATAGAAATTGAGAAAAGTGGCATTTTCAGCCCAAAAGAAGCGTTTTGGGGGTGGTTTATTGGCCAATCTTTAAACGGCTGTATCTCCTAAACGGTGATAGCTAGGGCCCTCAAAGTTTCAGCAAAATGTAGGTCTGGATACCCTCTTCATCGACTTTTTCAAACCTCATTTTCGCCAAATTTCACAGAAATTGAGAAAAGTGGCATTTTCACCCCAAAAGAAGCGTTTTGGGGGTGGTTTATTGGCCAACCTTTAAACGGCTGTATCTCCTAAACGGTGATAGCTAGGGCCCTCAAAGTTTCAGCAAAATGTAGGTCTGGATACCCTCTTCATCGACTTTTTCAAACCTCATTTTCGCCAAATTTCACAGAAATTGAGAAAAGTGGCATTTTCACCCCAAAAGAAGCGTTTTGGGGGTGGTTTATTGGCCAACCTTTAAACGGCTGTATCTCCTAAACGGTGATAGCTAGGGCCCTCAAAGTTTCAGCAAAATGTAGGTCTGGATACCCTCTTCATCGACTTTTTCAAACCTCATTTTCGCCAAATTTCACAGAAATTGAGAAAAGTGGCATTTTCACCCCAAAAGAAGCGTTTTGGGGGTGGTTTATTGGCCAACCTTTAAACGGCTGTATCTCCTAAACGGTGATAGCTAGGGCCCTCAAAGTTTCAGCAAAATGTAGGTCTGGATGCCCTCTTCATCAAATTTCACAGAAATTGAGAAAAGTAGCATTTTCAGCGCAAAAGAAGCGTTTTGGGGGTGGTTTATTGGCCAACCTTTAAACGGCTGCATCTCCTAAACGGTGATAGCTAGGGCCCTCAAAGTTTCAGCAAAATGTAGGTCTGGGTGCCCTCTTCATCGACTTTTTCGAACCTCATTTTCGCCAAATCTCATAGAAATTGAGAAAAGTGGCATTTTCAGCCCAAAAGAAGCGTTTTGGGGGTGGTTTATTGGCCAACCTTTAAACGGCTGTATCTCCTAAACGGTGATAGCTAGGGCCCTCAAAGTTTCAGCAAAATGTAGGTCTGGATACCCTCATCATCGACTTTTTCAAACCTCATTTTCGCCAAATTTCACAGAAATTGAGAAAAGTGGCATTTTCACCCCAAAAGAAGCGTTTTGGGGGTGGTTTATTGGCCAACCTTTAAACGGCTGTATCTCCTAAACGGTGATAGCTAGGGCCCTCAAAGTTTCAGCAAAATATAGGTCTGGATGCCCTCTTCATGGACTTTTTCAAACCCCATTTTCGCCAAATCTCATAGAAATTGAGAAAAGTGGCATTTTCAGCCCAAAAGAAGCGTTTTGGGGGTGGTTTATTGGCCAACCTTTAAACGGCTGTATCTCATAAACGGTGATAGCTAGGGCTCTCAAAGTTTCAGCAAAATGTAGGTCTGGATGCCCTCTTCATCGACTTTTTCAAACCCCATTTTCGCCAAATCTCATAGAAATTGAGAAAAGTGGCATTTTCAGCCCAAAAGAAGCGTTTTGGGGGTGGTTTATTGGCAAACCTTTAAACGGCTGTATCTCCTAAACGGTGATAGCTAGGGCCCTCAAAGTTTCAGCAAAATATAGGTCTGGATGCCCTCTTCATGGACTTTTTCAAACCCCATTTTCGCCAAATCTCATAGAAATTGAGAAAAGTGGCATTTTCAGCCCAAAAGAAGCGTTTTGGGGGTGGTTTATTGGCCAACCTTTAAACGGCTGTATCTCCTAAACGGTGATAGCTAGGGCCCTCAAAGTTTCAGCAAAATGTAGGTCTGGATACCCTCATCATCGACTTTTTCAAACCTCATTTTCGCCAAATTTCACAGAAATTGAGAAAAGTGGCATTTTCACCCCAAAAGAAGCGTTTTGGGGGTGGTTTATTGGCCAACCTTTAAACGGCTGTATCTCCTAAACGGTGATAGCTAGGGCCCTCAAAGTTTCAGCAAAATATAGGTCTGGATGCCCTCTTCATGGACTTTTTCAAACCCCATTTTCGCCAAATCTCATAGAAATTGAGAAAAGTGGCATTTTCAGCCCAAAAGAAGCGTTTTGGGGGTGGTTTATTGGCCAACCTTTAAACGGCTGTATCTCATAAACGGTGATAGCTAGGGCTCTCAAAGTTTCAGCAAAATGTAGGTCTGGATGCCCTCTTCATCGACTTTTTCAAACCCCATTTTCGCCAAATCTCATAGAAATTGAGAAAAGTGGCATTTTCAGCCCAAAAGAAGCGTTTTGGGGGTAGTTTATTGGCAAACCTTTAAACGGCTGTATCTCCTAAACGGTGATAGCTAGGGCCCTCAAAGTTTCAGCAAAATATAGGTCTGGATGCCCTCTTCATGGACTTTTTCAAACCCCATTTTCGCCAAATCTCATAGAAATTGAGAAAAGTGGCATTTTCAGCCCAAAAGAAGCGTTTTGGGGGTGGTTTATTGGCCAACCTTTAAACGGCTGTATCTCATAAACGGTGATAGCTAGGGCTCTCAAAGTTTCAGCAAAATGTAGGTCTGGATGCCCTCTTCATCGACTTTTTCAAACCCCATTTTCGCCAAATCTCATAGAAATTGAGAAAAGTGGCATTTTCAGCCCAAAAGAAGCGTTTTGGGGGTGGTTTATTGGCAAACCTTTAAACGGCTGTATCTCCTAAACGGTGATAGCTAGGGCCCTCAAAGTTTCAGCAAAATATAGGTCTGGATGCCCTCTTCATCGACTTTTTCAAACCCCATTTTCGCCAATCTCATAGAAATTGAGAAAAGTGGTATTTTCAGCCCAAAAGAAGCGTTTTGGGGGTGGTTTATTGGCCAACCTTTAAACGGCTGTATCTCCTAAACGGTGATAGCTAGGGCCCTCAAAGTTTCAGCAAAATGTAGGTCTGGATGCCCTCTTCATCGACTTTTTTAACCCCATTTTCGCCAAATTTCACAGAAATTGAGAAAAGTAGCATTTTCAGCGCAAAAGAAGCGTTTTGGGGGTGGTTTATTGGCCAACCTTTAAACGGCTGCATCTCCTAAACGGTGATAGCTAGGGCCCTCAAAGTTTCAGCAAAATATAGGTCTGGATGCCCTCTTCATGGACTTTTTCAAACCCCATTTCGCCAAATCTCATAGAAATTGAGAAAAGTGTCATTTTCAGTCCAAAAGAAGCGTTTTGGGGGTGGTTTATTGGCCAACCTTTAAACGGCTGTATCTCCTAAACGGTGATAGCTAGGGCCGTCAAAGTTTCAGCAAAATATAGGTCTGGATGCCCTCTTCATGGACTTTTTCAAACCCCATTTTCGCCAAATCTCATAGAAATTGAGAAAAGTGGCATTTTCAGTCCAAAAGAAGCGTTTTGGGGGTGGTTTATTGGCCAACCTTTAAACGGCTGTATCTCATAAACGGTGATAGCTAGGGCCCTCAAAGTTTCAGCAAAATGTAGGTCTGGATGCCCTCTTCATCGACTTTTTCAAACCTCATTTTCGCCAAATTTCACAGAAATTGAGAAAAGTGGCATTTTCACCCCAAAAGAAGCGTTTTGGGGGTGGTTTATTGGCCAACCTTTAAACGGCTGTATCTCCTAAACGGTGATAGCTAGGGCCCTCAAAGTTTCAGCAAAATATAGGTCTGGATGCCCTCTTCATGGACTTTTTCAAACCCCATTTTCGCCAAATCTCATAGAAATTGAGAAAAGTGGCATTTTCAGCCCAAAAGAAGCGTTTTGGGGGTGGTTTATTGGCCAACCTTTAAACGGCTGTATCTCATAAACGGTGATAGCTAGGGCTCTCAAAGTTTCAGCAAAATGTAGGTCTGGATGCCCTCTTCATCGACTTTTTCAAACCCCATTTTCGCCAATCTCACAGAAATTGAGAAAAGTGGCATTTTCACCACAAAAGAAGCGTTTTGGGGGTGGTTTATTGGCCAACCTTTAAACGGCTGTATCTCCTAAACGGTGATAGCTAGGGCCCTCAAAGTTTCAGCAAAATATAGGTCTGGATGCCCTCTTCATGGACTTTTTCAAACCCCATTTTCGCCAAATCTCATAGAAATTGAGAAAAGTGGCATTTTCAGTCCAAAAGAAGCGTTTTGGGGGTGGTTTATTGGCCAACCTTTAAACGGCTGTATCTCATAAACGGTGATAGCTAGGGCTCTCAAAGTTTCAGCAAAATGTAGGTCTGGATGCCCTCTTCATCGACTTTTTCAAACCCCATTTTCGCCAATCTCATAGAAATTGAGAAAAGTGGCATTTTCAGCCCAAAAGAAGCGTTTTGGGGGTGGTTTATTGGCAAACCTTTAAACGGCTGTATCTCCTAAACGGTGATAGCTAGGGCCCTCAAAGTTTCAGCAAAATATAGGTCTGGATGCCCTCTTCATGGACTTTTTCAAACCCCATTTTCGCCAAATCTCATAGAAATTGAGAAAAGTGGCATTTTCAGCCCAAAAGAAGCGTTTTGGGGGTGGTTTATTGGCCAACCTTTAAACGGCTGTATCTCATAAACGGTGATAGCTAGGGCTCTCAAAGTTTCAGCAAAATGTAGGTCTGGATGCCCTCTTCATCGACTTTTTCAAACCCCATTTTCGCCAATCTCATAGAAATTGAGAAAAGTGGTATTTTCAGCCCAAAAGAAGCGTTTTGGGGGTGGTTTATTGGCCAACCTTTAAACGGCTGTATCTCCTAAACGGTGATAGCTAGGGCCCTCAAAGTTTCAGCAAAATGTAGGTCTGGATGCCCTCTTCATCGACTTTTTTAAACCCCATTTTCGCCAAATTTCACAGAAATTGAGAAAAGTGGCATTTTCACCCCAAAAGAAGCGTTTTGGGGGTGGTTTATTGGCCAACCTTTAAACGGCTGTATCTCCTAAACGGTGATAGCTAGGGCCGTCAAAGTTTCAGCAAAATATAGGTCTGGATGCCCTCTTCATGGACTTTTTCAAACCCCATTTTCGCCAAATCTCATAGAAATTGAGAAAAGTGGCATTTTCAGTCCAAAAGAAGCGTTTTGGGGGTGGTTTATTGGCCAACCTTTAAACGGCTGTATCTCATAAACGGTGATAGCTAGGGCCCTCAAAGTTTCAGCAAAATGTAGGTCTGGATGCCCTCTTCATCGACTTTTTCAAACCCCATTTTCGCCAAATCTCATAGAAATTGAGAAAAGTGGCATTTTCAGCCCAAAAGAAGCGTTTTGGGGGTGGTTTATTGGCAAACCTTTAAACGGCTGTATCTCCTAAACGGTGATAGCTAGGGCCCTCAAAGTTTCAGCAAAATATAGGTCTGGATGCCCTCTTCATGGACTTTTTCAAACCCCATTTTCGCCAAATCTCATAGAAATTGAGAAAAGTGGCATTTTCAGCCCAAAAGAAGCGTTTTGGGGGTGGTTTATTGGCCAACCTTTAAACGGCTGTATCTCATAAACGGTGATAGCTAGGGCTCTCAAAGTTTCAGCAAAATGTAGGTCTGGATGCCCTCTTCATCGACTTTTTCAAACCCCATTTTCGCCAATCTCATAGAAATTGAGAAAAGTGGTATTTTCAGCCCAAAAGAAGCGTTTTGGGGGTGGTTTATTGGCCAACCTTTAAACGGCTGTATCTCCTAAACGGTGATAGCTAGGGCCCTCAAAGTTTCAGCAAAATGTAGGTCTGGATGCCCTCTTCATCGACTTTTTTAAACCCCATTTTCGCCAAATTTCACAGAAATTGAGAAAAGTAGCATTTTCAGCGCAAAAGAAGCGTTTTGGGGGTGGTTTATTGGCCAACCTTTAAACGGCTGCATCTCCTAAACGGTGATAGCTAGGGCCCTCAAAGTTTCAGCAAAATGTAGGTCTGGGTGCCCTCTTCATCGACTTTTTCGAACCTCATTTTCGCCAAATCTCATAGAAATTGAGAAAAGTGGCATTTTCAGCCCAAAAGAAGCGTTTTGGGGGTGGTTTATTGGCCAACCTTTAAACGGCTGTATCTCCTAAACGGTGATAGCTAGGGCCCTCAAAGTTTCAGCAAAATGTAGGTCTGGATACCCTCATCATCGACTTTTTCAAACCTCATTTTCGCCAAATTTCACAGAAATTGAGAAAAGTGGCATTTTCACCCCAAAAGAAGCGTTTTGGGGGTGGTTTATTGGCCAACCTTTAAACGGCTGTATCTCCTAAACGGTGATAGCTAGGGCCCTCAAAGTTTCAGCAAAATATAGGTCTGGATGCCCTCTTCATCGACTTTTCAAACCCCATTTTCGCCAAATCTCATAGAAGTTGAGAAAGGTGGCATTTTCAGCCCAAAAGAAGCGTTTTGGGGGTGGTTTATTGGCCAACCTTTAAACGGCTGTATATCCTAAACGGTGATAGCTAGCGCCGTCAAAGTTTCAGCAAAATATAGGTCTGGATGCCCTCTTCATGGACTTTTTCAAACCCCATTTTCGCCAAATCTCATAGAAATTGAGAAAAGTGGCATTTTCAGTCCAAAAGAAGCGTTTTGGGGGTGGTTTATTGGCCAACCTTTAAACGGCTGTATCTCATAAACGGTGATAGCTAGGGCCCTCAAAGTTTCAGCAAAATGTAGGTCTGGATGCCCTCTTCATCGACTTTTTCAAACCCCATTTTCGCCAAATCTCATAGAAATTGAGAAAAGTGGCATTTTCAGCCCAAAAGAAGCGTTTTGGGGGTGGTTTATTGGCAAACCTTTAAACGGCTGTATCTCCTAAACGGTGATAGCTAGGGCCCTCAAAGTTTCAGCAAAATATAGGTCTGGATGCCCTCTTCATGGACTTTTTCAAACCCCATTTTCGCCAAATCTCATAGAAATTGAGAAAAGTGGCATTTTCAGCCCAAAAGAAGCGTTTTGGGGGTGGTTTATTGGCCAACCTTTAAACGGCTGTATCTCATAAACGGTGATAGCTAGGGCTCTCAAAGTTTCAGCAAAATGTAGGTCTGGATGCCCTCTTCATCGACTTTTTCAAACCCCATTTTCGCCAATCTCATAGAAATTGAGAAAAGTGGTAATTTCAGCCCAAAAGAAGCGTTTTGGGGGTGGTTTATTGGCCAACCTTTAAACGGCTGTATCTCCTAAACGGTGATAGCTAGGGCCCTCAAAGTTGCAAAATGTAGGTCTGGATGCCCTCTTCATCGACTTTTTTAAACCCCATTTTCGCCAAATTTCACAGAAATTGAGAAAAGTAGCATTTTCAGCGCAAAAGAAGCGTTTGGGGGTGGTTTATTGGCCAACCTTTAAACGGCTGCATCTCCTAAACGGTGATAGCTAGGGCCCTCAAAGTTTCAGCAAAATGTAGGTCTGGGTGCCCTCTTCATCGACTTTTTCGAACCTCATTTTCGCCAAATCTCATAGAAATTGAGAAAAGTGGCATTTTCAGCCCAAAAGAAGCGTTTTGGGGGTGGTTTATTGGCCAACCTTTAACGGCTGTATCTCCTAAACGGTGATAGCTAGGGCCCTCAAAGTTTCAGCAAAATGTAGGTCTGGATACCCTCATCATCGACTTTTTCAAACCTCATTTTCGCCAAATTTCACAGAAATTGAGAAAAGTGGCATTTTCACCCCAAAAGAAGCGTTTTGGGGGTGGTTTATTGGCCAACCTTTAAACGGCTGTATCTCCTAAACGGTGATAGCTAGGGCCCTCAAAGTTTCAGCAAAATATAGGTCTGGATGCCCCCTTCATCGACTTTTTCAAACCCCATTTTCGCCAATCTCATAGAAATTGAGAAAAGTGGCATTTTCAGCCCAAAAGAAGCGTTTTGGGGGTGGTTTATTGGCCAACCTGTAAACGGCTGTATCTCATAAACGGTGATAGCTAGGGCTCTCAAAGTTTCAGCAAAATGTAGGTCTGGATGCCCTCTTCATCGACTTTTTCAAACCCCATTTTCGCCAAATCTCATAGAAATTGAGAAAAGTGGCATTTTCAGCCCAAAAGAAGCGTTTTGGGGGTGGTTTATTGGCAAACCTTTAAACGGCTGTATCTCCTAAACGGTGATAGCTAGGGCCCTCAAAGTTTCAGCAAAATATAGGTCTGGATGCCCTCTTCATGGACTTTTTCAAACCCCATTTTCGCCAAATCTCATAGAAATTGAGAAAAGTGCAATTTCAGCCCAAAAGAAGCGTTTTGGGGTGGTTTATTGGGCCAACCTTTAAACGGCTGTATCTC